>OY757011.1:2456949-2890317 GCA_963580285.1 Lucinisca nassula
GGTGGTTGTCATTTGGTTGATAATCCTGTCAACCACCCGAGCCTGGTCATCGTCTAGATGAATGGTGGCACCAGTTGAACCCAGATCAGGACAAGGGTTCTCCTGAGACTCAGCCACCATCTCAGTCTCCTCTGTTTGTTGCTGGTCTTTGTCTGCTTTCTTTTGTGGGGTTGGTTGTTTGCCTGCTTTGTCCTTGTTTTTAGCTTTTTCAGTCTTGTTAGTTTCTTTAGTTGTGTGTGGTTCTTTTGTTTCAGGAACCTGTGGATTTCCTGGCTCATCACCCAGCTGGCTCCCACAACTCTCTACCTCAACATCCGAGTCTCCTTCCATAATCTTTGTGGGAGGCTCAAAGGTTACCCCCGGAAACTCCAGTGAGATGTCTGGATCGAAGGTAAGATCGAAAGGGGAAGGATCCCGACTTTCCTTCCTTGGTCGAGGGATTCTTGGCGGATCAACCTTCCTCACAACCCTGGATTTCACGGGGTGATGTGGACTGGCCTCATAGTGGTCAGGTTCATAGGGAACCCTCTTCCATTTGGTGTCCATGACCCTGTCAATGAAGTGCTGCAGCATCTTCCTAGCAGCTTCCCCCTTTTTCCCTGTCTCTCTGTGCATGTAGTCCATATCAGCTTCTGTGACCTTACATGAGTGGGAGATATTCCTCCGGACAAACAACAGCTTACACTGGCCGCACTGGTAGCTTATCCCGGAGTGCTGGTTCTGAAGGTGGCGCTGTGCTTGAAGTAGACATTTTCACACAGCAAACATAGGAAGTTGTAACCCTGCAATACACAATAAGCAACGCATTTTGAGTTGTTGGAAATCTCTGTCCCCATCCCATGATTGATGCAATCCCTCACTCTGGTTCAGTCTTGCTTCTGAGCCTGAGTGGGGGCTAGCTGCTTGGTAGAATGACTTTTACAGACACGGTGGAGTGCAGGTAATATTCGGCAACTAATCAAGCATCAATCTCTCTGCTTTCTGACTTGTACAGCAACCAACGATTCTAACCCAAAGCTTGTTCAGTCCGGTGCAGAGGAGGAAAACTCAGCTTGTGTTAACAAGTCCATTATTTAATCAAACTACCATCTTACTCATACTATGTGTTCCCATATGATGGTAAAATATCGGGTCAATGACCTAACAGGAACTGGCATGAAATACTGCTTATACTTATGTTAACAAGTTACAGTTTACTTTCATTATCTCAAACACTGATATCTCAAACCATGGCTCAAGTCAAACAATATGTTGGGCACTGCTGATCCAGTGGCTCAAATCAAACTAAATCTCGGACAGTGTTGATCAAGGGATGCTATGTGATTCCTACATCGTAACTCTCTTTATCTCAAACCAAATGTTTTAGTTTCTCAAGGTTTGAGACAATGCAGGTTGACTTATTTAGTGTAGTTTATAAGCAGAAATGCTTTCATCTGAACAAGGCGGACATCTCACAAAACTGCAGAATTATGCCACAGCTGTAGTGTCATGATATAACCGTTAACTCTCGTTATCTCAAACTGCCGAATGTTTAAGTCTCTCTAGGTTTGAGATAATGCAGGTTGACTTATTTAGTGTAGTTTATAAGCAGAAATGTTTCCATCTGAACAAGGCGGACATCTCACAAAACTGCAGAATTATGCCACAGCTGTAGTGTCATGATATAACCGTTAACTCTCGTTATCTCAAACTGCCGAATGTTTAAGTCTCTCTAGGTTTGAGATAATGCAGGTTGACTTATTTAGTGTAGTTTATAAGCAGAAATGTTTTCATCTGAACAAGGCGGACATCTCACCAACTGCTGAATTATGCTGCATCTGTAGTGGTCAAGATATAACCATTAACTCTCGTTATCTCAAACTCTGTTATCTCGAACTACTGCTTTAGTCAAACTTAATTTTGACCATTGTGGTTTCAGACTTGCTATATGTTCATGTGATTTCAACTCCCCTTATCTCCAACTACTGCCATCGCAAACTAAAAGTTCCAGTCCCTTGGAGCTGGAGACAATGGGAGCTGACTGTATATATAATTCTGCTAATTAAACATACAAATAGACTTTATCATCTCCTAAGGAGATGCAGGAACAACACTACTCTACATGAGAGACAGAGAAAAAGAATAAAAAGAAAGATGATTAGAAAGGAAGAAAAATACTCTGGCAGGTTGGCACTGGATTCATCATTTGACACACCCAAAAAATTTGGAGAGGATGCTAATGATCACATTTTTTTTTTTTTTTTTTTTTTTTTACTTGAGTGCATACAATGTAGCAATGTAACAACCAAAGATTATAGGATATATAGACTGGACCAACTAAGTATAGGCATCTCAATCTTTAGGGACAAACCAGTCTCGCTTGTCGTCAGACAAATAGGCTCGCATATAATCATGGTGAACAACCTCTGGTTTAGATTTTGGGCCAGCTTGTATTTTATACAAGACGTCATTCAAGCATCCGACAACAACAAATGGGCCTTTCCATTGTCGTTGAATTTTAGGATTGAAACCAACTTTCCTTTTGGGTTTATAGTACCAGATTGGGTCCCCAACTTTGTATTGGACATAATGGGCTTTGATACCATATCTTCGTTTCATGCTATCACTGGCAAAGGTCAGATGTTTCCTAGCAAACTCATGTATGTCTAGAAGTCTCTGCTCTAGCTGATAGGCATGATCAGTAGCAGACAGTCTTTCTTCTCTTACAGGTCTCCCCAGGGCCAGGTCTATAGGAAGTGTTAACTCTCTGCCAAACATCATCATAGCTGGTGAAACACCAGTCGTCTCATGAACAGATGATCTATATGCCATCATAAGTAAGGGTATATGCTCGTCCCAGTCGTCTTGCTTATCAGATATGTAAGACGCTATCATGTTTTGTATTGATCGGTTGGCTCTTTCGACCATTCCGTCGGACTGGGGTCGTCTAACCGTTGTCCGGGTTTTTTCTATACCCAGAAGTCTGCAAACTTCTTGAAATACTTTTGATTCAAAATTGGTGGCTAAGTCTGTGTGCAGTTGTAGCGGTACACCAAATATAGATACAAATCGGTCTACCAGTTTCTCAGCAATATGAGTTGCTTCTTGGTTTCTCAAAGGTATGGCATCAACCCATTTTGTAAAGTAACAGGAGACGACCATCAAGTATCGGTGCCCCCTTTTCGAAAGAGGATAGGGTCCACTCAGATCAATGGCTATCCTTTCCATAGGGTAGCCAACATTGTATTGTTTCATAGGGGCTTTGGCATGCCTAGGGGGCATTTTCCGTGAGCCACATGTAGGACATATTCTACACCAATAAGATACGTCATGGTGCATGTTGCACCAATGGAAGCGTTTCCTGAGTTTATCGTACGTTTTATTTCTTCCTAGATGGCCAGCAGTTATATATTCATGCAGATGTCTGAACACTTCTCTTCGCAAACTAACAGGAATAATTTATAAATAATCAACACCAGTTCGGTCATTTTTCTCATATCTCTTGCATAGGAGATCGTCTTGGATTTCTATGGTATCCCATTGATACCAGTAAACTTTAAGCTCCTTACAATGAGGGGCAACAGTGGACCAAGAAGGTTTTACTCCTTCCTTCTTCCACTGTAATATAAGCTTCAAAACAGAGTCTTTTTCCTGCTCAATATGAAGGTTTTCTCTGGTAATGTCAAGACAAACTTCATTTTGGTGGTTTGAGGTTTGCTCATCATGTGCTTGTGTGCTCACTTTTGTAAATGTGCTCACTTTTTGTGAGCAACCATTAGATTTATCTATGTTCATCTCTTTCTTCCAGCTGCTGTGAGGTCTATCTTTGGTATTTTCATTGGGTCTTGTTTGAAGAGAGCCTACAGACTGCATGTTTGGAGTTTCTGTCTTACAGGAGATTTCCTCCCCATAGGGACATTGGCCACTGTCCCAGTGAGTATTTCTCCTAGTTGAAATCATGCCTGCATGATCAACATTCTCACATCTACTAGCTTTTATATCAGAGATATTGAAGACAGCTGAACCATCCCGAGCCTGTTGCAACAGCAAGCTAGGGCTGATTCTGCTGGCTTCAGAGCAGTCTTCAGCACTATTATTCTCCAGCTTCCCAAACAAACAGTCAAACAAAGACTCTTCTTCAACGAAGTCCAGCCAATCATCATCATATTTGTCTGCCACATGGCAGCAATAATTATAAGGCTGACAACAAGAATTGATAATTTTGTGAGTTCTCACATCCACCGTATTGGTACATCCATACACAACCGGTGAGGGACCACGAACTGTGACATCCCTAAGTGGCAACTCCTGGGAGAGCACTGATGTAACTCGCTGGCCTAAAGAAGTAGCAGAGCTAGCATTACTGCTACAGTAACTGTTGTCAGTAATAATGGGCCCAGTATAATTTTCAGGATCATTGTCCTGTTCCACATCTAACACAGCACTACCTCTGTGCTGTTCATCTTCAAACTCATCTGTGTTGACAGTACCTACACTGCTCTCAATCAAAACATCTTCTGAGACAATCTCTTTCACAGCAGTTGGCTCCTCCGTTGTGGGCTTTTGCACAACAGTAAGGGCATTTCCATAACGGGACTCGTAACGAGCACAGTACTGACAATTATTGTAATAGCAGGGTCTTCTCGACAATGCATCAGAATTGGAATGAAGACGTCCTGGACGGAACTGGATTTTAAAATTGTAAGCAGAAAGTGTTTCTAGGAATCTTGCAAGCTGGCCCTCTCAATTCCGAAAATTTAAGAGCCACTGTAAGGGACCATGATCACTCCTAACTGTGAACTCCTGACCATAGAGATAATGATGAAAATGCTTTATGGCCAGGACCACAGCTAAGAGCTCTTTCCTTGTAGTGCAATATTTTCTTTCTGCTTTGGACAAGCATCTGCTAAAATAACCTATTACTTTTTCTTCACTATCTTGCAGCTGATGCAGTACAGCCCCAACACCAACATTTGAGGCATCACAGTCCAGAATGAATGGCTGGCCCCCAGGAAGTGGATAGCTGAGAATCGGGGCAGTGGTTAGTAAAGTAGAAGTAAAACAAAGATCAGGAATTGATACAATTAACTTACTCCACCCATAAAAGACACCAAAGGGAAAGAAATACAAACATTAAGCGACCAGACCATAATGGAAACCTAAACAAAGGAAGGCCATAAGGACAGTTACTTTCCCACAAAATGGCCATATGGCCATCCGAAACCAAAAGACACAAGTGATACACACAGTAAGTAACAAACAACAACATAAATAAGTTTAGATTTCTTTTCTCTTGGTCCTTTTTGACATTTCTAAAAGTGTCAGAGTAATTACGCGATGATGAATTTCTCAAGAATGTGTGCCCAAGAGTATCTGAAATATCTTTTTTTTTGTTGAAGCTATTGTGTCAAATTCAGTATTTAAATGTGTAAAGTAGAAGTAAAACAAAGATCAGGAATTGATACAATTAACTTACTCCATCCATAAGAGACACCAAAGGGAAAGAAATACAAACATTAAGCGACCAGACCATAATGGAAACCTAAACAAAGGAAGGCCATATGGACAGTTACTTTCCCACAAAATGGCCATATGGCCATCCAAAATTAAAAGACACAAGTGATACACACAGTAAGTAACAAACAACAACATAAATAAATCGCCACAGAAGAGCCGCCTTGGAACGGTCAGTGGAAGATTTCCACTGGGGGGCTTAAATCGATTTTACGTGGCCACAATCCTCGCCCTTACTTCCGTCGCGATTTAGACAAATAATTTGTTCAGTCCGCATGAAGGTCTCCTAACTCATCAGTGCAACATCTCCGTGAACACAAAAATCAAAGAACCACAGAGGTGAGACAACGGTGAGGACTCGACAGCAAGAAACCACTGAAATGCTGGAGCAAAAGAAAACCAACAGTTAGACTCCGATGAGCCCGACCAGAGACAGAGCATCAGGCACCAACCGACATTATCTCTCTAATTTTCAATAAGCCTTTACGTTGGAGCCGTCATAGAATCTGAGGCCTGACCCACCGGCGTGCAATTAAAGAGGGAAGCAAAGTTGCCAACCGTGATTGGGTTAACTACCATGCATGCAGTCTGTCGTATAATATCCATGTTGTACCCAATCTTTTTATATCGCAGAACGATTTTACGAAATTGGGTGCTGAAGTCATTGCGGTTATATATTTTTCTGAATTTATATACTAAGTCACCATAAAATTCGGGTTCCGATAGACCTTGTTGCAGAAGAGATTTAAGTCCAATATTGAATTTTGAAATTAAATCAGAATGGCGTCTATAAAATTTTGAAAAGGCTTTGCGTAGTTTATGGTACCGATAACCCTGATTAAGGAGTTTAGCCGTTAATAATTTATTACGAGTGTTGAAGTCAGTTACATGACTACACACTCTAGCAAATCGAATTAATTGCGAAATATAAACGCCATAGGATGGCGCACGAGGAACATCACCATCCAAAAAAGGAAAATTTACAACCTCAAAATCAAAGTCATCGCGTTTATCATAAATTTTGCACGAAACAAATCCATCTACAATAGATAGATGTAAATCCAAAAACGGGGCCTCGGTGTTCTTGTAAAGTCTTAATCGTCTCAAATGCCGTCTGACATTCTTCAGTCCAGACAAAGGGGTGGTCTTTTTCTGTCAATCTGTGCAGTGGTTTGCATATGGTGGCAAACCCAGGGATGTATTTACGGTAATAGCTGGCCAAGCCAATAAACTGTCTGACTTCTTTAACATTTTGCATTTGAGGCCAGCTTTCGACTGTCTGAATTTTCTCTGGGTCAGTTGCAATGCCTTTCTCAGAAACCTGGTGACCCAGAAAAGATACCTTTTTACAGAATAGGCTACACTTTTTAGGATTTAGTTTTAAATTAGCTTCCCGGAGTCGCTGAAAGACTTCGCGCAGGTTTTCCAAATGAGTCTCAAATGTTTTTGAGTAAACGATTACGTCATCCAGATATATGAGTAGAGTAACATAAGTTAGACCAGCAAACACTCTCTCCATGAGGCGTTCAAAGACGCTAGGCGCATTTACAAGACCAAATGGCAAGACCCGGAATTGCCACAGACCAATGCCTGGAATAGAGAATGCAGTGAGAGGCCGATCGGGTCGGCGGATCAAAATCTGATGATAGCCGGATTGAAGATCGAGGGCCGAGAACCATTTGGCACCACCAAGGGCATCAAGCGTATCATCTATTCTGGGGATCGGATGACTTTCAGGGATAGTCACCTCATTAAGCTTCCTATAATCTATGCAAAATCTCATGCTGCCATCTCTTTTTGGCACTAAGACAGCAGGTGCACTCCAAGCAGAGTAGGATGGCTCTATCAACCCCTTTTCTGCCATAAGCTTATTTTCAGTTTCGGCAATCTCACGCTTTGCCAAAGGGATCCGGTAAGGGCGCTGTTTCACCGGTTTACAATCTGGATAAGTTCTGTCCATATGGCCTTCCTTTGTTTAGGTTTCCCTTATGGTCTGGTCGCTTAATGTTTGTATTTCTTTCCCTTTGGTGTCTTTTATGGATGGAGTAAGTTAATTGTATCAATTCCTGATCTTTGTTTTACTTCTACTGATAGTATGTTCTGCCAAGCTAGTGCAACCCAAATCGTGTGAAGATCGTGAAAACTGGTCTTTGTACTCGCATAACAAAATTTTCATGCTTTCCTTTTGAGACTCATTTAGGTTAACCGAGCTTTGAGAAATCAGGTCATCAAGATGTGGACAAGAATCCTGTTTCTACTGGCTCATAGGTGGCAGTGACGGTGTTCTTGTAAAGATGACAAGGTTCATTCTGCAGATTCATGATGCGTATTGGTACACTTCCCATCTTGGGGCAAACTAAAGCCTTTGCTACCAGCAAGTTGTGACGGGTAACAAAAGCCTCAGATGCTTCCAAAATGCCAACACTATTTATATCAAATCTGTCAATCGGTCTGCCATTGACAATCACCTCGCATTCTGGTGGTATCTCAACATTTTCCATCAAAACTATGCGACAACAGGCAGTTTGTGCATCCAAACTATTTCTAAAACAAGCAATTCTTTCACCATTCAGAACCAAGTGATCCTTACTTAAGAGCACATCACAGTGATTGACACTCAGAAAGTCAATGCCAAGAATGCCATCATTTTCAATATCAGCAAATAGTATTTCATGTGAAAATTTCTGAGTGCCTAATGTAATTTCAACATCTGCTTTCCCATAAAATGGAGAACATTCCCCTGTAGCTGTAATTAACTGTATATTTACAGGTATCAAGCTAGGGAGGTGTTCCTGAGGCCAGTTATCTAACAGATCTCGGCGGAGTATAGTGACATTAGAGCCAGTATCAACAAGAAAGGTAAGAGGCACGTTTTCTACACAAGCAGGGACAAAATATCCCTCTACCATACTTCTCAAGGCTATACTTTTGGGCCCTTCTAGTGTTGTCGGTTTGTGGGCCCCCAAGCCGACGGATTCATGTTTCCCTGGGAGTTAGGGTTCATTTGGGTAGACTGCTGTTGTCTGCGGAAATTGCCACCAGGATTCTGGTTATCTTGATTTCTGTTATTTTGGCCTTGGAAGGCTCCATTTTGCCTATGTTGCTGGTTTCGGTACTGGTAAGAGTTGTGGTTGTGGTAATTATTGGAGTTATTTCCCCTTGCTTGACCGGCAGGTCTCTGCAGGCCATTTTCTGAAGAACGGACCTGATTATCTTGAAAGGGCCGATTTGATTTCTGGTGTCTACCATAATTTTGGTTATTTTGGTAGAACGGGCTTTGTTGCTTTTGGACGTAGGAAGTACCATTGTTTTTATTGGGGGCATTTTGTTTTAAAAGGTCCTTCACCTGATTTGTGAGTGAAGAAATGGCTTCTGAGAGCATCTCAAACTGATTATTTGACATGATCGGCTCCTCAGTCTGTTGGCCTTCAGCATCAAGCCGGCCAACCAATCTATATCTCTGTTTATCCGCAATCGTGTACGCCTCCATGCGCACGGCTATTTGTTCAGCTTCCGCAAGCGTTTTGGGGCCCAGTTCCCTCAATCTCATACGTATGTCAGAGTCAGTTAAGGCATCAGTGAAATTATCAAGTGATAAGGTTTCTATAACATCCTTGTTTACCCCTGGGTATGCTTGCCTAACAAGTTTCTTAATGGCCTGGGCAAGTTCTGGGATTGTCTCCCCTTTATTTCTAGTCCTAGATTTTAATTGGGTCCTATAAATTTCTGACCTATTGACAGAACCAAAGCGGTTTTGCAATTTTTCCACCAAAGTCTTATAATCCCTTCTGCCTTCATGATCAAGCTCACTTAGGCCAAAAAAAAAAAAAAAATAGGTGTGTTTCAGGTTTCAGCTTGAAAAAAATTAGGTGGGGAAGGTCGATTTAATTTTTTTTTTTATCTTAATTTTTTATTTTGTTTATACACTGTTTAGAGCATTCCTGCGGAAATAGTAGTAGTAAACACCGAAACGCTCGGAAACTGACCGAATTAGAACAAATAAACCGCACTCAACCGCTCGCGTAGTTCCGAGTCCTTTCGCCCCGCGTTTTTTTTACGAGTCGTTTTGCCCCGCGATTTGTTTTTTTTTTTTTTTGGCAATAAAAAATTTAGGGTCGGGCCTAAAACTTAGGTAGGGTCGGGAAACCTGAAACACACCTATTTTTTTTTTTTTGGCCTTAGCAAAGATCTAGCCTCTCCAGTTAGACAGTTTGCCAAGTACAGTGATATTTTTCCTTATATTGCCAGTCATTTATCTCACAAGTAATTTCAAACTGTGATAAAAACTCCTAAAAATCAGATGAGCCACTAAAATTTTGAGGTTTCATTTTAAAACTGTGATTATCTCCCTTTGACTGAGAGCTACAAGCAATGGAGTTTGGAAGGGAATAATCTGAGTTCAAGCTGTTCTGGTTAGTTTGGGTATTTGAAATGCAGTTGTTCGAGGTCAAGCTTTTTGAGGCATCAACTCTTGAAGCGAGTTCGTTAAGTTTCTGATCTGTTTCAGATTTTTGTTTTTCAAGTCTCTCAGTGAGTGACGATATTGTACCCTGTACCATTTGTGCCATTTTTACCATCTCTGATTCAAGCTTGCTCTCAAGCCTGGACACATTCAATGCGCTAGCCGAACTAGCCGCAGACAAGGCATCTTCATTATCATAAAAATCACTGTTTGCAGCATGATGAGGAATTGACTGATTTGTGTTAAGATTTTCACTAGATTGTGAAGGCTGATTTTCTGCCATTTTTCCTTTATTTATTTATTTATTTATTTATTTATTTATTCAACAGTCTATTCTCTCCACTAGTAATAGCCTAACGCAAGAATTTTGTATTTTTATTCAACGTTAAGTATTCTTGAGTTAACTAATGTTAATTATTGTGCCGTTAATTTATTTTACAAGTCTATTAATTTAACAGTCTATTCTTACCACCAGCAATGGCCAAACACAAGGATTTTGTATTTTATGTAACGTTAAGTATTCAAGAGTTAACCAACGTTAATCACTGTGCCGTTAATTTATTTCACAAGTCTAGTTATTTAACAGTCTTTTCCCGCCACAAGCAATGGCCAAACACAAGATTTTTTTTTCTTTAACGTCACAGTTAACCAACATTAATTAAAGCGTCATTAATTTGTTTTACTTTTCTATTTTCAGGCTTGCAGCTGGGTGAAGATCGAGTGACCAATCTTTCAACAGCTCTTCTCAACCAGAGATTTCATCCACTGAAAGCCTGAAATTACACTTTTTTTTTTTTTTTTTTTATTGTTGAAATTTTATGTCAAATAAAATTTATTTATATGTGATTTTCATTCATTTATCCCTGACGACTGACACCAAATTGTAACGGGACCACCTCGCCGAGGCAACAACACAACAATCAGAACAGGATGCTCAAGGTGGCGTTACAATGTAAATTGTGGGTTCGCCTTGGTCGGCAGCAATGCTGGTGGTAGACGAAAGACTACAACTATTGATTGCATGCTCCAGTTATTTAATTAAGGTCCTTTAAATGCAAGAAGAGCATGACATGAAATAAACTTCTAGATACTAGAAAAATAACTATGGTACATACAAGAGTGGAGCCCTATAGATTACTTTTACCTTACAAGGATCAAACTTTAAATTTATACAGGAGCTGAGCCTTAACAAGTAGCATGGACAATTATAGTTGACAGTTATGGGAAAACTCTCTCGTAATATTCCAAGAGGTACAACGGAGAGATCATATGCTCTACTGGCTTAGCCGGTGTTAGTTTTAGGAAGAACTGATTGCTAAACATTCATTTCTATTCACCCCAAGTTACAGTTATTAAGCTGTGTATATATCTAGTAAGGTCACCTAAATCCACGGTATCACCCAAAGTTCAAGAATTTCAGCCCTCACCCAAATCTGAAGACGTCACCCAAATTGGAAGAGCTCTTCCAAATCTCAATAATGCACCTATATTTAGAGCTCACCCAAATCTCAAGAATGCTCGATTATGGTGATTTTTAGCTATCTCCCATATCTCCAGTATGAGTAAAATGAAATATAAAGCTAGAATGTGCCCTTTTTGGCACCACAGTATGAATTTAACCAGTCTAGGAACAGATGTCTGGAGATCTGCTTCTCACCTAAAACTCTACAAGGCTAGCCAGCAGAGCGGCCATTATTTTGACAGCACAGTCTGACATGTAAACAAACCACTTAAAAGGTGGAAAATCTGATCAAATAAATGAAAGAATAATGCATAATCTCAGTAGATTATCCTACAAGCTAGTGCCAACTCTGCCAGTCATAAAAGAAAATGGGAGAAGATACAAAAACCAGCATTTACTTGCACCCAAAATGCAAGTCACCCAAACGGGAAGATAGATAGACCGTAGAGAAAAAGGATAGAGAGAAAGAGAATTCTGTATTATAAATGATTATGAGACCTCCTTAGGGCCAAAGCAGCGTCTTGGAGGCATTCTGGTTATATAAACAGTCTTCTAGTACAAACAGATCTGTACAATAGCAATCAAGTAGAGCTTTCAGCTTTTACAAACTTTCAAGCCGGTCCTCTGACCCAGGAGGCTGCGCCCAGCCTCCTTATATAGTCTCAGGCCACGTGACAGGAGACCACGTGACTTTGTTGACGTAAACAATAAAACGTCACAACGGACATTTCCGATCAATGCCGGAGATGCGGTTAGTTGCCGGACATTCTGGGTACACAACGAAAAATGCCGAACGCATCCAAATGTTACCGGCTTTGACAGATAGAGAAAAATTTTGTAGAAATTGGCTAAATAATGTGAAAATACAGCCAAATAAAGAGTAATCAGCAAGGTAGAGCGAGGGTAAGAGGTAAACAAAGCTAGTTGTCATTCATTCACCACGGGAAATAGCGCTGACATATGATTTTACCGCATCATTGACTTGCGAAGTTGGCGACTAGTGGTTGCTTGAAAAGAGCATGGTCGCGAACAGCCAGGTGGGGTAATCCAAAAATAATCAACCACAGCTCAGCGCCGTTACAATATTAATGGTTTAGGGTTGGGGGTTCTGAATGGTTTCCGAGATATTGAGCCTTTTACGAAGTGGAGGGGGTTGGGCATGGCCCGGGCACATCCCAGAGGACCCCCAGGTTGGTTTCAATGAATGCGTCTTATCATATGAAACAAGAATATATATGGTTTTGGGATGGGGATCTGAATGGTTTCCGAGACTTATCACCTTTTATGAAGTGGAAGGGTGGGGCACAGCCCCCGTGCGGCCCGGGAGACCCTTAGATTGGTATCAATGAAAGCGTCTTATCATAAGGAACAAGAATTTATATGCTTTAGGGGTGGGGATCTGAACGGTTTCTGAGATATTGGGCTTTTACTAAGTGCAGGGGGTGGGGCATAGCCCTGGCACATCCTAGGGGACCCCCAGATTGGTGTCACTGAATGCGTCTTTTCATAAGAAACAAGAATATACATGGTTTTGGGGTGGGGATCTGAAGGGTTTCCGAGATATATCACCTTTTATGAAGTGGAAGGTTGGGGCATAGCCCTGGTGCAGCCTGGGAGATCCTTAGGTTGATATCACTGAATGCATCTTAACATAAGGAACAAGAATTTATATGGTTTAGGGGTGGGGATCGAATGGTTTCTGAGATATTGGGCCTTTTATGAAGTGGAGGGGTCGGGCATAGCCCCCGTGCGGCAAGGGAGACCCTAAGGTTGGTATCACTGAATGCGTCTTATCATAAGGAACAAGAATTTAAATGGTTTATGGGTGGGGATATGAACGGTTTCTGAGATATTCAGCCTTTTACGAAGTGGAGGGGGTGGGGCATAAGCCCCGCCACATCCTAAGGGACCCTCAGATTGGTGTCACTGAATGCGTCTTATCATAAGAAACAAGAATATATATAGTTTAGGGGTGGGGATCTGAATGGTTTCTGAGATATATGGCATTTATGAAGTGGAAGGATGGGGCATGGCCCCAGCCCACCCCAGAGAGACCCCAATGTTGGTATCACTGAATGTGTCTTATCATAAGGAACAAGAATATATATGGTTTAGGGGTGGGGATCTCAATGGTTTCTGAGATAAATGGCATTTTATGAAGTGGAGGGGGTGGGGCATGTCCCCGGCACATCCCGGGGGGACCCCAAGGTTGGTGTCACTTAATGCATCTTAGCATAAGGAACAAGAATATATATAGTTTAGGGGTGGGGATCTGAATGGTTTCTGAGATAAATGGCATTTTATGAAATAGAGGGGGCAGGGCATGTCCCTGGCATATCCCGGGGGACCCCCAGGTTGGTGTCACTTAATGCATCTTATCATAAGGAACAAGAATATATGTGGTTTAGGGGTTGGGATCTGTAAGGTTTCTGAGATATAAGGCATTTTATGAAGTGGAGGGGGCGGGGCATGGCCCCGGCACAACCTAGGGGACCCCCAGGTTGACATAAAAGCATATGGCTGAGAGAAGTTTACTCAAGGAACATGTTTATGTAAGTTTTGTAAAAATATCTGCAATAACTTGGCAGTAAATGCCATTTTTCAGTTTTCCCCATTATAAGTCAATGGAAACTCTAAGTTGCCATAGCAACAAAACTAAAAGGCCAAATTTCATAAAAAACACAAAACCTGTAAAGGCAAATATGGTGAATATTTTCATAAAGTCTCAGCCTCCTAGAGCATATGGTTTCTGAGGAGATGATTTTTTAAGTATTTTTTGTCTATTTTTTTGCATTTTGGTTTCCATGGCAACCAATAAAAACGAGCAGAAGGCTTAAAATCATACAGTAGATAGTAGATGGCCTATGGAACATTTCTATGAAAGTTTTCTCAAAATATCTGCAGAGGCTTGGCAGTAAATGCCATTTTTCAGTTTTCCCCATTATAAGTCTATGGAAACTACAAGTTGCCATAGCAACCAAACTAATGAGCCGATTTTGATAAAAAACACAAACTTTCAATCCCCCAGTCCAAGGATGCTACAGATAAAATTTGGGCTGAATCGGTCCAGTGGCTTCAGAGAAGAAGATGTTTGAAAGTGTTGACGTCAGACGACGACAGACGACGACAACGACGACGACGCCGGACAACTGCCTATCCTATAAGCTCCCCCGGAGCCTTCGGCTCTGGTGAGCTAAAAACCCGTCCAAAAACGGATATTCTTCTGATGAAAATGTGATATTTTTCATATTTTTTATTCTCATTTTTACTCCAAACATAGGTCCAGGGTGCTCGTTTGAACCGCTTCATTGTGCCGACAACCTGTTTTGGAGCAGAAATAAAGAAAATGATGTATACCCCGTAAACTCCAGTTTTCTCAATATAAAGTGGGGTTTTGAGTGGTGTTCATTTCACGGACTTGTTTACGTGATGTCTCGGGGTAATTGCCAAGGATACTGGTGAAAGTCGAACTTTCTTAATGACACGAGCTAGCAGCTGTCCTTCGATAACCAAACGAGGGACACTATTGAGCAAACTAAATGCACTACCCCTTTAACATATAGCTGTACATTACCATTAGTACAATTTATAGCTTCGTATTTTATGGTTATATCAGTCTTCGGATAGCGGTGAATATCTAAATTTCCCAAGTTTGGATATTTAAAGATACGGGCTTGCGGGTGTCCTCTGATACTCAAATGAGGGACACTTTTCATAAATATCAAAGCAACAACCTTTTATAACATATAGCTGTACATATTGTGCGTCATTACCAGTAGTTTTATCCTTAAAGTCGGCATTTTATCAGAATATGTAAGGGTGCGTTGCAGTGTTTCGCACAACGCCATTGCTGCATGACGTCATCAGAGGCAACGTAGTCTTAACGATTACATTCGACGATAATCGAGAAGGCAATATCGAGTGATATTGACACAAATTTCGTCGAATTTCATCGTTCCATCTCAATCATTTTACAGCTATATTTTGTTTGTTTGATAAGAGGTTAACGTCCCCGTCAACACAATATACGACCCCCGCTATCGTCGCTTGAAGAAATAGATGGGCTGCATGATGCTTCCACAAAGAGCTGAAACCGACCTGCACATGAGTACTGGTAAACCGCTTAGAGGATCTACTGGTAAACCGCTTAGAGGATCTAAAATAGAAGTAGAGGCAATGATCAGGAATCAATAAGCCTGTCCAGGCAAAGCGGTGCGAGTCGGACCATCCCTATTGGTTTCATTGGGTGGCAGGTCGTGAGATGTCATTTCATCTTAATGTCGGGTAGAAGTCCCACAAAATTGGAAGCAATGTCTCCAAAATGACCTTTACAGTGTTGACGGGGACGTTAACCGTCATGTCAAACAAACAAATCAACACCATATAGGTAATTATAGAGACGTAGCTTCCAACTTTTTGGGACTTTTACCCGACATTGAGATGAAATGACATCTCAAGTCCTGTCGCCCAATGAAACCAATAGGGTTTATAAACATGGACCACTTTTCCTCGGCAGGCAAAGATCCTCTAAACGGTTTCGGCTCTGCATGGAAGCATTATGTAGCCCATCTATTTCTTCAAGCCCCTATTGGCGGGGGCCTTTTACAGCTATATAATGAAGCTAATTGTAACATGATTAATGCTCCGCCAATATATGTGAACGTTAAGTGGGGTACCACATGCTTTCATCGAAACTACGCACAATATCAACTTCGTACAGTAGATGGTTCGAACACTGATCGCTTGTTTACCACGGTGGTTTCGAACACGTTCTTGACTACCTAGGAAAAATCCCATTACTGCAGATATTAATGTATTTGTAAATATTTACAAAGACTTCTCTATTTAAGCTTGAAAATGTATGTTGTGTGTACTCATTAGAATCGCCTCGGAGTACACACGACATAAGTTTATCTCAATTAGGGAAAGCGGTGCGAGTCGGACCATCCATGCTTATAAACCCTATTGGTTTCATTGGGTGGCAAGTCGTGAGATGTCATTTCATCTCAATGTCGGGTAGAAGTCCCAAATAATTGAAAACAACGTCTCCAAAATGACCTTTACAGTGTTGGCAGGGACGTTAAACCTCAAATCAAACAAACACATCAACACTATATAGGTCATTTAACTCATTTTAGAGACGTTGCTTCCAACTTTGTGGGACTTTTACCCGATATTGAGATGAAATGACATCTCAAGCCCTGTCGCCCAATGAAACCAATAGGGTTTATAAACATGGACGGTCCGACCACTTTGCTTCAGCAGACTTAGATCCTCTAAACGATTTCGGCTCTGCATGGAAGCATTATGTAGCCCATCTATTTCTTCAAGCCCCTATGGGCGGGGGCCCTTTATAGCTATATAATGAAGCTAATTGTAACATGATTAATGCTCCGCCAATATATGTGAACGTTAAGTGGGGTACCACATGCTTTCATCGAAACTACGCACAATATCAACTTCGTACAGTAGATGGTTCGAACACTGATCGCTTGTTTACCACGGTGGTTTCGAACACGTTCTTGACTACCTAGGAAAAAATCTACAACTGCAGATCATAACGAAAACACGCCTATACAAATATATATTGAAAACAAAATACCACCAAAAATGAAAATGTTCAGATAAAAATTGATTTTTTTTTTATATTTCTGCTCATTACATAGATCATAGGCGAGGCGGTTCTAACAAGTGCATGTACCCAAAATCTATGATTCTAAGCAGAAATAAGGAAAATAATTTATACCCCTATAAACACCGGTTTTACTACATAAAAGTGGGGTTTAATGGGGTTATAATTATATAGGCGTGTTTTCGTGATGTATAATGTGTTTTGATTATCTGTTTTAGCTTGAAAATGTATGTTGTGTGTACTCATTAGAATCGCCTCGATGAGGTGATTCTAATGAGTACACACGACATAATTTTATCTCTAATGGAAAATTGAAAAGATATCCCTATACAGCTCTCCACCCCCATGATTTGGTACTGTGATTAAACTTCGGTGTTTCGTACTACCCTAGTCTCGAACATATTTTCATTGTCCCGGATGTGGTTGAGCCAATTACAGTTCAACTGTAGGTCGTGTCTGGACAGTTTGTTTGTTTGATTTGAGGTTTAACGTCCCCGTCAACACTGTAAAGGTCATTTCGGAGACGTTGCTTCCAATTTTGGCGGACTTTTACCCGACATTGAGATTAAATGACATCTCAAGCCCTGCCGCCCAATGAAACCAATAGGGTTTATTAGCATGGACGGTCCGCCTCGCACCGCGGTTCCTAGACAGGCTTAGATCCTCTAAGCGGTTTACCAGTACTAGTGTGCGGACCGGATTCAGCTCTGCGTGGAAGCATCATGCAGCCCATATATTTCTTAAAGCCCCTATGGGCGGGGGCCATCGTGTCTGGACAGAATAAAAACAAACACATATCCTCCTTCTTCGTTTCAAATATCGATCTGTATGACTATATAATATACATATAATGCGTTTTGACAAAAATACATGTACACATGACAATATGCATTCATACAACTTACAGTCGAACTTCAATGGCTCGAACACCTTGGGGACCTCGACAATCTGTTCGAAACAGGGGTAGTTCGAGCCACTGAGGGTTACTGTCAGGAGGCATAACGAAATACTTTTAGACATCTTTTCGGTGTTCTATAATGAAAAATGTATGCTGTGTGTACTCATTAGAATCGCCTCGATGAGGCGATTCTAATGAGTACACACAGCATACATTTGCAAGATAAAGTACCAAAATCTCCTTAATTATCCCGCACTATTTCTTATGTAGAGGATTTCGCAAGGGGCTCAAAAATGGGTTCGACACATCCATGGTAAACGAGCCATCGGTGTTCGAGCCATCGAAGTTCTACTGTATAATGTTTCTTGTGACACAATTAAACTCTCATTTATTATATTCATTCACGGAATTGCCTGAGGCACAGTCATAAACCCGTGTCCCTGCCAAGGAAAAGTGGTGGGAAATCGGGTACGCCCCCTTAATCCCCAGCGGCCGTACGGCTTGAGATGTCATTTCATCTCAATGTCGGGTAAATGTCACACAAAATTAAAAACAACGTCTCCAATATGACCTAAATAGTGTTGACGGGGATGTAAAACAACAACATAAACAAACAAGCCCGCGACTTGCACTCAAACACATACTCGCAAGCGGGTCCTTTCGTACAAACGATTTTTAGAAACTGCCTTGTCTATTTTGCCCTATAGCAAAGTCTATTAGTATGAGCAGGGGCACAGCATTTCCTACAACTTACATGTACGTCAAGCGAAGAATCAAGATCAGCCTGCGCATCCATATAGTCTATCCAGAGATTTCTCTTGCTGCATGAAGGAGCATTAGGCCCTTAGCTATCCTTAGAGCGCACAACGAAGACTCTGATCAGACTGCACGGATGCGCAGGCTGATCTGTGTCTTCGCTGGGCGCACATGTCTTATTGTAGGTTTTGTCATGCGCTGGCTCGTATAAAAGGAGATCTTCGTTCTAAAAGCAAATATAGTACTTCAGACCTAGGCAAATTTACTGCATACCACATTCTATTATTAATATCATAGCAAAATCAGGCTTGCAATTCTAAACAATTCTAAGAAAGACACACCTAATTGTTCCCTTCTCAAACGAATAAGGACAATGTTTGAAATTGTTGTATGTTGCAGTTTTGTTTAACAGTGACATCACGAGAACAAGCCCGTCAAAGGAATACCCCCTTAAACTCTCTTTAAAAAGAGAAAACTGGGGTTTACGGGGGTATACATTATTTGTCTTAGTTCTGCTCCAAGACTTAGTCTGTGTGTATTCGTTAGAACCGCCTCATTGAGGGGGTTCTAACGGGCACCCACAACCTATGTTTGCAGCATAAATAAGAAAAAAAAAAAATGATTTTCATCGGAAAAATAGCCACTTTTTGATTTGAGGTTTATCGTCCCCGTCAATACTGTATAGGTCATTTATGAGACGTTGCTTCCAATTTTGTGGGACTTTACCCGACATGGAGATGAAATGGCATCTCAAGTCCTGTCGCCCAATAAAACCAATAGGGTTTAAAAGACTCGCACCGCTTTGCCTGGACAGGCGTAGATCCTCTAAGCGGTTCACCAGTACTCGTTTGCGGTCGGTTTCAGCTCTGCGTGGAAGCCTCATTCAGCCACTTTGGAGATGTAAAAAATGCATTATATCACACGGGTGTGTTATCGTAATGAAAAGTAACAAATTTGTCCAGCAGTAACCCACATGTGAACTGACATAAGGGAGAGAAACATTTTTATTATGTGACGTAAAGAGCCATAACTCATGAAATAGTTTTGGAACTTATTATAAAGCTATTCAGATCATCTTCTTATCAGTGCCAATCTTTTAATCAACTTTTAAGGCCCTAGCTTCAATCCCTTTTCAAGATCTTTGCTGTCAAGATTTCATCGATTTTTTTTTTTTTGGAAAGGGCTATAACACAAAAAGGGGCATAACTCTGATGAGCAAAATATGTGTCCATCAAGAAAACACGCCTATGTAATTTTGACCCCCTTGAACCCAAATTTTGTGTGGTAAAATTGGGGTTTACCAGGGTAAACCCCGGTAAACCTTATTTTTTCTTATTTCTGCTCCAAAATATAGATAGTAGGTATTCGTTAGAACAGCCTTGCGTTTTAACGAGTACCCACAATCTATATTTTGAGCAGAAATAAGAAATATATCAAAATCTTTCATCTTAAAATTTTCGTTGTTTTTTTTTTTTTTTGCGGTAAAGTGTACAATGTATTTGTATAGGCGTGTTTTTGTAATGAGCTATTTTTTCTCGGTAAATCCATATCTGAAATTTCAAAACCAGACCATAAACGATTCCAATTTTATAATGCATAACATTTATATTCCAGAAACAATATGCCGCGGCAAGTACTTTAAAGATAGGGACCGCGAGTTTTGCCCACGTCTAATGCAATGGATTTTGTTATTCCAGTGACAGAATTAAGGTCACTGGCAGCGATCAAACCGACCTAAAGCATGTCGATAACACTCAGTGCAGAATATCTAACGGGAAGTTAATTGGCCCTTGGTGCCTCTGATGGGAGCTGTGGGTTAATTGTATCGATTCCTGATCATTGCCTCCACTTCTGTTTCTTACTAAAGAGATAACATTTCACGGAGGATAAAAATGTCCTTCAAAAGTATCTATAGTCTTTGTAGAAATATTAACGGCCTGTTTAACACAGGTCACCAAGCCTTTCAAGATTCTATCAAAGCCATTTTTCACATTGAAATATCTGAAGTGTCTCAACTTTTGCCCGCAAGTATAGTTTGTGAATGCCCGTCAGAAATATTTGTGTTGGTAATCTCCCACTTCTGTAAATCGCAACATCAAACAAAATTACAAGACTATTGGATAATGCGACAGAGCCAGTAAGACAGCTTTCGAGTTAAGCCGAATCAACATCATCTCTGATCATTACAATAACACACCCGTGCGACATAG
Organism: Lucinisca nassula; assembly: GCA_963580285.1. Lineage (NCBI taxonomy): Eukaryota > Metazoa > Mollusca > Bivalvia > Lucinida > Lucinidae > Lucinisca > Lucinisca nassula. The sequence goes on from OY757011.1 coordinate 2,477,863, forward strand.
TGCATTTTTTCATAGCTCAACAAGGCTACTTTTCTGATGAAAATTCATGATATCTTTCTTATTTATACTGCTAACATAGGTTGCGGGTACTCGTTAGAACCGCCTCATTGAGGCGGTTCTAACGAGTACCCACAATCTATGCCTTGGAGTAAAAATACGAAAAATAATCTTCCCCCCCCCCCCCCCCCGTAAATCCCAGTTTTCTCTATACAAAGTGGGGTGTATTTGTTTGTTTGTTTGTTTGATTTGAGGTTTAACGTCCCCGTCAACACTGAATAGGTCATTTTGGAGACATTGCTTCCAATTCGGTGGGAATTTTACCCGACATTGAGATGAATTGACATCTTAAGCCCTGTCGCCCAATGAAACCAATAAAGTTTATAAGCATGGACGGCCCAACGTGTACGGCTTTGCCTGGACAGGCTTAGATCCTCTAAGCTGTTTACCAGTACTCGTGTGAGGTCGGATTTCAGCTCTGCGTGGAAGCATCATGCAGCCCATCTATTTCTTCCAGCCCCGATGGGCAGGGGTCGACAAAGTGGAGTGTAAGGGGGGTGTTCATTTCACGGACTTGTTCACGCGATGATGCAAACAAGGAAGCCCAGAGTAAACGGGAAACCTCGTAAACGAGGTTTTGTTACGAGATTTTGGGGGAAGACAATCCTTTCGAAGCAAGGACTACAACACAAAACGGAAAACTGTGCGGTAGTATTTTTTTCTGGGCCAAGCTAGCTAGTTTCGGCTGATCAGGCTTATCTGTTTTAGACATTACGATAACACGACCGTGCGACATAGTGCATTTTTCACATCTCAAAATGGCTACTTTTCTGATGAAAATATACGATATTTTTGTTATTTTTACTTCAAACATAGATTGTGGGTGCTCGTTAGAACCGTCTCATTGAGGCGGTTCTAACGAGTACCCACAACCTATGTCTTGGAGCAGAAATAAGAAAAATCATATATACCCCCGTAAACCCAAGTTTATCCTCTATAAACTGGGGGTTTAGGGGGTGTTCGTTTCACGGACATGTTCACGTGACGATTTATTGACGTCCTTTCGATTTAGTTTCAAAAATCAATATTCTGCAACAGGGGCTCTCGGAACCTGAAGTTTATGGTGACTTTTCTGGTCCTTTGGGGTCATTGAGTTCATTTTGAATCATTTTGCAAATAGAGTTATGCTTAAGCCGGCGCTAGAAAGCGTGGCCGGTGTTGCACATTTCAATACTGGTTATGAACAGACTCAATAAAACCCAATACAAAAACACGCCTATCTAAATTCATTGTATTTATTTGGCCAAAATATAGAAAATTTAAGATGAAAAATTGTGATAAACATAGATTGTTGGTACGCGATTGAACCGCCTCGGCGAGGCGGTGCTATCGAGTCCCCACAATCTATGTTTTGAGCAGAAATAAGAAAAATAATGTATACCCCCTTAAACTCCAATTTTACTATATAAAAATGTGGAATGAGGGGATCAAAATTATATAGCCGTGTTCTCATGATGGAATCTCCTTACGTTTATTTGGTGTATTCTTTGCTTCTAAAGAATGTAACCATTCGGAACTTATTTTCTTTTATTTCATTGTTTTTTGGGATCATTGATTCCATTATGGAATTTTGAAAATTTTTGGAGGGTTATTGATGATGCCTTATTGGCCGAAATAAGCTAGTCTGGTCCAGAAAAAACTAGTAAACTTTTCATTTCTGTAGTGTATTCTTTGCTTCCATAAGATAACCCTTTCAAAGAACATATTTAGTATATAAATTCGGAAAAGTATATGCTGCAATGATTTCAGTACCAAATTTCGTAAAATATATGGCAAACAAAGTGCACAATAAATCTTAAAACCTGGCCGGCCTCGATAGCTCAGTCGGATACGGGTCTGACTGGTGGTCAGGAGAATGCGGTTCGATACCTGCCGGGGCCGGCTACATTTTTTCGTGGAGATTGATCATAAAATCTTTTTGACGGTCATTCTCTCCCTTCAGCTGATTCAAGAAGGGCAGTTGTCAGTTTCTGGTGAAAGAATGTGCACTGTACTGGTTAACCGCTTATGTATAAGCCTACCCAGGAAAAGTAATGACCTAAATAGTGTTGACTGGGTCGTAAAACTCCAATACAAACAAACAAACACAATCTTTAAACCACGGTTTGAACTTCAAACCCTAATTTTCAAACCAGGCAAAATGAACAATAACATAAAACAACTTCACCATCAAGAAAATTTCACAAACGCAAAGCCAAAAGGACGGTAACTTTCCGACAAAATGGTCAAACATGTATCTAATAATCCACAACAGAAGAACCGCCTTAGAAGCGCCAGTAAAAAGAACTTTGCTGGGGGAGAGTGGGGGGTGGGGGGCTTAAATCTTTTTACGTGGCCGCAATAATCACCTTTAGTTCTCGTGTGGTATAGCTTTATTCAGTCAGCATGAGGGATTTCTAACTCGCCATTGCAACAGCTCTGAGAACATAAACATCAAACGAATACAGAGATAAAACAACGAAAGGACTAGACAGCATGAAATTACTGAAATGCAGGAGCAAACGAAAAGCAAAATTGGAATCTAATGTCACTGATAAAAGTGCAAATGCACGATGGCAGGGATAAGAAAGATCAACGATAGATGTGTGTCCAATCATCCTATACCCGTACATAAGATGCCAAGATGAGACGCGAAACACACCATGGTATTTCGTCAACATAAGGGATACTCTTTTTAAAACATTCACTTATACTCTACATTTATGAAGAATTTTAGATACACATCGTGTCTATGCAAATCTTTATAGTATAGCATATGTACGTGTTTTGTTTTGTTGATGTTGATTATTTTTTCAAATTCAGAAAATACTTTTTTCAAATTCAGAAAATACAAAATTCGACTTAAAAAGGCGTCGTCTGTGCAATATAGTGCATTATCTATGACTGTATAACTATGTCAATAAACTGTTCTAAAGAGTCCAAACGTGTTCACCAAGCGATAATTAGGTATATGCATTTAACTCTAGCAACCATGGAACGGGCATTGACAACGGTACGACAAAGGCGCCCATTAAAAGCCGAATCGTACATCCTCTTCTTCAAATTGGACTGGTCTAACATGTGATGTAGAAGACCATTTTTAATTAATATGACAATTACATAACATTTCAAAATGATTTGATCAACGTTGTAAGTAGTAACATGTCATCGATATAGTGTTACTGTCCCTTTTAATCGATTCCAAAAATATAGCACAGCAAAGAAATCAACATATTTGCATGCGCAAACTGACTGGATTTATGCCTTGGTCCAAGCCAATCATTAACACGTGCATTATCAGGCATATTATAAACCACTTTCATCCTGGTCATTCGAAATCCCTACATAATATTTCCCATCATAGAATCTAGTTCTTATATTTGGACTAGGGTCTTTTGTCCGTTTTCCATCCAACACTGGTCCGTCCTCGACAGCCTGTGAATATGACGGACATCTCCTCGGGCTAGCTTCACTGGTGCATATGTTTGGATCACTAGACTTAGAATCTTGTATATCGTCATCCGTTGACATAGCGTTTGTGTAACTAGGCGAACGCCTGAATTGTAGTCTACGCTTATCAACTTCATTCAATTCTATATCAGGGTCTTTTATTTCCTTAGGATGTGTTTTATGTTTATCACGATTATCTGTGTTGTCATTTAAATGATTGGGATATTTAAGATTATCTGGCGTGTTATTATGTGAATTTGAGTTTGGTGTCAATATGTTTATATGATTAGACTGATTATCATCTTCTTCTTCCACTATTGTTGCTTCTATGGTCGCATGCCCACTGTCTCTATCAATTTCTCTGCAAAGAAGAACAATACTTGAGCATTTGAATATTAGAAAAATTGCAAGTGTGTACAAAACAAAACCCAAAACACAAAACAAAATTTGTGCAAAGAACAAAAAGCCATTTACATACCAGAGGCCTAAAAGTAACTGTCGCCTTTGGTGTCAGCATTAAAACTAACAGGAGACTTGGCTTCCCGCTCTTGATATTTCCTTTTGGATCTAGTTGTTTCAAGTTTGTGCTTCTTTCCCTTTGGTGTCTCTGATGGGAGCTGTTGGTTAATTGTATCGATTCCTGATCATTGCATTCACTTCTATTTTAAATGTAGGGAGTTGATATTGTACTGCTTAAAAGCAATTATGTCGAGTACATTTGCCTAAATATTACCGTTTGGGTAATTCATCAAAATGGTAAGTGTTATCATCGTCTGTTTGAATGTATTTTAGCAATAGCCTATATTGTTACGAGACGATAGCTTGCACAGGTCACAACTGAAGGCAAGTATTCTCATTCTTTCATTAATAAAGGCTTTCAGCACGATGTTTTCTCTCATGCTCACAGGTCCTTTCTAGGATGGTGACACTTTTATGCCTATTAGACATCCCTTTGACGGTAAGCTTCAGAACTTCGATTAAATAAAGCAAATGCTTTTAAGACCGTAGCCCCGTTTTTGTATTAACATTTATCTGTATAAGATGGGGTTGTTTCATGCAAAATTTATGATAAACGCGATGATTTTAATTCGGTTTTCCAGAGTGTCTAGTCATGTAACTGACTTCAACACTCGTAATATATTATTAACTGCTAAACTTCTTAATCAGGGTTATCGGTATCATAAAATTAGCAAAGAACATTTCTACGTTTTATACGTAAAGACGTCTTAGGTTTAGGAGGTAATAAGTTCGTATTTTGAGAATAAAAAGAAACGCGTATATTGACTAGTTTCAGAATGCTAGGTTCCCATTCTTTAAGAGCTTTATGCTCAACATATTCTCGGTTGCACCATCGATTACCAAATTCATTCAAGGCAGCAGCGATTTCATCTCTGCATTTACAGAAATCAATTTTAGAAGGAAATCGTTATTTCGGCTCTTTAGAAATTATATTACGTATCCTAGAATCAGGAATAATTTTTTAAATTGCCAGTAATAAATTACCAACAGCAGGATAGCAATACACTGAATTTTTACAATCACAGATATCAGGAGTGTGAATATCAATATCAAGATCAGAAACACGTTTATTGAAATTAACTAGAAATGTTTCCAGACGACACAGATGCTCCCGCCAAGGGCCCCGCCTCACCCCGAAAATCCATGTTGCAACAAAATTTTCTAAGTGTGTGACCTTATCATCAGGAACATTTGTGAGAAGTTATATTGAAATTGGTGAAAAAATGTAAGCGCTAGAGCAATAACAAAGTTTTTCTAAAAATAGCCACAGTGACTTTGACCTTGAAAGTCGAACTCGCTCGAGGTATTGTCATAAGGAACATTTGTGTGAAGTTATATTGAAATCAGTGAAGAAATGTAGTCGCTAGAGCGATGACAAAGTTTTTATAAAAATAGCCACAGTGACCTTGACCTTGAAAGTCCAAATCGCTCGAGATATTGTCATAAGGAACATTTGTGTGAAGTTATATTGAAATCGGTGAAGAAATGTAAGCGCTAGAGCGATGACAAAGTTTTTCTAAAAATAGCCACAGTGACCTTGACCTTGAAAAGTGAACTTGCTAGAGATATTGTCATAAGGAACATTTGTGTGAAGTAATATTGAAATTGGTTAAAAAATGTAAGTGCTAGAGCAATGACAAAGTTTTTCTAAAATTAGTCACAGTGACCCTGACCTTGAAAGTCAAACTCGTTCGAGGTATTGTCATAAGGAACATTCGTGTGAAGTAATTTTGAAACCAGTGAAGAAATGCAGACGCTAGAGCGATGAAAAAGTTTTTCTAAAAATAGCCACAGTGACCTTGACCTTGAAAGTCAAAATGGCTCTTGATATTGTCATAAGGAACATTTGTGTGAAGTTATATTGAAATCGGTGAAGAAATGTAAGCGATGACAAAGTTTTTCAAAAAATAGCCACAGTGACCTTGACCTTGAAAGTGGAACTCGCTAGAGATATTGTCATAAGGAACATTTGTGTGAAGTTATATTGAAATCGGTGAAGAAATGTAAGCGCTAGAGCGATGTCAAAGTTTTTCTAAAAATTGCCACAGTGACCTTGACCTTGAGGCCATGACCTTGAAAGTTAAAATTGCTCGAGCTATTTTTATAAGGAACATTTGTGTGAAGTTATATTGAAATTGGTGATGAAATGTAGGCGCTAGAGCGATGACAAAGTTTTTTTTAATATAGCCAGTGACCTTGACATTGCGGTCACGACCTTGAAAGACGAACTCGCTCGAGATATTGTCGTAAGGAACATTTGTGTGAAGTTATATTAAAATCAGTGAAGAAATGTCGGCACTAGAGCGATGACAAAGTTTTTCTAAGAATAGCCACAGTGACCTTGACCTTGAGGCCATGACCTTGAAAGTCAAACTCGCTCGAGATATTGTCATAAGAAACATTTGTGTGAAGTTATATTGAAATCAGTGAAGAAATATAGACGCTAGAGCTATGTTGTGCGAGGGGATAATTAAAATTTTTAAGTCTGTGACCTTGACCTTGAGCTCATGGGCATGGGTGGGGGTATCGCTGAATAAAATGGATAGGTATCTAACATCATACCAAATATCAACTCAATCCATCGCACGATTTGGAAAATATCAACTCTTAAAATATCTAATTAAAAATTTCTAAGTCTGTGACCTTGACCTTGAAGCCATAGGCATGAGTGGGGGTATTGCCAAATAAACATTTGGACCTGTACCTATCATCATAGCATACATAAGCCAAATCCATAATATAGTTTGGAAAAGTTGAGCTCTTTAAAATCTTTCACATTAAAATTGTCTAAGTCTGTGACCTTGACCTTGAGGTCATAGGCATGGGAGGGGGTATTGCTGAATAAAACATTGTACCTATATCTATCATCATATGAACCATAGCCATCATAAAAGTTCAAGTTCTACCAGGTACAAATACCTTAACTGGAGTCTTTTACATGGAAAAGTTCTAAGTCCATGACCTTGACCTTGAGGCCATGGGCATGGGTGGGGGTATCGCTGAATAAAACTTTGGACCTATATCTATAATCATACCAAATATGAACCAATTCCATCAAATGGTTTGGAAAATATGAGTTCTAAAATGTTCAAGTCTACCTGTTACAAAAACCTTAACCTGAGTCTTTAACATTGAAAATTTCTAAGTCTGTGACCTTGACCTTGAGGTCACAGGCATGGGTGGGGGTATTGCTTAATAAAACTTTGCACCTATATCTATCATCGTACCAAAGATGAACCAGTTCTATCAAAATATGATTTCTAAAAGTTCAGGCTCTGCCTGATACAAAAACTTTAACCTAAGGTTACAGGATCACGTACGTACGTACACACACACGTACAACCGAAAATCTATATGCCCCCGGCATCATATGATGCGGGGGCATAAAAATGATAGGCAAGGAAGAATTTCTCCTTACTGCATCGAAATACAAATTGGATGAGTAAAAAATAATTTAGGAACCTAATTAGCAACTCTGGGCAACTGAGTTACCATTTACTGATCTAAATAATTAGGACACAGAAGTGTTCAAATTAAAATTTCGCTGTACTTTCGTGCTCGCAGATAACCTTGAATTTACCGCGGCTCAGTTATGGTAAAATAAGACATGTTTACTACCTTAATCAGGTAAAAAAAAAGAAACTCTTTGACATTACAATACACTGTGAATGCTTTTATAAACTCAGCTGCGTTATTTTTTCAGTACATCATTAGAACCCTTTTCCCTCTAAACACAATAAGGCTTACCTTTGCAAACAGTATAGATCAAGATCAGACTCTGACTTTGTTCTAAACTATTTGTTACGTACTTTGTGAATTTATCAAATAATTTTATTGGGATGATAGTCAGCATTGGTTTGTCTAAATTGATCTTTTTCGCAGGACAAACGTTAAAGGTACTTACGCTAATTCCGACTTCAGTTTATCCAACTTAATTAAAGCCAGGTCTAATTCGTGCCTTGCTTTCCAAAGCTGTGTTTCACATATAGGATCTTTACACCTGTGGCGTTTATGAAAGTCTATTGCCTCCATGACAGACTGTTCAAATGTTAGTGATTTACCCATACTCTGAAAACAAATGACATGAAATTAATAATGAGCATCATTCAAATATGGGATATTATGCCAGGAAAATTGATAAATTATCATACATTATAAAGAATTGAACAACCAGACATTACGGTTTTTGCAATTACATCAACTCTAAGTTTTTCAGTTCTGTGCTGTAGTTGGTGCTTCAGAAGTGTTAATTTTTTATTGAACTTTTGACTTCACCACAGCTGGTAGTAAGTTTACTGACCTTTCAAAGGAGATTGTTCTGTTGTGGTTTATTTATGTTATAGTTCGTCTTTGCATGTATTTATTGCTAATATCGTTTTATCTTGGATAGCCGTTTGGCCATTTTGTGGGAACGAAACTGTCCTTTTGGCTTTCCGCTTGTGACGTTTTCATTATGGTTCCGCTTCGTTACGAAAACACGCCTATACAAATACATTGTAATTTTTTTCGCCAAAAAAGGATGATTTTATGATGAAAAATTGTATTATTTTTCTTATTTCTGCTATAATATAGATTGCGTGTACTCGTTAGAACCGCCTCGATGAGGCGGTTCTAACGAGTACCCACAATCTATATTTTAGAGCAGAAATAAGAAAAATAATGTTTACCCCTGAAAACCCCAGTTTTTCTATATAAAAGTGGGGTTCGAGGGGGTCAAAATCATATAGGCTTATTTTCGTGATGATTTCCCTTGGATGGAAGGTGTGATGATGATAATTGTGTCTATTCCTGAACATTGCCCCCGCTTCTATTTTACTTCTTAGTATTTTAGAGGGGTGTTCATTACACGCACATGTTAACTAAGTTCATTGCTTGATTACTTTAAGGTCTCTAATTTGTATATCCAAACTTTCATGACTTTTGCTACATGTAGAATGTGCAACTGAGCATGCTGATTTGCCACTTACCTGGTTGCGAATCAAAATGACATGTTTTCTCGTAATGAAATTGATGAATGATGCCATCGTTGAATTTTTTAAATAAGATTCTAACACAGCGCGCCTATATAGGTAATGGAAAATAACTGTGTTTTATTCTACAACAAATCACGGCAATGAAGAGCGTGACGAGTGACGTCATAAAAAAACAGCCAATTTATGACATCACTAGTAGATTTCCTTGACGTTAGACGGTGTAACGTCATTTTCTCGCATCGAAAACGTTAGAAAAGGATATAAATGCATGTGATTCAGTCGATAATTTTAGCGGGATTTCTTCTAACACTGGCGAAAAGTTTTGAAATTTTGAAGGAAACAACAGCATTATTACCGATATTCAGCCTTTTAGAATCGAAATAGATCAGCTCTAGTTTGTGATTTGTCGGTCAGTTGTAAGTAGACAAATCACGCGCGCTACGCGCTCGGGATTTGATCTACTTTACAACTGCGCTCGTGATTTGATCTACTTTACAACTGACCTCCAAACTGTGATTTATTAATCAACAAATCACAGTAAGAGCTGATCTATTTCATAAGTAAACATGTACTTTTAAGTGTAGCAGGCTACCAAAATGCTTGATGGGAAGAATACGTACCAAACTGATAAGAGCACAACATCCACTTTTGTCATATTTCTTTAAACAACTTCTCCCATACTTAAAGTAAAGATGTTCAAAAGACAGTAGCAATGTTCCGAGGAGCACACCGCCGGCCAAAAGTATAAAAGCACTTGTAAAATTGAGTATGCCTATGTCAGGGCTGGATTTGTCCTTTTTATCTTTTACAGCATGACAAGCCCCGGCCAGCCAAAATTTCTGAAGACGATCAAGCTCACCTGTAAAACAAATGGCAATCAGTTATATCAAATCATTAGAAAGTATAACTCTAACAAACCTCTACGCTTAGTATAAATTTTTATCAAATGCACAGAGAGTTACCAACCGAACACTTTGGTAAAAAAAAAATGCTGATTTTGTATTGTCTAGCGCTTTTTGACAGAATTTTTACATAATCTATCATCCACTGTTTTTGTGTGTGTGTGTGTGTGTTTTTTTTTTTTTTGGTATGTTAAGCATATAGAAAAACAGTGAAACTTTGATTACTCGCACACAGTTGAGTCGATTACCAGGGGCTAGTTGTTAAAAACTGACGATGTCGTTAAAACTTTGACCATTGAATACGGCAGATATTCTAAATTTTTTGCAGAAAAAAAAGTGAGCAGCTTTTGCTTATTTTGTATTGGCTGGCTTACCAGAGGCAGTTTAAAACTAACGATATCCTTAGTTGACCTATCGTTAAATAGAAGTAGGGGCAATGATCAGGAATCGATACAATCAACCCACAGCTCCCATCAGAGACACCAAAGACAACTTTGAACATTAAATATGGCAAATGTACTAATGAATTTGCAGAAAAAAAATGTGAACAGCTTTTGTTTATTTTGTTTTGGCTAGCGTTTGTTGACAGATTTTGTACATACACTTAGCTTTTCATGTAAAGCATATTGGCAAACAGTGTTTTAATCGCACACCATTGACCCGCTTACCATGACCTTTGGTGTCTATGATGGGTGATGTGGGTTAATAGTGTTGATTACTGATCATTGTCTTCACTTCTATTTTGCAAATACAAAATAGAAGTGGAGGCAATGAAAGCTGCTCACATTCTTTGGACAAAAATACCTCAATATTAGACACTGTACTTGCTAAAAGAGTTAGCGTTTTGACCACTAACGAGCTCGTTAAGCTAGCAATACTTTGAACCACTGGATCCAGACTCTTTCGAAATCATTCTCGAGGCCTTACAAAAATTATCAATAACTTCAGATTTTGTTTAAGGTTTTGGTTCTACGGCCCTTTCAAGACTGTTACATTATTTCGGGCCTTTTCGTTAATCAGAGGAAGGCGAAAACAGGCGTACCCGGAGAAAAAATACTCCTGTTGCAGAACTTGGCGTCTCACATGTGACATGTGACCCGAACGATGGTGAGACACCTAATGATTAAGAGTCAGTGCTTTTATCCAACTAGGCCACAGAGGCCCGTTTTCAAATTTTGAAATGCGGTATATTGATATAGAAAATGTTTTTGTGTGCACTCATCAGAAATGCCTTGATAAGCCAATAAAATGAGATCAGACGGTTCACCTTTACATTAAAGATATAAAAATAATCACTGACAATTTTGTAGCAAGCGTAACATATCTTGGTATTAAACTGTTTATTGTTGTTGGCACCTTATGTTTGTGCACTTCACGGCTTGCTGCAAGTTATTAAGAAAAAAAAACATGAAAAATGTGGCCGGCCCTTCGCTACACATGTGTGTGGTGTCACTGTCAATAGCTACAACAAGTTTCATTTGAATACATATAACGATTTTGAAATTGTGACGAAAAAAACGCATAATGCTACAATTTGAACTTTTTCAAAGGCAAATAACTCTGACAATATTGTAGCTAGATTTACATTACTGGCATGATGTTGAGTATTTTTGTTGTGACTTTATGTTTAAAGTTTGAAGTTAATGCGTTTGACGATTAGCAAGTTATTAAGAAAAACAATATGGGAAAATTTGACGGACAGACGGATGGACAGACGGTAATTAGTCTAAGGCACCCACAAAAAAATTGCGGGACCCCAAATACGGTTCAACCCTGAAACCCCAAATTCACCTATATACAGGACCCTAGTTATAACGACAGTATCTCTTCCCTTGCACCTTGGCATTATACTGAATTTGCCTTTATAATATAATGTTAATATAATGAATTTGCCTTTATATTATAATGTTATCAATCAAGTAATTTCGTACTGGCCCAGTTACAGGTCTGAGGGCCCGAGGACAATACAGCAGAACGAGGACCTGTAACTGGGTCAATACGGGATTGCCTGATTGATGAGAATTTTATTAATTGACACAATAAAAAACATGATAATTTATTTTTGACATCAGTGTTAATACGGATGACCTCTGAACAATACAGGATAGTCAATTAATAATGAAACCCAATAAGGGGTACTATTATAGGTAATAAAGGGCCCCTTTGATAAAGAAAAATAAATGTTGTTTACATTTGTTAAATATGCCTAGACGAGGCATCATCGGAAGATGTGACCTAACTGACCAATGCTAGCTAGTCTGGACCAGAAAAAAACTTAGTCACTCCATGGTTTTGAGTTTTGTGTTTGGTCCTTATGTTAAAAGGTTTCTTTTTATATTTATCTGCAACACATCTGGTGCGTGGTGGCCGTAAAAGTCTCCCTGCTGTAGTGAGGGTCTTTAGAAACATTGATTTCTCTGCGGAATTTTGAAAAGATCTAAGGGTCAATGATGATGAATTATTGGCCGAAACTAGATAGCATGATCCAGACAAAAATGTGAACACTCGACGTTTTTTTTTCAGTTGTGGTCTGTAGGCACTGCTACCAAAGAATAACCTTTTTAACCTAAAATCCTACGCTCAGAACATAAATAATAAAATTATAACAAATTGTCTTCAGAAAAACCTGTAACACATACGACTTAGAAATACCAAACATGTCAGTTAGAAAATTAGCGTGCAACCAAGCCCTAGCCATAACCCGAACTCTATCGAATAACACGCATGGTGTATTTCAACGTTTTCTTCTTTTTCTTCGTTAAGAACTGGGGTCTTTCAAAGCCCTACATGGCTCTGCGGGTAAGGTTTGGTAATGATAAACGGTGTGCCTCCAAAGATTATTAATTGTATTTACGTATAGACATGGTAGAGGAAACAGTGTAAACCCAGATTAGACGCAGCAGATCTCAGCATTTCTTCCAGGTCAACAAACTTTGCCACATATCCAGCTATTTTAAGACAAAACATCGTGTTGCATGTAACATAATGCACGTGTACAATTTTTAGAACCAGTATGATGAAGAGTTGCCGTGAGATGCGCAGGCTGATCTGATTCTTCGCTGGGTGGCATGTAAATTGTAGGAAATGCTGTGCCCCGGCTCATATAAGCATGCACATCAACCCAGCGTGGGTAGAGTTTCAGCTCCTCATTCTTTGGATAGGCTTGAACTTAATGAAGGCTGATGCGATCTGACCTTCGTCCGATGCACAGGCTGATCTGAGTCTTCGCTGGGCTCAAGAGTCCTGCTGTAGTTATGTCACACACTGGCTCATATCAAAGGGGGCTTACCAAGATGTTGTAGTTCTAACAGCAGTTTATTTACTTCTTCAACATAGGGTGAGCCTCGAGGAAATCCTACACCATAGCCAGTCATAGCGTACCACTTTCCAACAGTTAATAAATCACAATCCGGATCTTTACCAACTTTATATTCCAAAACTGTGGCGTCGTAAATGAAGGCATGGATTTTTCTGGAAGGAAAACGGTACAACAAGCAATCATAGTAATCTTATGAAATAATATGTCGTCGAATGTTCACTAGGTGACAAGTTCGTGAAATGAAAACCCCTCAAAACCACAATTTAGGTGAAAAAGGTTAGTTTTTGATAAACATTATTTGATTTATGTTTGCATAAAACTATAGATAATGGGTACTCTCGTGCACCCACAAGATATGCTTAGACCACATATAAGAAAAGCATCACAATTTTATCTGAAAATTGTTCGCCAGTATAGGACAAGGACGTGTTATCGTAATGAGACTCCAATCAGCCTACGAGAGCGAGCATTAATCATATAGCATTTTGGTAAGGAACATCGCTAGAGCGTATTGTAAATATGGTGATCAAACTGCGCAAAAGTACAGCCTGAGCAGAGGCTCGAACATTTTCTTACTGATAAAAACAATTTTAATATATTAAATATTATTAAAAAAGGGTTCCAATCGCATTACAAACTTTGTTTTAAATGGCAGAGAGCCATACTTACATAGAGTAAACCTTGTTGATTGTGTTTTAACAGTTGTCAATGATAGTAATCCTTTTCTGTTTTTGGTTCGGGACTCAGATTCTATGACGGATCCAGTGATACGGCTGACCTATTTTTTATTTTAGGTAATGCTTTGCTCCAGCATTTCAATTATTTCATGCTGTCGGTCCTCATCGCTGTTTTATCTCCGTATTTATTTGATTTTATGTTCTCGGAGATGTAGCACTGACGAGTTAGTAAGCCTTCATGAGGACTGAACCAATTATTTACCTAAACCATTACAGGACCAAGGGTGAGGATTATGGCCCTGTAAAATCGATTTAAGCTCTCCATGGAATACTTTCTGTCGTGATTTGTTATTTGTTGTAATTTGTATAATGTATAAAAATCTGAAACAGTTAAAACTAATAGAAGTGAATAGGGCTTTGATATTCTGTGCGGGAAGCTGTTTGCTATAAGGTTTTGATTGCCGCTTTTGCGTAAAATAGTATTTAGTGTTAACACGTGGTTTTGTTTACAACTGCCGAATTTCCCCGTGCTAGGTCGGCACTACGCTTAAGGACATTCAACATGGCCGCCTGGACAAATGAGCAAAAATGACAGTGGCTCTGAATATGCAAGAAATTGAATGCAACCCTTTTGTTTTAGCCAACGTATATAATTGGAACATAAACTTGATTTCTTAAAGTTATTTAAATACCTGTTAGAAAAGTAAAATATTGTTCAGAGTTTTTTCTTCACTCACCTGAAAAATGCCAAACTTTGTGTATCAAAACTGGAAAATTCCCACAAGTACCAATGACAAAAAGAAATCACTGAGTAGTTACATGTTTCCTTAAGGTGCACCAGGAATCTAAATTTTGATTAGCTGCACTAAATTCAAATAAAGTGTTTTCAACCAAGGCATGTTTTGTGTTCAGGAAAAAATCTTGTCTTTTTATTTTACACATTTCTTGACACAATAAAAGAAGTCCTTTCTGTGTATGGAGAGATAAACTTGCATTCATTGGGATAAATATGCAGGTAAGTTTATTTTTGTGGCTGACTGAACACACCTGTGTAATGTTTACAGGTAGAAAAAAAGAAAGGGAACAAATTAAGACCAATCTTTAACACTAGCTACTGTGATTTTAAAGTTGTTATTAAATTTTCTTTCGCCTAAAATCTCCATTAACTTTATATAATATTGTCAAAAATATCATTTATATCTAAAAAATGCAATACAATCATGTTTAATGCTGTGTCACTATTTTGTAAAACTAGGTGGTGGAGTATACTTCTCACACGTGTCTAATGTTTACATTTGTAACCAACGACTTGCACGAGGATTCTCATAAAATACTGACGGATCGATATGCAGTATATTGATCAGGGGGTGTAAAATAACTTACTTAATATGTAAAGGCGAAAGATACGAAAAATGGTTGTGGTTTAAAGAGAAATATTTATAAAAACAATTGAAACTTGTCGCTGCGACCATTATTTTCCTCCATGAAAAATTGACAGTTTGTGACATCAATCTGGTTACCGGCTTCATATCTGGTTCAAGATTCTTTGACTACGTCTTTGGGCGTTTACAACATCACTCTTCCCTAACGACCGGTCTGTGCCGTTTATAAGTGTGCGTGAGCAGGACTGAGCTAGTCTGGACATAAATTTAGCCTGAAAATGCTGCCAAAGTAAATGTAGGCTACACTGAACCACTTTTCCTCGATACATTTATCTCGTTTTGAGCGATGAACAAATTCTTGTAAAAGCCAAACTTGTTTAAAAATTGAAGTACTCGGCTCCATCCGGAAACCAGCATTTCTATAACAGTGGTCTCCCTTCAGACCAATCGCGGATGAAAAGTAGTTTCAAAAGTATTTATTGAATAAATGTGTATAATCTTTCTTTGCCGGTGACATCCCCTGGAAACCTTAAAGAAGATTTGATAACTTACATAAATTCATTACAATAATGTAAATATGACGAAAAATAACTCGATCTTTCGCTGATAAAAAAGTGCCGTGGCGTATTAATCTTATGTTTTAGCCAGGTTGTTGTTCGGCTTCTTGCCGAAAAACTTTACACAGAGTAACACAACAAATGTATTGTTCAAATGTTAGTATTTGATAGTTTCTACGTGAAAATCGAATGGTGCGGTTTTAAAGGTGTATGTTTGGGGTTTCAGATTACATCAAGTACCTTGGCGATCCCGTCATGGTTACGTCACTACGAACGTGTGAACTTGCGTGTAAACACATCCCCAGATGTTCGGCCATGATGAATTTTGTTTCGAAATTTTCTACACACCACGTGAACGAAAATTAATTATTCGCTTTTGGAGCTGTTTTATGAAAAAATATGTCCCGGTGCACCTTCCCTGTGCAATTACTCATACACAAGTGGCAATATTTTTTTTTTTGGTTCTAAGTCTAAAACAAACGAGCATTTATTGCAATATTAATTTTACATTTCTCTCGTTATAATAATTCAGATATTTAAGTGGTTTTGTCTTGGGTAAACTTTGCCCTGTTATTTTTTACACTAATAAGAAAAAAATCTCTGAGACCTTTGCTTAATGCTCGAATTCATAATTTCTTTTTTCAAGTGCATATTGTGCTATTTCAGCCATGTTGGTCGCAGAATATCCTTAAATTTTTAGGTGACCAGCTAGGGTCTGGCGAGACTGAGCATACGAACAGCCTCGCCATATCGTAGTGAAATATAAATTTGAGCTCAGATTCCAGCCCTAGCGGGATGGTTTAAGGTATGTGGTTGCATGAGGGCTTATTCATCAGTGTTCATATTATGTAGAAAAGTGCCCTTTTCACAGGTGTCGTCTCCGAGTACAGGTTTTTTACCACGTGGGACACATGAGAACATTATTTACAATCACTCATGTAACAGTTTATTGGTCTTATTCACTTTTTACTTACCGGAACAGACATTGCTGCATGTCATTTACAATGCATGATGGTGCTGAAATGACTGTTTGTGCGCATTCAGACAAACAACGTTGACTTAACAACGAGTCAACGATGTGTGCCTGCTTTCATTGCAACAACACGTCTGTGTTCTAAATTGATGACTTTCTTATCTCCAGAATAAGGTTTTTTTTTCTAGCAGTTGCCTCAACGAGGCGCGGTTCTAACGAGCACAATCGGTCTATTTTCTCAATTTATTTAGTGTCTTACGTCTCAATTGGATATACATGTATGTACCATTATTTTCCATCTGCCCCCCTCCTCCAGAGAGAGAGAGAGAGAGAGAGAGAGAGAGAGAGAGAGAGAGAGAGAGAGAGAGGGGGAGAGGGGGGAAGGAATGCTTTATCCAAGGAGCTCCCCAAATCTTGTTCTTGTGTTTCGTTTCGACAAGGGCGAGATATTCGGGGATCTTCAATAAGTTCTAAATATTAAACAGCCTAAGATAAATCATTAGCGCTATGGTACGGGCCTATCTCGGGCCGCGTGTGCAAGGTATTGTGTTTTTCTTCATGTACTCCGGATTCCGCATACCTCTGATTTACACTCGGCTCAAAATAAATTTTACAGGGGCCTCACTGAGGCGAGTCAGATTGACACCGGGCAAGAAGTGACAATGATAAAATACAATTCCTATATTAAGACCACCTTTGGGACTGTTCAAAAGTGGTATTTAAGACCACTTTTGAACAGTCACAAAGGTGGTCCCTGACCAGAGGACACGAAGGGCAGAACACACAAAGAAAGATTAAGTGACGCCTTCAAAATAAGCTTTTTATAGCAGAATTAGTCTTAATTTAAGGTGTTCTTATTAGCGGAATTTCACTGTAGTATGAATTTATTTATTATTATGACTATGGTTAGTTTAAATTTATTTCTTACGGGCATGCTTTCATGATCTTGCAGTTTTCATGTTTGTCAGAGTACAACTTCACAACAGGCGCTTAACGGGTGAGTCGATGTTCAGGTAACGTTTTAAAAACGTTGTCTCAGCGTTCATCCGGCATCGGTAAAGCCTAATGTAAACCTACAGAATACAACGTACCGAGTTATATGATTTTTAAGTGACGTCAAGAGACGTCAGTTAAAATAGACGATCTTGCTTGAGTGTTCATGTATGGTTGAATTTATTAAGCGAGTTGTGGAAAGGGAATAGAATGGGAGGCCACGCCGAGAATTTTATCCCGTTTCCTCAACGAGCTTGATAGACTTAATAATATATGAAAGCATTTATCATATGACATTTAATACGGATTTTGTTCACCACTTGTTTGCATCAATGACAGTACTCCGCCATTATTAAACGTATTCTTTTTTCTTCTTTTTTTCTCTTTTCTTTTCACATAGACGCGACGTCATACGATAAACCATGGTTCTCTACGTCTGACTGGCCGATGGCTGTTGTATTGTTTGCAGAAAAAATCAGTGCTTATATGTTTTTATCAGCTTTAAAAGTTTGTTTTATAAGCTGCATTTTTTCCTCGCCTAATGATGAGGAGAAAGTATCTATGAAAAAATAAACCTAACCATTCTGCTTTTCACGGAGCTGTGAACGCCAGCGGATAGCTTGCATAGTTTACATGAACCTCACTCGTGGTTCATTATCTTGGCAGGCAACCCGCTGCGTTTATACTTTCATGAACAGCAGATAAATGAAATTCATTTCTTAAAAGAATAGTGGTATAAATATTTCACTAATGATGCCAGGAGTATTTTCATTTATACAAATTCCAATATTGTTAGCATTATTTAGTTATGTACATACTTGTCAGTTACCATTTACTATGTTGTTTATCTAGTAGTTATTTATCTTATGTTTACCTATTTACATACCACTGTCGGGAGTTCTGTTGGGCTGGAGAGTGTGCGGACGGTCATATGGAGGTTCTCTTTCGGACAATAACTTACTAGATCTATGGGTATTTCTGTAGATCAATGGAGAGTCTCCATAGGACTGTTTCACGCTTCCACCGCAGTCTGTGGCCATAGACGTATCTATTTTAGGTACAAGCAATTTTTCTTTCTTAATGTCATGCTTCTTTATATTAAATATTTTCTTAGGTCCGTTAATGCTTTCCTAATGGACAGCACTTGTAATATAAGTTTTCATTTCATAATGTTTTTGCTCTTGCTTCAGTCTTTCGATATAGAACCGAACCCTGGTCCAGCTAACACATTGACTGATCTTTCAATTTTACACCTGAATATAAGGAGTATAAGAAACAAAATTGAATATGTTAAGGACTATTTCTCAGATTTTGACATACTTTGCTTTACTGAGACACATCTTGATCATAGCATCACGAATGATATGTTATTCCTATCAGACATTTTTGATGAACCCTACAGAAAAGATAGATCCAACCATGGTGGGGGTGTGATGGTTTATCTTAATTCAAATCTTATTCACTCAAGAAGAACTGATTTAGAAGTATTCTGTGATGAGTCAATCTGGGTGGAAGTCAAGATTAATCACGTTAATTATCTCATTGGTCTATTTTACAGTCCTCGAACAGCTGACATTGACTTTTTTCATAATTTGAACTTAAACATCGAGGAAGCACTTGATCTTTCCAAGAATTTGATAATTCTTGGTGACCTCAATGAAGACCTTTCGAACTCTAATTTTCACAGTTTAAAAGATCTTATTACTATTAACGCACTGCAGAATATTATTCATGAAGGTACTCGTTTACAAGCTATATTAGATCCTATTCTAATACCTGACGATATGTTATTCTCAGATTCTGGTGTTCTAGAAACTCCAACTGATATAAGTGATCACAGAGCGACCTTTATTAGAATCCCTTTCCATTACAGTTGTCAGACAACTTTTAAGAGACTTGTATGGTTATACAGAAATGCTGATTTTCAACAACTGAAAACTTTAGTTTCAAACTATGATTGGAGCATCCTGTCTGAGGGTTCTGTAAATGAAGCTTGTATGAAGTTCACTGATAAATTTCTGGAATTCGTAAAATTATGTATACCTTCCAAAATTTTAACAGTTCGTCCAAATGATAAACCTTGGTTTGATGCAGAAATTCGCCATTTTATTCGTATAAGAGATAAACTTAGAAAGAAATCAAATAATTCTGGCAGTATCAATGATTGGAATAAATTTAAACAAATGAGAAATAAAGTTAACAATCTGAAAAAACACGCCAAAGAAAAGTTTTATAACAGTTTGGAAATTTCTGTGTCTGATTTTCAAAACAATGACAAGAAAAAATTTTGGCAGGTCATCCGGCATTTTGTAAAAAATACCAGCAACTCTGGAAATATACCTCCATTGTTAAATTCACTTCAAGACCAGAATGTCTATTGTTTTACTGACAGTGAAAAGGCTGAATGTCTTAATTCCTATTTTAGTTCAATTTGTGATCTAGGTGATAATAACACACAACTGCCTGTATTTCAATCTATAACTGATAATTCTCTTTCTAATAGTGTTTGTACTCCAGAAGAAATAACAGAACTGATATTAATTCTGAATCCTAACAAAGCTACGGGTCCTGATGCCATAAGCAATAGGATGCTTAAGGCTGTTGCTAGGGAAATATCTATCCCTTTGTCAATTATCTTTAACAGATCTTTTCGTGAAGGTTGTTTTGCGGATATATGGAAAACATCCAATGTGCTGCCTCTATATAAGAAAGGGGACACATCGATTTTATCCAATTATAGACCAATTTCACTTTTAAGTGGTGTTGGAAAGCTCCAGGAAAGAATAGCACATAAAAATATGTATAATTTCTTCCATGAAAATAACCTTTTATATAGATACCAGTCTGGATTTTTACCACAACATTCTACCACTTTCCAATTAATAGACATCTTTCAGCATATATGTCAGACATTTGATAATAATCAGTTTTCCTGAATGATATTTTGTGATGTGTCAAAAGCTTTCGATAGAGTATGGCGTAAAGGGCTCCTTTTCAAATTAAAACAGCATGGTATAACTGGTTCTCTTCTTAATTGGATAAACGATTATTTAAGCAATAGAAGACAAAAAGTTGTTATAAGGTCCTGCACTGCAAGTTCTAGAGATATACATGCTGGAGTCCCTCAAGGTTCTGTGCTAGGACCACTGTTATTTCTCATATATGTAAACGACATTTCTGACTCACTGCTAAGTTTGACTCGACTTTTTGCCGATGACAGCTCTTTGTATTATGCAGCGTCCTCAATTGCTGATATAGAAGGAATCATAAATCATGACTTACATATTCTTTCTGGGTGGGCTAAGCAATGATGGTTAATTACCTTTAACCCTTTAAAAACCGAGACAGTGTTTTTTACCCTTAAACATTTTGAAAATTATCCTCAAATTATTTTCGATGATACCCCGATACAATTTGTAGAGGCTCACAAGCATCTAGGTTTAACTTTTAGTAACAACGGCCAATGGCATAGACATATAGAAAATATAATAACCAGCGCATCCAAGGTCATAGGGATAATGCGAAAACTGAAGGTTACATTTCATAGAACTGCTTTAAACCAGATATATATTTCATACGTATTACCTATCCTTGAGTATTCTTCAATAGTATGGGACGGCTGTTCTGCTTATGATAAGCAAGCCCTTGAAAAGCTTCAAAACGAGGCGGCTAGATTAGTCACGGGTCTTACAAGGTCCGTGTCACTTGAAAATCTTTATAGAGAATGTGGTTGGGAACCCTTATCTGACAGACGAAATTATCAGAAATTGGCTTTTATGTACAAGGTAAATAACAACTTAGTTCCCTCATATATAACCGATCTTATTTCTCCGCTAGTTAGAGAAGTCACAAACTATCCTCTGAGAAATAGCAGCAACATCACAGTTCCATATACTCGCACAGAAATTTCTAAACGGTCCTGTATACCCTCTTCTATCTCCTTATGGAACTCTCTTGATAACGATGTTCGTGCAGCAGGAAGTATATCAGCCTTTAAACAACATTTAAAAAATAGTTCCCCTCGAATTCCTAAAATTCCTGTTTATTATACGAGTGGAGAAAGGTTCTTCTCTGTTATACATGCAAGGATTAGGAACAAATGTAGCAATCTCAAAGGAG
Source organism: Lucinisca nassula (assembly GCA_963580285.1). Lineage (NCBI taxonomy): Eukaryota > Metazoa > Mollusca > Bivalvia > Lucinida > Lucinidae > Lucinisca > Lucinisca nassula. Next base: position 2,499,763 of record OY757011.1, read on the forward strand.
ACTTATATTCAAATCATATTTGTCTTTCGCCATACTGCAGTTGTTCAGAAGTTATTGAAGACGCTGAACACTTCTTTTTTAGATGTCCAAATTTCCTCACAGAACGTGTTACTTTGTTCCAGACTACCAGACCTTTTCACCCTCTGTCCTTGAACAAGATTTTATTTGGGGATCCTTTCTTGACTGATCAGGATAATCTACTTATTTTCGGTGCTGTCCAAAAATTTATCAAAGATACTAAACGTTTCAATAATTCTTAAAAAAATACATGTATGAACATGCATCTCTTTTGACAGATCATGAACCTGTCTATTATTTACTTGTTAAAAGTGGCTGCCTTGACTTACAGAATTTCCCGACATGGTTATTTATTTATTTATTTATTTATTTATTTATTTATTTATTTATATTTATTTATTTATTTATTTATTTATTTATTTATTTATTTATTTATTTATTTTTATTCATTTATTTATTTCAATACGCTGTAATATATTTAGCCATTACCATGTGCATAAATAATTTGTGTGTATAATTGTAGGGGAAGGGCCGTAACTAATGTTGTGAGAACTTGTGGCCCAACCCCATTGCTTATTATTATATGCAATAAAATATGATTAAACTAAACTGTTGTAATTTTTCTTTACATGTATCTATTACTTATATCTTTTATTTTGGATAGTCGTTTGGCCATTTAAGTAAAGTAACTGTCCTTTCGGCTATCCGCTATTGATGTTTTCATCAGGGCTCAGTTTCTTCATGTTCGTGTCTCTTTCCCTTTGAGATGTGAGGTAATTGTATCGATTCCTGATCATTGTCTTCACTGTTTTTTATTACAATAACATTCCTTTTAAAAATAGATGAAAATAATGAGTAATAGGTAAAACAGAAGTTAATGACTTGGGTGGACTCACTTTGCTTTTAGTGATTTTATTCCATCATCAACGGTCCGTTCATCATATTGCTTCATGTAGCGGTGCATTCTGGGATAGTTTTTCTTCAAGTTGTCCTCTGTGCTTCCGTCTGGTACCGTGGCAAACTTAAACTTAGGGGAAACTTTAGTTGGGTGCACCAGCTACAGATATAGAAAGATTATACATACAGTAGAACGTTGATGGCTCGAACACCGATGGCTCGTTTACCATCGCTGAGTAGAACCTGTTCTTGGGTCCCTAGGAAATATTATTCTCCTGCAAATGAATGCTGTGTGTACTCATTAGACTCGCCTCTAGAGGTGATTCTAATGAGTTCACACAGCATACATTTACATTATAGAACACCGAAAAGAAGTTCTAAAACTACCCCGAGCACCGACGGCTCGAACATCGATGGCTCGTTTACCATCGCTGAATCGAATCTGTTTTTGTGTCCCTACGAAATATCACTTCATAAGAAAAAGTGAGAGAAAATTTAGTATATTTTCGTCTTTTATCTCCTGAAAGTGTATGCTGCGTGTACTCATTAGCATCGCCTCTGGATGCGATTCTAATGAGTACACACAGCATACATATATATTATAGAACACCGAAAAGAAGTCCCAACATTACCGCCGTCATGCCTCCTGGTCGTAACCCTCAGCGGCTCGAACTACTCCAGTCTCGAACAGATTTTCGAGGTCCCAAAGGTGTTCGAGCCATTGAAGTTCGACTGTATAACCATTTTTCAAGATACGGTAAAACCGAGCAAAACAAACATAAAAGCACACAAAATTATATTTGACTATATATACTCGGCATATTAAACAGAATGGAACCCGTCGGAAACGACGTTTCAAAGAAACAGAACTTTGTACAAAAAGCCTAAATGGTCGCATCTAGCTAGTTTGGCACAGAAAACATGTACACTCCATATTTTTAAGTCCTGTGGTGTATTCCTTGATTCCAACGAAGGTATTTGTTGGTAAATCCATGCGTTTGAGAGCTGTTGCAGATCTTGAGCTGGCTTTTCCTTACATGATTAATTTTTCTGGTGATATCAGCTCTGAGTTTCATCAAGGTTTTTCTGATAGCTGCTTGGCCGTTTTGTGGTAAAGAATCTGTCCCTTCTTTCTGCTTGCAATGCTTTAATTAAAGTGAAGTTGTCTTATGTTGGTGTTCTGATTAAGCCGGTGCTAGAGGGCGTTTCAGTTCTGGTCATGAACAGACTCAATAAAACTGAGTCTGCTATTTTCGTTTATTTGGTGTATTCTTTGCTTCCAATGGATCTAACTATTCAGAACGTATTTATCGTCACTGCAGCTTGTATTGTGCCGTGTGGCTGCCGTAAAAAGTCTCCCCGTACATCCATCATAGCGCAGATTATATTTTCTGTTCCTTGGGATCATTGAGTTCATTTACATTCATTTAGAAAATAGAGTTCTGCCGAAGCTGGTGCTAGGGGTGTGGCCGGTGTTGCACATTCCAGTACTGGCCATGAACAGACTCAATAAAACCGAGTCTGCTAGTTTCGTTTATTTGGTGTATTCTTTGCCTCCAAGGGATCTAACTATTCAGAACTTATTCTTTACGTTTGTGGCCTGGATGGGAGGTGTAAGGTAATTGTTTCGGTTCCTGGTCATTAACTTCACCTCTATTTTGGCATTACGATGACACATCCGTGTGGAATGACGCTTTATTTCATATTTCTAAACCTGGGGCCAGTTGTTCAAAGCAGCGTTAGCTTAATGAGCTCGTTAGGGGTCATATTGTTAACTGTTCTAGCAAGTTTAATATTTAAATTTTTGGTATTTTTGCTGAAAAATGTGAGCAAATGCAAAAGCTGCTCACATTTTTCAGCAAAAGTATTAACATATTTTCCATCATAAATGGTCAAAATTTTAATGATACGTTAACTAACGACGTCGTTAGTTTTCTACAACTGGCCCCTGATATTATTCTGATTAAATTTAATTTAGTGGCATTTATACTCCAAACATAGGTTGTGGATATACGTTTGCACCGCCTAATTGAGGTGGTTCTTAGGAACGAGCACCCACAATCTATGTTTTAGCGATAAAATGAAAATAATGAATACCCCATTAAACCCTACTTTTTCACTGGGTTTAGAGGGGTGCTCATTATACGGGCTCATTTGGCTTTGTGCTGTTGGTTCATGTTTCGTCCGTTTTTGTGTGTGCCTCCGTGTCGCTTTCTATAGGTGACTTGAGATGGCTGCGTTCTTTGATTTGGCCTTTCCTGGGTGACCTTTTCTTACTAGTTTATAAACCTGGTGGGATAATAAAGCTCAACGCAAAATGGCTTTCACTACTCACCATAAATAGTTTACTCGAAAGCGGCATATTTGCTTGGTCATTAACCTTAAAATCGGAAGATACATTCTAAGGGAGCAAACTCTTTCAACAGCACTGGCCCCAATTTTATTTCCTTACGATGAAAGAACAGTGATATAGTGCATACTTTCATATCTCCTAAACGGTTATTTTGATGATGATACATTGCGATACTTTTCTTCTTAAAGCTTCAAATAAAGGCTATGTGAGCCGGTTCTAACGAGTACCCATAGCCTTTGTCTTAAAGCAGAAGTAAGAAAAATAATGCATACTCCTGTAACCCCAGGTTTTGTCTGTACCAAGTAAGTGGTTCTTGCTACTGACGCTCCTAAGGCTGTGGCTCTGATGCTGTTAATTTACTTCTCCTCTTGCTTTTTTTCATTGTAAATTACTTTTCCTCTTGTTGCCAATGGCTGTAATCTTTAATTGTGGCTTTTCCTGGGCATATGTTTCTATAATGTTTACGGAGACAAAAATGTGACATAATGTGGACAGTAAGCAAACGGGATGTCATAACAGACAATTGAAATTATTTGAAATATTATGGAAAAACAGTAAGAAACGATCACTTAGGAAAGAATATTGAACTAGGGTATAACTGTTTTGACGAGGTAAATCGGCAGTTTTACGGTCGGAAATTTCGTTTTACGACAACGCCGTAAAACCGACGATTTTCCTCCCAATATAACAATTTTCAATACATTTATCCCACTCCGATATCAGTTGCTCTTGTAAAACAACGTTGTATTGTGCTCAAAGCGACAAGCATTGTGAGCTGCGTACAACCAAATGCTCCCCAATGAAAAGCGACGTTTCAAGGTGACGTCGGGTTTCAGACAGTGTATCGCAGGATACACTGTATCAGATTTTTGACGTTATTATATCAAACGTTGCTTTACATACGCTAGTGCATGCGATTTCACCTTTCATGCGTAACTTACCCGTTTATCATCAATTCCAGTCAAATCATAAAATTCATCAATAGTGATCATAAAGGCAGCAAGGTTAGCAGTGTAGCTGGCTAAAAACACCAAGGCAAACAAAGCCCACACGTTTCCAAGGAAACGACTGGAAACACCACGGGGATTATCGGTGGACACCGAAGCCCCAAACAGCATCGCCCATATCAGCCAGAAGGAACGAAAAAGCGAGAATTTATGTTCTGCAAATAAAAGCACAATGTTAAAGTTTAGGTTACTTGAAATGGTTTATCATTAATTTTACGTAGTTTTCATTTGACTTTAGAAGAGTTATGTGGCAGCAGATATGGCATTTTAAAACGTATACATACATCCCAAATTTATGTCTTTCTATACAAGTGGGTACTTATATTTCATTGCATACAAACAGCTATAATATGGGCAAAAGTACTTGGTTATGGAATCAATTTTCTGTATTTTTATTTAATTGACGCCTAGGAAACGATTCATTATTTTGGCCATCTGTCATTGTTTGGATATTGTACAATCCGTAGAAAAATAAATATTCCTTTTATATAGCACTTATCATTTATTAAAGACAATGAAAACCGGAGTACCCTGAGAAAAACCACCAACCTTCCTTGCAAAACTTTGTCTTATATAAAACTGCCGTTGGAATCACAACAAATAAACATGATGCCAACCATTAACGCAAACACAGCCATCTGCGTCGTTTAGCTTGAACGAAGCTGCGTATAAACAACAAAACTTGATCCACACTAGTTCGTGATACAAAAAACAATTATTACATAGATCAGCATTTGTGTTTATTTAGTATGAAAGCTGACATAAAACTTTCACAATTGCATGCTTTCTTATTACATCGCCGTATGGTATGGTGACCTCTTTTTAAAGCATTTTAGATGACATTCCTTAATTTTGCACCGAACATATAATATCGATGCTCATAAGAACCGCATCGTTTAATAAACCAATTCAATTTATTTAACGTTAACTGAAATGCAAACAGCATCGGGTCAGGGTAACAGGGGATTCACTTCGAGGATCACTTACACTTTGCTCGTGACCCGAAGTTGTTCATACTTCGATGAACATGGAATAAAATATCTTCATTACTTATATTTACATCAATTTTGTCCATTATGTGGCAAATATTCTGATTAGAGGGCATAAAGCAATTATAAAACAACTGTAATGATGGGAGAGCGACGTTAACGTCATAACGTCGCCAATGTCCATTGTTTATTTCGATGTCACGTTATGTTCATGTGACGTCGCGTGAGTTAGTGCATTCATTGAAGTATGGAAACATTGCCCTCAAATAGTTAACTATTAGAGTCTTTTTAGAGTCTTTACTTTAAATGCACTTAGAAGATAAAATACTGAATTTTCTTTAACATAAAAAGTAGAAGTAAAACCAAGATCAGGAATCGATACAATTAACTTACTCCACCCACCAAAGACACCAAAGGGAAAGAAACACAAACATGAAGCGACCAGACCATAATGGAAACCTAAACAAAGGATGGCCATAAGGACAGTTACTTTCCCACAAACTGGCCAAATGGCCAAATGGCCATCCAAAATAAAAAGACACAAGTGATACACACACTAAGTAGTAACAAACAACAACATAAATAAACCGCCACAGAAGAACCGCCTTGGAACGGTCAGTGGAAAGAATTCCACTGGGGGGGGCTTACATTGATTTTACGTGGCCACAATCCTCGCCCTTACTTCCGTCGCGATTTACACAAATAATTTTTCAGTCCGCATGAAGGCCTCCTAACTCATCAGTGCAACATCTCCGTGAACACAAATAATCAAATAACCACAGAGGTGAGACATCGGTGAGGACTCGACAGCAAGAAACCACTGAAATGCTGGAGCAAAAGAAAACCAACAGATAGACTCCGATGGGCCCAACCAGAGACAGAGCATCAGGCACCAACCAACATTACCAAAAAATTAGATCTCTCCAATTCTCAATAAGCCTTTACGTTGGAACCGTCATAGAATCTGAGGCCTGACCCACCGGCGTGCAATTAAAGAGGGAAGAGGGAAGCAAAGTTGCCAACCGTGATTGGGTTTACTACCATGCATGCAGTCTGTCGTATAACATCCATGTTGTACCCAATCTTTTTATATCGAAGAAAAGTTTTACGAAATTGGGTGCTGAAGTCATTGCGGTTATATATTTTTCTGAATTTATACACTAAGTCACCATAAAATTCGGGTTCCGATAGACCTTGTTGCAGAATAGATTTAAGTCCAATATTGAATTTTGAAATTAAATGGCGTCTATAAAATTTTGAAAAGGCTTTGCGTAGTTTATGGTACCGATAATCCTGATTAAGAAGTTTAGCCGTTAATAATTTATTACGAGTGTTGAAGTCAGTTACATGACTACACACTCTAGCAAATCGAATTAATTGCGAAATATAAACGCCATAGGATGGCGCACGAGGAACATCACCATCCAAAAAAGGAAAATTTACAATCTAAAAATCAAAGTCATCGCGTTTATCATAAATTTTAGCACGAAACAAACCCATCTACAATAGATAGATGTAAATCCAAAAACGGGGCCTCGGTATCAGAAGAATTTGCTTTATTTAACTGAAGCTCTGGGGGAGGGGGGGGGGGTAAAGTAGAAGTAAAACAAAGATCAGGAATCGATACAATTAACTTACTCCACCCATCAAAGACAGCAAAGGGAAAGAAATACAAACATTAAGCGACCAGACCATAATGGAAACCTAAACAAAGGAAGGCCATATGGACAGTTACTTTCCTACAAAATGGCCATATGGCCATCCAAAATTAAAAGACACAAGTTATACACACAGTAAGTAACAAACAACAACATAAATAAATCGCCACAGAAGAGCCGCCTTGGAACGGTCAGTGGAAGATTTCCACTGGGGGGCTTAAATCGATTTTACGTGGCCACAATCCTCGCCCTTACTTCCGTCGCGATTTAGACAAATAATTTGTTCAGTCCGCATGAAGGCCTCCTAACTCATCAGTGCAACATCTCCGTGAACACAGAAATCAAAGAACCACAGAGGTGAGACAACGGTGAGGACTCGACAGCAAGAAACCACTGAAATGCTGGAGCAAAAGAAAACCAACAGTTAGACTCCGATTAGCCCGACCAGAGACAGACCATCGAGGCTTGAAGAAATATATGGGCTGCATGATGCTTTCACGCAGAGCTGAAACCGGCCCGCACACGGGTACTGGTAAACAGCTTAGAGCAACTAAAGTAGAAGTAAAACAAATATCAGGAATCGATACAATTAACCTACTCCACCCATCAAAGACACCAAAGGGAAAGAAATACAAACATTAAGCGACCAGACCATAATGGAAACCTAAACAAAGGAAGCATAAGGACAGTTACTTTCCCACAAAATGGCTATATGGCCATCCAAAATAAAAAGACATAAGTGATACACACAGTAAGTAACAAGCAACAACATAAATAAATCGCCACAGAAGAACCGCCTTGGAACGGTCAGTGGAAAGATTTCCACCCGGGGGCTTAAATCGATTTTACGTGGCCACAATCCTCGCCCTTACTTCCGTCGCGATTTAGACAAATAATTTGTTCAGTCCGCATGAATGCCTCCTAACTCATCAGTGCAACATCTCCGTGAACACAAATAATCAAAGAACCACAGAGGTGAGACATCGGTGAGGTCTCGACAGCAAGAAACCACTGAAATGCTGGAGCAAAAGAAAACCAACAGTTAGACTCCGATGATAAATCTGACTGATCAAACCATCGAAATATGTATTATCAATATTTAATAAATCATCTAAATATCTAGAAGTGGAGCTAAAAGCTTCAATAATTTCAGATTGGTTATCAATGGAAAGCGACAACATGAAGTCTCTTTCATAACAATACAAGAACAGATCAGCCACAAGAGGTGCGCAATTCGTACCCATCGGAATACCCACGATTTGTCAGAATAACTTATATAAAGCATTTCCAAATAACTTATTTAAAGCATTTCCCAATTTCAGTGCAACAACGAATAACCTGTCCAGGTAAAGTGTGGTAAGGTAAACTGACCGGCTCGAAAATGACCTAAAATAGTGTTGACTGGGCCGTTAAATCCAATACTTTTTCTTTTTATCGTTTAAAAGCGATTATCCCTTACAAACGGAAAAAGGTAAACTATACATAGAACGCGGAATTTATTGCAGCAATTAACCATTTTGTTACTGACCGCTTTTTTGTTATTTGGCTTTGTGTCGTTGGTTCATGTTTCGTCTGTTTTTGTGTGTGCCTCCATTTCTCTTTCCAATGGGTGACTTGAGACGGCTGCATTTTAGATTGTGGCCTTTTCTGAGTGACCTTTTCTTACTAGTTGATATGATCCACATTTCATTTAATACATCTAGCCCCCTTTTCATTCCGACAGATTCATGTGTTTTTAATAAAGGTCTTTAGCTTGGCTTGGAAACCAATATATATGGCATAACTAAGTTTCATCATCAACAGAACATCGTGTTCCAAACGAAATAATATGGAGGGCCCGATCTGGAGTATGGGGCCGGTAAGTGATTTTACATGACTGCTTGATGATCAGCAGATCCGAGAATTCTGACAATTCACACACGTGTCTTGTCAGAAGCAAACGTTCAGTGTTAGAAGTGCATCAAATACTGGATATGTTGCACTGAACTATTGAAATACCACATCCGTGTGGCATAGTGTGTTCTATTATCCAAAACGGTTATTTTTCCAATGCAAACTCGTAATACTTTTCTTACTGATGCACCGGTGCTCATCAGAACCGCATTATTGTATTTTAATAAAGCGGGTATTACATGGGTGTTGATCCTGCCGACTTGTTCACGTGGTGAGTGATTACCCCGTCCTATGACCAGCTTTGAATTTCCTCGTAGTTTATGAAAAGCGATTTATACGCAGATGTTGTTGTACTGCGAAAGATAATAAAATTACAGCAACATAGAGCAAGAGAAAGAAGTATACGTGTACTTGGGATCTCATGCATATCATAAAGAATAAATTTTATATATGCATTCCTAAATGTTGCCAGAAATGTAGCTGATAAATAAATAAAACAAAATGGTAATGTATATAATATACATAAATAATTACGTTTATAGATCCATGCATTAAAGTGAAACATGGTGACAACATCATTTAGTAATAGTTCTTTGACAACAAAATGATAAGCAAAACAAAATGTATTCGATGCCTGGTGACGCATAAACCATTTGGAAGTAATTCCTTGACATGTATTTCTTAATTATTCTTGCGTCGTATTGGTAAGTACGCCTGCTATCCGTGACATCATTTGCATTTTATCTGCGAAAAACGTACATTGATGACTGCACACCGCAGTTTTGGGTCTGATAACAGTGATGAAGTTAAAAGCACAAGTTCGAATCTGTCGTACTGGAACAAGTATTAAGTTTAACGTGTGCTGCTTTTAACCCTCATCGCGTTCATTAAAAACACACCTATATTTGATAATGTTATCTTTAATGACTCTGAAAGACTTATTTCATACGTACAAAAAGTGAAGGCAATAAGTTTACAGTATTACTCTCATTTTCACCAAATAGAGATTGTTGATGCTCGCTAAAACTGCCTCTTATTGTGACAGATGATACATGTTGAGAAGAAGCAATAAGACAACCTATGGACAGTGAAACACCGTAAAACTCTCTCTGTTCTCTATTTCATGTACATTTTAAAGGGTGATCACTACATGGACGTGCCAACGTGATGCCCTTGATTTACCTCCTAGAGTTACCTCTCAGTGGTGTGTGTCCTTTGTTTAATCCACTTGGACTGAGCCATTCAAATATAAAAATGGAAGCACCAGTTGCGTGAACGCTAAACACCAGAATTAAGCACCAAGAAGGATAGTCGTATGGTTCTGAAAGCCAACAGAAAAGTGAAAATCTGAGAGAAATAATTACAACATCTAGACACTACAACATTCAGTTAATAATTGTATCCCCTGATTCACTTTCTGGTCACAGTGCTGCTTAATCTGAATACAATATCGATAACAATATGCATCTGAGGAAAACAACATTATGTATTTAGCTGTAAAAGAAGGCAAATATTTCGCGCCGTGCCTTTGCAAAAGTATATCACTGGGTATAACATCTTTTCATAGACGTTTCACGAAATGAAAGATATTACACCTAGATTGAAATATGAAAATATGGATACTGTTCCTGGTGCATTCGGAATAGCTATAACAAATGATAAACAGGTAAAAGTGATTGGATTCAAATCAGCTTGATGACCGCTTTTAAAACGAAACTCCTACATCTCTTGAAGGAACTAGATCTGTTCCAATGGAGTCAACTTTTGCCTTTAAGAGTAAACCTCATTTTAGTGGAGTTCACTTTAAAGGCGAACGATATCCCCAAAAAATTGTATCCTTTGTGGAAACATGGTTGAAGATATGTTAGCTTTATCCAATCACCTTATACATACAAGAGGTAGAAAGAAATAAAATGTGATAAATAAATGTGTAATAGAAATGTAACATCTGTTCTATGCATATATACATGTTATATTTGAGCAGAAATAAGAAAAATAATGAATACCCTTGTAAACACCAGTTTACTATATAAAGGTGGAGTTTACGGGGGTCAAAATTATATAGGCGTGTTTTCGTGATGTCAAAAGTATTTATATATATCCCAAGTGTTTATTGCCTGACTGAATGTTATTACTGTGGGTTATTCTTACATGTCCAAGAATACACAAGTGGACATATTGTTTAACAGAATTTATATCAATAGATGTAGTCCATTTAAGATTTAAACAGTTACTAAGAATGCAGCGTCCTGTGCTTCGAAAGCAATGAGACTACATCAAATATGCGTTCACTGAAAGCACACACAACTGTATTTACATTTTCAAGATGATATCACGATTCTTCGGTGGAATTATTTCTTGTCAGCACAAGATTTATCATATAAAATAGAAGTGGAGGCAATGATCAGGAATCGATAAAATTAGCCCACAGCACACGTCAGGGACACCATAGGGAAAGGAACACAAACATGAAACAACAGACCCTAATGGAAACATACACAGCGAAAAGCCAAACGTGCACTTACTTTCCCACAAAATGCCCACCTTGCTATCCAAAACAAAATAATATAAGCGATACAAACACCCCAAGGCAATCAAAAATAAACCGCGACAGAAGAACCGCCTTGGAACAAATGGCCCAAAAGGCTACCCAAAATAAAATACTATAAGCAACACCCAAAGACAAACCATACAAAAATAAACCGCGACAGAAGAACCGCATTGGAACGGTCAGTGGAAACTAATTCCACTGAGGGGGCTTACATCGATTTTACATGGCCACAATCCTCGCCCACTTCTGTCGCGATTTAGACAAATAATTTGTTCTGTCCATGAAGGCCTCCTAACTCATCAGTGCAACAGCTCCGTGAACATAAAAAATCAAACAACCACAGAGATGAAACAACGGTGAGGACTCGACAGCAAGAAACCACTGAAATGCCGGAGCAAAAGAAAACCAACAGTTAGAAAACTGCTTTTCCCGGTTTCGCATTAGGTTTAGCTCGCAGTGGTTTGGTTCAAGCATTGTTACCACCCCCTGACAAGAATAAAAGCTGTGGACTTCATTTGCTATGTTGTTATTTGTACTTATTTCTAAGGGGAATCGTAATGGTTAAAATATTGCTCTTCTCGATTTCACTGGTTGGCCGTGGTATTTGATCTTGTGTATATTATTTACTTTTCTTCATCCGATGGGTGATCAAAATATATTAGCAATACATATATGTAAAGACGAACTAAAACAATACTAAACAATAACCGAACTGCCTAGGAATGGTCAGTAGACAGGTTTTTTACTTGTGGGGTGTTGGGGGTGTGCTTAAACGTGGTCAAAATCCTCGCCCTTGGTTCCGCCATGGTTATTGAGGATCTTACATGAGTGCTCATGTATTATTGAATTTATTAAACGAGTTGAGGAAAAGAGATAAAATGCGAGGCTTTGCCGAGCATTTTATCACTTTTCCTCAACGAGTTTAATAAATTCAATAATACATGGGCACGAATGCAAGATTCTATTTATCATATGACATTTAATACGCATTTTAATCACGATTGTTTGCAAAAATGTCAATATTCCGCCATTAGTAAATGCGACGTCGTTAAGGACGTCGTACATGTAACGTTACAGGACGTATCTAGCTAATTTGCATATTTAATCCACTAGTGGATTATCGAAAATAATACATGGCGTTATTACACTCTTAGAAGCGACGTCATATGATAAAATATGTTCCGCATATTTACATGGGTTTATAATTTAGTCTCATTTCCGTTAAAACCGTAGGTTGGTAGAGGTCATTTGGCCAGCATCTCACAATCTATAGTTGGAGTAGAAATAAAGTGTACAATTAATATATATCCAAATGTCGCTGGATCTAGAGATATTAATTGTATAAAGTGTATTCGCATAATATTACGCTTTGTCGTGGAGCGAATTTCTGTTTTTCACAACAACAAAGGATGTTAAATCTGAAACATAATGGGAAATATACTCATAACAGTATAGGTATTAAATGAGGTTTGTGCATGCAGATCACACTGAGTAAATTGAATAATATTCCATAAAATGACGAAAAAGCTGCTGTCTAAAATCATCTCATTTCGTTTCCTTTTGGGGATTGAGACACACTGATGAAGATTAAATATCAGAAAGGCCTCTGTGTCACTTAATTTGGTATAGTTACGCCTTAATTCCTAAAGGTGTCCGTAAGAAATAATGGCGTCGAACATGGTGTCAGAAAATGATAAATAATAGGTAAAAATTATAACATCTTAAATACTGCTTTCTGTTGTCTTTTATGGGTGGAGTAAGTTAATTGTATCAATTCCTGATCTTTGTTTTACTTCTACTTTTCAACATAGATTGTGGGTGCTCGTTAGAACCGCCTCAATGAGGCGGTTCTAACGAGTACATACAATCTACGTTTTGAGCTAAAATAAGGCAGATAATGTTTACCCCCGTATGCCCCACTTTTCTCTATATAAAGAGGGGTTTAGTTGGTCTTCGTTTCACGGACTTGTTATCGTGATGTTTTTACATGTTGACGAGTTTTATTCAAATGACTTTTGAATACCGTTTTTTTTTATTTCGCGATTTCGTTCCAACCAACGAAAAATGTATCAGCATGTTTGATTATTGATATCGATACAAAACTATAAATGGTCAGATAAAGTCAAATGTATTTATTTCAGTTAGAATATCAAAAAACATTTAAAATATTTTAAACAGCAGGTATGTATGCAAATTGATCGTTCAAAAACAGAAATGTCCACCGTAAAACTTCAGCGTCATATTTACCTTTGGGACCATGAAAAATTTTACGATACAGGGGAAGTATGAGTTATTAAGGAAATCGTTGCATGAGCGAAGAAGGTGCATGGATAATATTTAGAATTAAAGATCTCTTCGATCTCTAACGCAGAGCTATGTGTATGGGGATTCTAATGAATACACATAATAATAATAAAAATAATAATCGACTTTATTAATAGAGGGTAACACATTTAGTACTTGTACTAATCTTCCATGTGGCCCTCTTTTCCTGGGTAGAAACCAGTACTAAGCAATGTGGATAAAGTCTCTTGCTCAAGAAAACAACACTTGGCGCTTGCGAGGATCAAACCGGGCACCTCTCTCTTAAATCAGATGCTTTACCACTGCACCACAGCGCTCCACAATATACCTTTTCAAGTTAAAAATGAAAACTTTCCCCAACTACTTGCTGTATTGAACTATGAGTAGAATTTCCTTGATTCTCAAGACAGAGTTCGAATCATCCCCAGGTGTAATAGACACGGAAGTTTTACTGCAATTTGGTTTACATTTAAGAACAAAGCAGAAACTGAATAGAAAATTTCTTCCTGGCAATCAACTACTCTTTTAATGACGCACCGACTTCTATTTTATTTTTGTAATACTGTATTTGATAAAAGAGAAGTGAAGACAATGAACAAGGCAAGTATATGTAATGTTTAAAATATATTGGTTGGATACATATTCACATGTTTGATCAGCCAGAAAGAAACCCAGTTATAAGAATAAATTTAGATTTACATCCAAAATACAATAGGTTTATGGTGTGTCGTATTACCTATCTTCAGTGGAGTGCCCCTATTCATACCCAGTGGGCTAGCCCATTCAAACATAAACAATGCTAGGGAGACGATGTGAATGCAAAGTAAGAGAATAAGTAGCCATGCTACCATGTCAAAGGGTTCTGAAAGCAAAGGATTTTATGATAAATATAATTATTCTAACAAATGCACAAGAAAAGGACTCTGTTAACACACCAGTGTGAGATTAAAAGCACCATAGAGGCCCTCTGGAGACAGGGGAATCGTTGATTTCGAGGCTTTGCGGGTGTACCCAATCGAATGGTTGATCGGACACTTGAAATTCTCCAGTCGCCAATAGGCTGCCAACGGCCGATTATTTTTCTCACCTGATGTAATGGTGCAAAAACACTAGACTTCTTTACACTTGGTGCATCGCTGCTTAAACAAATATTATGACAAATATTGTGATAAATGATGCGCTTGCGTCTTATCTAATACTGGTATTCAAAAAGGAATTCTTTAAAAATAGGAACACAGCGAATCATTTATCAATATACAATGCATGTATTGAACAGAAAGCTAAATTTTTTATCCTTAATGTTTAGGTGATCAAATGCTAGCTGATATAGCTCTGGAAGTATGGCTTATCTCTGGGAAATTATGACAACTATATATGGATTATCTTTGGCAAATTATGACCTTGTATACTCAATTGTGCAAAATGTAGATAGTCGAGTCGCTCCTGCGTCGAAATTTAGCATTGGCTGCCATCACGAAAACACATCTATATACATTTGACCCCCTTAAACACCACTTTTATATTGTTAAACTGGCGTTTGCAGGGGTATACATTATTTGTCTAATTTCTGCTCAAAAACATAGATTGTGGGTAACGTGTGTATCCACATTCTATGTTTTGAGCGGAAATAAGAAAAATATCGATATTTTTTAATCTGAAAATTTGCATTTTTCGATGGTAAAATTGACAATGTATTTGTATAGGCGTGTTTTCGTAATGAAAAACTTGCCTAATGACAGCAACGAGCTCATGTCCGCAAAAATTGTGCAAAGACATTTCATAGATCACACAACATCAGCTTTTTCCAGGACAAATGTTCAATAAATAGAGAAAATAAACCTAAAGGCGAATAGATACATATGCATAATGATCTGTCATACTTTTACAAAGCAGAGCATTCGAAGATTTTTGTTTACGTCATTGAGATTCTTAGACAGATCAAGTATGGCTATATGAGAAAAATAACCTGCAAGAACCCTTGTGTTATCAATTGATCAGTTCCCGGGTGAAGCTTTATTATCCGTGAGTGACTATATATATATAGATGCTTATCAAAGTGTGATGTTGTCTTGACTCACTGCTGAGCTAGGAGCTAGGCGTCAAGCAGGAGGATATATTTGTTTGTTGTTTTGCATTAGAACTGAGAGGGGTAGTTGAATGTTCATAAGTTGAGAACCACAGTAGGCCGGAGTTGCAAGCACCACTGACCTTTTTCTGCTGACCGTAAAATAGAAGTGAAGGCAATGATCAGACATCGATAAAATTACCTTACATTTCCAATCCAAGACACAAAAGGGAAAGAAACACAAACATAAATAGAAGTGGAATCGATACAATTTACCTACCGCTCCCATCAAAGACACCAAAGACATAAAAAGTAGAAGTAAAACAAAGATCAGGAATTGATACAATTAACTTACTCCATCCATAAAAGACACCAAAGGGAAAGAAATACAAACATTAAGCGACCAGACCATAATGGAAACCTAAACAAAGGAAGGCCATATGGACAGTTACTTTCCCACAAAATGGCCATATGGCCATCCAAAATTAAAAGACACAAGTGATACACACAGTAAGTAACAAACAACAACATAAATAAATCGCCACAGAAGAGCCGCCTTGGAACGGTCAGTGGAAGATTTCCACTGGGGGGCTTAAATCGATTTTACGTGGCCACAATCCTCGCCCTTACTTCCGTCGCGATTAAGACAAATAATTTGTTCAGTCCGCATGAAGGCCTCCTAACTCATCAGTGCAACATCTCCGTGAACACAAAAATCAAAGAACCACAGAGGTGAGACAACGGTGAGGACTCGACAGCAAGAAACCACTGAAATGCTGGAGCAAAAGAAAACCAACAGTTAGACTTCGATGAGCCCGACCAGAGACAGAGCATCAGGCACCAACCAACATTATCTCTTTAATTTTCAATAAGCCTTTACGTTGGAGCCGTCATAGAATCTGAGGCCTGACCCACCGGCGTGCAATTAAAGAGGGAAGCAAAGTTGCCAACCGTGATTGGGTTAACTACCATGCATGCAGTCTGTCGTATAATATCCATGTTGTACCCAATCTTTTTATATCGAAGAATGATTTTACGAAATTGGGTGCTGAAGTCATTGCGGTTATATATTTTTCTGAATTTATATACTAAGTCACCATAAAATTCGGGTTCCGATAGACCTTGTTGCAGAAGAGATTTAAGTCCAATATTGAATTTTGAAATTAAATCAGAATGGCGTCTATAAAATTTTGAAAAGGCTTTGCGTAGTTTATGGTACCGATAACCCTGATTAAGAAGTTTAGCCGTTAATAATTTATTACGAGTGTTGAAGTCAGTTACATGACTACACACTCTAGCAAATCGAATTAATTGCGAAATATAAACGCCATAGGATGGCGCACGAGGAACATCACCATCCAAAAAAGGAAAATTTACAATCTCAAAATCAAAGTCATCGCGTTTATCATTAATTTTGCACGAAACAAATCCATCTACAATAGAGCTACTTCACCATAATTAAACCATCACAGGCGGGAAACCAAAAGGACACTCTATTGTCCAGAAAAAGACCAAACGGCTATCCAAATTAAAATGATATCAGCCGTACATACATGCAGAGACAAATAAAGACAAGAATAAACCACAACAGAAGGAACGCCTTAGAACGGCCAGTTTTGTTCACTTTTGAGGTTACTTCAAATTGACGTGGCCGCAACCCTCGCCCTCGGAATTGAGGCTTGATGATACAAGCGATCCACTCACTCAAAAACAAACCATAACAAAAATAAACCGCGACAGAAGAACCGCCTTGGAACGGCCAGTGAAAAGTTTCACTGGGGGATTTAAATCGATTCTACGCGGTCGCAATTCTCAACCTTTCTTCTGCGGTGATTTAGACAAATAATTTGTTCAGTCCGCATGAAGTCCTCATCAGTGCAACATCTCTGAGACCGCAATAACCAGACAACCACAGAGATGAAACAACGGTGAGGACTCGACAAGAAGAAACCACTGAAATGCTGGAGCAAATGAAAAACAACAGTTAGAGTCTGATGAGCCAGACCAGAGACAGAGCATCAAGCACCATCCAACATTACATAAAAATAAATTCTAATGCTCATTAAGCCTTTACGCTGGAACCGTCATAGAATCTGAGGTCTGGACCACTAAAAAGTGAAGCAAAATTGTGATTGGGTTACCTAACATGCATGCAGTCTGTCGTACATTTATGTTGTACCCAATCTTTTTATATCGAAGAAAGATTTTACAAAAGTAGGTGCTGGAGTCATTACAAGTATTTATTTTTCTGAATTTATATACTAAGTCAAGATAACATTTCGTGTTCCGATAGACCTTTTTGCAGAAGAGATTTATGTCCAACATTGAATTTAGATGGCCGTTCCGGTGCGGTCTTCTGTAGCTGTTTTTTTTTTTTTTTTTTTTTTGTTTTTTTGGTGTGGTTTGTCTTTGAGTGTGTGTTGCTTGTTTTGTTTTTTTTGTTGTTTTTTTACATAGCCGGTTGGCCGTTATTCTTGTGTGAAGGGTGGTTGTCCTTTTGGCTTTCTGCTATTGATGTTTCCATTATATATGTGTCATGGGTTGTGATGGTCTGTATAGCTGTTTGTCTAGACGGGACTGTAAAGATGTGTATATATGTTACAAAAATATTCTTGTTTAATTTTTGGAACAATTTTGTGCGCTAGATGATCTATTATATGCAGTTGTCGAATAACCATTTGGCTTCCAATAAAATTAGTCACTGTACAGCTATTTAAACTAATACACAATAAAGATAAACGATTTAGCCGACTGCCATCAGAACTCGGCGGCCATAATTATTGATATAACAAGGGTCTTTGCAGATTGCTTTATGTCCAGGGCATCATAATCTAACTTTCTGTACCTTGGGTTTACTTTTATAAGCTTCTGTTTTCCACTCAGTCATTCATCATGGGCACTTACCAAGAAAAGCAGTAGCAGATATGGCTCCTTTTCGGATAGAAACCATTATCGTTATTCCCGTTTCTAGAAAAGGTGTAGAGAACTCCATTGCGGTAGCCCTTTGGTGGTTGATTTTAATTGATGTCATCACCATGTCGGCCTTTCGGTCTACCATTTCTTTTATCAACCCGTTCCATTCTCCTGTTACCTGTCGATTACCAAAAGAAATAAAGGCAAGGATTAAGAATCGATACAATCACAAAATAAACCTTACTTCTAAAAGACCAAAATAGAAGTTTAACTTCTTTCCGTCATTTAAACGTGTAAAAAAAAACGTTTTGTCACAGTAAATTTTACTTGACAGTATTTCAGTTTTCCAGCATTTGTGTGGCTCATCTTGTGATTATGGCTATCGCTATTTTTCTTTACCAATTCTTTATTACGAAAACACGCCTATATAATTGCACTGTAAACTTTACCGCCGAAAGAATGAAAGTTTGAGGCTGCAAATAAGTAATATTTTTATTTTTTTCAGAGCAGAAATAAAGACAATATGGTTTACTTCTAAACCCCCAGTTTTACTAAATAAAATTGGGGTTCAAGAGGGTCTAAATAATACAGGCGTGTTTCCGTGATGAATGCCCGTAAACGTCGTCCCATATCGGTCCTTTCTCTGTTACTTCGCAGTCGTTTGTTTATTGTTTATTGTTGGTTCAGAATGTTTGTTACACTACACATCTATTTTAAACATTCAAGTATATATTTGTGTTTCTTTTTTGTATACGTGTGTGTGTTGATGTATGTCGTGCCTTCTGTTTTTGTGTGTACGTTAATGCCAATAAATAGAAATGATGGCAATGATCAGGAATCTATACAATTAATCCACATCTCTCACCAGAGACACCAAAGGGAAAGAAATACAAATATGAAATAACTAGACCATAATGGTAACATCAATAGCGGAAAGCCAAAAGGACAGTTACTTTCCCACAAAATGACCAATTGGCTATCCAAAGAAAATATAACCTATACAGATACTCGAAGACAGACCAAAACAAAAATATACTGCGACAGACGAACAGCCTTGGAATGGTCAATGAAACGAATTCCACTGGGGGGGGCTTAAATCAATTTAACGCGGTCGCAATCCTCGCCCTTACTTCAGTCGCGATTTAGACAAATAATTTGTTCAGTCCGCATTAGGATAGAAGTGAAAGCAATGATCAGGAATCGATACAATCAACCCACAGCTCCCATCAGAGACACCAAAGGGAAAGAAGCACAAACATGAGGCAACTAGACCCTAATGGAAACATCAATGACGGAGAGCCAAAAGGACAGTTACTTTCTCACAAAATGGCCAATTGGCTATCCAAAACAAAATAATATAAGCGATACACACACTCAAAGACAAACAATTTTAAAAATAAACCGCGACAGAAGAACCGCCTTGGAACGGACAGTGAAACGAATTCCACCTGGGGGCTATGGCCACAAGCCTCGCCCTTATTTCCGTCGCGATTTAGACAAACAATTTGATCAGCCCGCATGAATGCCTCCTAACTCATCAGTGCAACATCTCCTTGAACACAAAAATCAAACAACCACAGAGATGAAAAAACGGTGAAGACTCGACAGCAAGAAACAACTGAAATGCTAGAGCAAAAGAAGACCAACAGATAGACTTCGATGGGCCCGACCAGAGACAGAGCATCAGGCACCAACCAACACTACTTATAATTAGATACTCTCTGATTCTCAGTAAGTCATAGAATCTGAGGCCTGACTCCCCAGCCTCCTAACACATCAGTGCAACATCTCCGAGAACACAAAAATCAAATAGCCACATAGATGAAACAACGGTGAAGATTCGACAGCAAGAAACTTCTGAAATGCTGAAGCAAAAGAAAACCAACAGTTAGCTATCATCTTTTCGTTTGGTGTCTGTGATGTCTGAGCTCAGTAATGGTGGATTCAACAAATTTGTCTTTATATTTTGTACCTTGTAGTTGTGGATGTGTCTTTCGTACTTTGCCTTCACTTCTATTTTGTGTTTGTGTTTATTACTTTGCCTTCATTTCTATTTTGTGTTTGTGTTTATTTCCTTAAGTGTCCTTGGGAGCATGCAAACGGGATGTTGGCTTTCTGTGTTTTTCACCTGTTTTGTAGATTAAAGAGATAATGTTGGTTGGTGCCTGATGCTCTGTCTCTGGTCGGGCTCATCGGAGTCTAACTGTTGGTATTCTTTTGCTCCAGCATTTCAGTGGTTTCTTGCTGTCGAGTCCTCACCGTTGTCTCACCTCTGTGGTTCTTTGATTTCTGTGTTCACGGAGATGTTGCACTGATGAGTTAGGAGGCCTTCATGCGGACTGAACAAATTATTTGTCTAAATCGCGACGGAAGTAAGGGCGAGGATTGTGGCCACGTAAAATCGATTTAAGCCCCCCAGTGGAAATCTTCCACTGACCGTTCCAAGGCGGCTCTTCTGTGGCGATTTATTTATGTTGTTGTTTGTTACTTACTGTGTGTATCACTTGTGTCTTTTAATTTTGGATGGCCATATGGCCATTTTGTGGGAAAGTAACTGTCCATGTGGCCTTCCTTTGTTTAGGTTTCCATTATGGTATGGTCGCTTAATGTTTGTATTTCTTTCCCTTTGGTGTCTTTTATGGATGGAGTAAGTTAATTGTATCAATTCCTGATCTTTGTTTTACTTCTACTTTATTGACCGTTCCGGGGCGGATCTTGTTGTTTATTATTTATTTGGTTATCTTCGCGTGTGTGTGCTTTTTGTGTCGTTTTCTTTTGGACAGACGTTTGGTCCTTTTGTGGTAAAGTGGCCTTCCGCTTGTGACATTTTTAATTATAGTGAATTTGTTTTAGGTTTTGTTTCATTTCCTCGCTTTATTGTCATTGTTCATCTTTTTATGTATGAGCTGCTGATATGGTTTTATTTTGGATAGCAGTTTGCCCATCTTGTGATTCAGAAATTGTCCGTTTTTGTTTTCTGTGACATTTTATTGCGTTGAAGTTGTTTTAAGTTGGTGCTTCATTCCATTTGGTGTCTTGAATGGTAAGTGTGGGGTAATTGTATCGGTTACTAATCATTGCCTTCACTTCAAATTCGAGTGTGAGTGGTTGCAATATAATTATTTTGTTTTCGAGTTTGTGCAATTTATAGGCGCTTACATCATATAGTTGAATTAATTTGGTTTAATTCTTTAGAATACTTTAATCTATTGTGAAATTCAAAAATAAACACGTGAGAATAACGGACGGGACCTAATCGACCAATACTAGTTAGTCTGATTCAGAAAAATTTATGTCGGTCCAACCTTTTTTTTTTTTTTTTTTCATTTCAGTTATTTCATGCTCTCGAGGCCTCACCTTTGTTTCATTTCTGTATTAGTTTGATTTTTCTGTTCTCGCAGACGTTGCACTGATGCGTTAGAAACCCTCCATGCGAACCGAATTTAAAATTTTCCTGAACCATGCCAGAACCAAGGGCGAGGATTGTGGGCACGTAAACTCGATTTAAGCCCAACAACCAGCTTGAGTAATAAAAAACACTTTTTACCGATCGTTTCCAGGCGCTTCTTCTGTTGTAGTTCGCATTTGCATGAATGTATTGCTAACAATTTTTTATTTTGGATAGCCATGTGGTCATTTTGTGGAAAAGTAACTGTCATTTTGGCTTTCCGCTTGTGACGTTTCATTTAAGTGAAGTTTTTATGTGAGTGTTTCTTTCTCTTTTTGTCTTAAATGGGAGGTGTGGGGTAATTGTATCGATTGTTGATCATTGCCTTCACTTCTGTTTTTTATACATACTCCACAGATATCAGTTGAGTAGTATATGCCTTGTCTCGAACGGTTTTCAGTTTTACTGGACGTGTCTAATATGAGCTAGCGCATGACAAAACCTACAATAAGACAAGTGCACCCAACGAAGACTCAGATCAGCCTGCGCATCCGCGCAGTCTGATCAGAGTCTTCGTTGTGCGCTCTAAGGATAGCTAAGGGCTCAGTGCTCCTCCATGCAGCAAGAGAAGTCTCTGGTTGGACTATATGGATGCGCAGGTTGATCTGAGTCTTCGGGGGCGCAAATGTCTTTTTGTAGGTTTTGTCTTGCGCTGCCTCAAATTTAATTGCAGGTTTATCTTAGTGTCTGCTTTTTAAATGGCTAAGCAATTGAATAGTTAAATTGTAGGGCTGAGTAGTGTAGCGCTTATATTATTTTGTTTTGTATAGCCAATTGGCCATTTTGTGGGAAAGTAACTGTCCTGTTGGCTTTCCGCTGTTGATGTTACCATTGGGATTTGATTATTTCGTATTTGTGTTTCTTTCCCTTTGGTGTCACTTATGAGAGCTTTTGGTTAATAAAATCGATTCTTGATCATTGCCTTCACTTCTATTTTGCAAGGAATATGAAAAGAGATAACTTCGTTAACATTTTTATGAAATAGCCTTTTTCTTTTTTACTCGAATACGGAATACTTCCTTTTTGGTTTAAACTAAATTAGTGTTGTTTAAAACAAAATATAGTTGCAGTAATGAATGCCCATGCGTCGAGCTTAAATTGATACAGACATGCTTTCTTGAAAACGCATCAAGTTCGTCTGTTTAAGCAAATTAGAGAAGCGGAGAACTGACGAATTATACTTGCAGACTAAACGAGTTAAATATTTCTTGTGTGCCGTTTGCAAATTGATATTCTAAAATTATTTCAATAAGAAACATAAAAACAATTATTTATTATATGAATTGAAACGCTCACATCTAATGTATACACCTCGCCTATTAATAACTCTAATATATCTATTGCGTTCCTTATTTAAATTCTCGTTATAAATTCTCATCAATAAAACTTATTTTTCTTCGGACATGTGCGCTTTACGAAAATTGATCTGAATGCGCATGCGCAGTCTGATCAGCGTGTTCGATTTACGCCATATGAATGCTTTCCCGTGCATACAGGGAATGTTGTGTACTGACTTGCTGTAATTCTCCTAAAAGGTTAACAATTTTTTCATGGTCCAGCAAGGAGTCCAGACGATGTAGACTGAATAGCAATCAATGGCAAACAATGTAGACTCTAATCATACTGTTCCTTCAGGTCTGCATTGTTTAATTAGGCCCATCTGTTCCAATACCAAGGGTCGTTATGGTATGTGCAAGACAGAAAGCAACGGTCACCTAAGAAAACCAAGCTAGAAGAAAACCGCTTTCCCATCACGAAAACACGCCTATATAATTTTGACCCCCTTGAACCCCCACTTTTATATAGCAAAACAGGGGTTTACAGGGGTAAACATTATTTTTCTTATTTCTGCACTAAAACATAGATTGTGGGTACTTGTTAGAACCGCCTCGATGAGGCGGTTCTAACGAGTACCCACAATCTATGTTTTGAGCAGAAATAAGAAAAATATCACATTTTTTTCATCTGAACATTTTCGTTTTTTTCGGCGGTCAAATTTACAATGTATTAGTATAGGCGTGTTTTCGTAATGTGAAGCAACCAAAAGAAGGGAAAGATTGTTCACGTGAAAGATACATAGTAAGTAACGTAACTGTGTATGAAGCAAAGGAATCATGAATCAGTGTTTAGCACGACGCAGTTTGTAGACATGGTCAAAGACGCATTTTTTTTACTCGATCCGTATGTAATAGAATATATTTTCTTTGGCTAATAGAAGTGAAGGCAATGATCAGGAATCTATACAATTAACCCACAGCTCCCATCAGAGACACCAAAGGGACCGAACCACAAACACGAAATAACCAGACCCCAACGGAAACATCATCATAAGTCACTAGCTACAAAATGGCCAATTGGCTATCCAAAACAAAAAAAATATATAAGCAACAAACACCTTCAAAGACAAACCATAACAAAAAACTGTGACAGAAGAACCGCTTTAGAACGGTCAGTGAAGCAAATTTCACTGGGGGGTGCTTAGATCGATTTTACCCAGCCGCAATACTCACCCCAACTTCCGCCGCGATCTTTACATAACATACCATAAACTTTATTACACTCAGGTGTCATGACAACACAATATGAGGGTATGAGCAAGTTTTACTATAGACATGGAACATGTACAACAACGGACACATAATATTTTCTATGATGAAAACACGCCTATAATATACAAATAATTTGTTGAGTCCGCATGATGGCCTCCTTACTCTTCAGAGCAACATCTCCGTGAACACACAAAAAAACTACCACAGAGATGAAACAACGACGAGGACTCGACAGCAAGAAAACACAGAAATGCTGGAGCAAAAGAAAACGTACAATCAAATTTCTATTTCAAGCCTTTACGCTGTCACCGTCATAGAATCTGAGGCCTGACCCACCGGCGTGCAATTAAAGAGGAAAGCAAAGTTGGTAGAATGACCCATCTTCTTTCTTATGAATGTTTTCATTGCTCTTAAAGGAACTCATTTTTGATTTTTATTTGCCTTCACTGCAGCTGGTGTTGTGCCGTGTGGCGGCCGTAAAAAGTCTCCCCGTACATCAACCATAGTGCAGTTTATATTTTACTTTTGGTCCTTTGCGATCAGCGTGAATATTCTGAGAAATCAGAAATAAATTATTGGTTTAGACTCATATTCTAGACAGGTTTTTAATTATTTGGACCCCATTTTGATTTATATCAGTCTTTGAATCGACTGCCTATTGGAAATTCGCAAAATTGCAGTATGTTTCCTCTGGCTTTCTTTGCCGCATCATTACAGGGTCACTGATGAGGCTTTATTAGCCGAAACTACGTAGTATGACCCATCTTCTTTCTTATGAATGTTTTCATTGCTCTTAAAGGAACTCATTTTTTATTTTTATTGGAAATCCAAAAACGGTACCTCGGTATCAGAAGAATTTGCTTTATTTAAAGGAAGTTCCGGTGTGTTAATTTGAATGGTCAAACCATCGAAATAGGTATTGTGAATATTTAATAAACCATCCAAATATTTAGAAGTCGAGCCAAAGGCTTCAATGATTTCAGATTGGTTTTTTTCAGAGCTGTTGACTAGGTTTACCTATTGTCCGTTTTGTTTACTGTCGTCACTCAATGTTTCGACTTCCTTCCCTAGTGACAGTGTGGGAAGAATTTGGTATCTGATTGTATTAGTTCCTGATTGTTTCTCTTTTTAATTTTCAACGAAAAGGTCTTTCATAACAAAACAAGAACAGATCAGCCGCAAGGGGTGCGTAATTCGTACCCATCGAAATACCCACAATTTGCTTGAAAAGCTTAGTACCACGTATGGAATACACCAAAAAACTGAAAAGTATTGAGTGAATAGGTTTCTGTGCCCGACAAGGTAGTTATGGCCAATAAGGCCTCCTCAGTGACACAGAAGTATATTCGAAATTCCAAAATGGAATAATTGATCCCATATACAATGTCACAAGTATGCACTCATTAAATAATACCAGAGGACACAAAGGTCCCTGAACCGCTCACCTTAGAGCTGAGTGTATGTGGAGCCATTTGGTTTCTGAGAGGAATATATCTGAAGGTTTTTCACCAAGGCAGCTATCCTGGTCATGTCACCTAAACTTTTTAATAGGTCAAGGTTACCCAGGGGTTATCATTTGAACAAACTGTAATTTGCTTGCGTTCCCGATGCTACATACCAAGTTTAATGATGGTCGATCCTCTGGTTCCAGAGAAGTGTTTTTACCTTATATGGGCAAGTCCGTAAAATGAACACCCCTTTACACCCCACTTTATATAGAGAAAACTGGGGTTTATGGGGTATACATTATTTTTCTTATTTCTGCTCCGAGACATAGGTTGTGGGTACTCGTTAGAACCGTCTTAATGAAGCGGTTCTAACGAGCACCCACAACCTATGTTTTGAGTAAAAATAAGAAAAACATCACGGATTTTCATAAGAAAAGTGGCTATTTTGAAAATGTGAAAAATTACACTCTCTCGCACGGGTATGTTATCGTAATGTTATCCCATGGATGCTCCAAATGGAATTTGAACTCGATGAGCCCAGTGATTTCAGAAAAGAAGATGTTTGAAAAAGTTGACAAACAGGCAATATACGACAGAGGACTGACGACAGACGACCGACAATGGAGCCTTGTCATACAATGAGCTCACCATTGAGCCTTCGGCTCAGGTGAGCTAAAAAGTAACACTCACATTATTCTTTATACCCCACTTTTGATCTCCAACCTCATACATTTCGTAATCAAAGTCCATTCTTTCAGCCATCATTTTGAGCAAATCTACGCAAAGACCAGTGCAGCAAAATTCAATCATTCCTTTCTTGTCGTATGTAAGATTGCCGCTGCAACAAAAATAATGAATTTTCTTGTTTACAAACATATATGCTCCAAAGAGTTATCTCAACACCTAAGAGCATACCAATAAAGTCTCTTGGAATTACGCTCGGACGATGTTTCTCTCCATTGTTTTATCGACTGAAAAATTGATCATAAAAGTCTCGTTTGTGTAACTGTTGATCGTGTACAAAATACGTATACATGGAATGTTTTGTTTTTGTTTGATTTGAGGTTTAACGTCCCCGTCAACACTGTGAAGGTCATTTTGGAGACGTTGCTTCCAATTTTGTGGGACTTTTACCCGACATTGAGATGAAATGACATCTCAAGCCCTGTCGCCCAATGAAACCAATAGGGTTATATTAAAATGGACGGTTCGCCTCGCACCCCGGTTCCTGGACAGGCTTAGATCCTCCAAGCGGTTTACCAGTACTAGTGTGCGGGCCAGATTCAGCTCTGCGTGGAAGCATCATGCAGCCCATATATTTCTTCAAGCCCCTACGGGCGGGGGCGGTTACATGGAATGTACTGATCCCGAGGCTGTTTGGTCGCGCACAAAATACACGGGCCCGTCGGAGTCTAATTGTTGGTTTTCTTTTGCTTCAGAATTTCAGTGGTTTCTTGCTGTCGAGTCCTCACCGTTGTTTCATCTCTGTGGTTGTTTGATTATTTGTGTGCACGGAGATGTTGCACTGATGAGTTAGGAGGCCTTCATGCGGACTGAACAAATTATTTATCTAAATCGTGACGGAAGTAAGGGCGAGGATTGTGGCCACGTGAAATTGATTTAAGCCCCCCAGTGGAATTCGTTTCCGCTGATCGTTCCAAGTCGGTTCTTCTGTCGCGGTTTATGGTTGTTATTGTTTGTCTTTGGGTAATTGTATCGCTTATATTATTTTATTTTGGATAGCCTATTGGCCATTTTGTGGGAAAGTAACTGTCCTTTTGGCTTTCCGCTATTGATGTACCATTAGGTCTGTTGTTTTATGTTTGTCATTCTTTTCCTTTGGTGTCTCTGATGGGAGCTGTGGTTTTATTGTATCGATTCCTGATCATTGCCTCCACTTCTATTTTGAATGAAATGGGCATCCAAATGCATTTGTTTATACAACACACGTCTGATCATCACGTGAAGACATTATGAAAACAAGCCTATACAAATACATGCACATTTTACCACAGAAGAAAAAGGTATATTTTCAGATGAAAAATTGTTATATTTTTCTTATTTTTGCTCAAAATATGGATTGTGGGAACTGGTTAGAACCGCCTCATCGAGGCGGTTCTAACGAGTATCCACAATCTATATTTTAGACCAGAAATAAGAAAATAATGTTTACCACTGTATATCCCAGTTTTACGATATAAAAGTGGGGTTCGAGGGGGTCAAATTTTTTAGGCGTGTTTTAAGGATGAAGTCCGTGAATTTAACACCCCCTTAACCCCACTTTAAATAGAGGAATTTCGGGTTTACGGGAGTGTTCATTATTTTTCTTATTTATGCTCCAAGACATTGGTTGTGGGTACTCGTTAGAACCGCCTCAATGAGGCGGTTCTAATGAGCATCCACAACCTATGTTTGCAGTATAAATAAGAAAAATATCACTGATTTTCATCGAAAAAGCAGCCATTTTGGAGATGTGAAAAATGCACTATGTCTCGCGGGTGTGTTATCGTTATATTAGACAACGACAATTATTTGAAACAGTATATTATGCGGCTAGGCAGTTAGAAACCGGTGATGCATTCACGTATCGTAGCTTTTTATACATCGATTTTCGATAATGTGCAGCTTTTTACAATTTTATGTTTTTGCAAAATATAACAAAGTTTAATCCTTCTATGAACTGGACTGCTGTAAAAAATGGCAAAAATGTGAGTGAACAATGGGATTAACTGATAAATAGAATTCCAGGTTCGTGTCTTTTGATATCAAGTTTATCAGACAAGGCTTTGAGAACGCTTGTAGAATCGAGAGGCTTGCCGAGCGATTCTACATGCGTTCTCGAAGCCGAGACTGATAAACTTGATATCGAATGACACTAATCTGGTATGCTATTTATCAGTAAATCCCATTGTACACTCAGATGTTTGCCATTTTTTACAGCAGTCCAGTTCATAGAAGTGTAATGTCACGTTGACCTAATAAAGATCACTTGTCCTGAGATAGCATATATTTAACCAAGACAATATGTTACAATGCAACCAATGTAGTGGGTAACTAATAGATAAACTTAGCCACTACTGTTTACATTTAAACCAATCAAATTACTTGATGTAAGCTATCAGATCTGGATCTACACTGTTGAAAAAAGTATGGTTTTTCTTGAACAGTAGAATAAGGATAAAACATAACATATAAATAAATGCGTTAGAATTGGGATAACTATTATTAAAATTGCCGTTTGGAGAGGCAAACCGTCAATTTTACGACCGCAAAAAAAAAAATCGTCTTACGGCTCCGCTGACGAGTCGCCGTAAAACGAAATTTCCGTCCGTAACACCGATGACTGATCTCCCAAAATGATAATTGTCAAGACGGCTATCTTTATTAGTCATCACGTGAAGAGGTCCGTGACATGAACATCCCCGTAAACCCCACTTTATATAGAGAAAACTGGGGTTTAAGTGGGGTATACATTATTTGTCTTATTTTTGCTCAAAGACATAGGTTGTGGATACTCGTTAGAACCGTCTCAATGAGGCGGTTCTAACG
Source organism: Lucinisca nassula (assembly GCA_963580285.1). NCBI lineage: Eukaryota > Metazoa > Mollusca > Bivalvia > Lucinida > Lucinidae > Lucinisca > Lucinisca nassula. Next base: position 2,529,405 of record OY757011.1, read on the forward strand.
CCGCCTCAATGAGGTGGTTCTACCGACCGCCTCAATGAGGTGGTTCTAACGAGCACCCTCAACCTATGTTTGCTGTACAAATAAGAAAACTATCTCAAATTTTCATCAGACAAGTAACCACTTTGGAGGTCTATGTTCTACCGACCGCCTCATTGAGGTGGTTCTAACGAGCACCCACAACCTATGTTTGCTGTACAAATAAGAAAACTATCTCAGATTTTCATCAGACAAGTAACCACTTTTGAGATCTATGTCGCACGGGTGTGTTATCGTATTGTAAGTAGATTATGCCATCACATTAAAAATGTAAGTACTCCGGTTTCAGAGTTGCTGTCATGTAAATAAAGGGATGCATTGTAAATAAACAAAAATCCATTAAATGTGTAGTCATTGCCTTTCAGGCAAGATTCTTTAAAAATACTTACAAGTAATCTTTTGGTCTGCTTGCCAGCTTACAAGGTACGCTGTGTGAGCCACATGTAGCAGTTTCTGAATCTGGAGGGACATATTTTATGTATGGGTCTTCTCTCAACGTTACTATCCTGAAGAATCGCTTGTCTGGTTTCCCTTTTGGCGGAACAACAGCGCCTCCTGGCCAAACTATTTCATCAAGTTCTATGCTCATTTCTGTACCAGTTTTAACTTTTTTTGGGAAAATCCTACCAACCTACAACAAGGATTAGTGTATCTTTTAAATGATATTCAACAAATGTGGTCAATCAACTAATGCGCACCATTTGAATAGAGTAACTACATGTCTTTTTATTTGAGCTTGGGCAAAGCATTTCCTACACTTTTCAAGTGCGCCCTGCGAAGACTCAGATCAGCCTGCGCATCCGCGCAGTCTGATCAGAGTCTTCGCTGTGCGCTCTAAGGATAACTAAGGGTCCAAACCCCCTTTCATGCAGCAAGAGAAGTCTCTGGTTAGACTACATGGATGCGCAGGCTGATCTGATTCTTCGCTGGGTGCACATGTAAATTGTAGAAAATGTTGTGCCCCGGCACAGTCTCTAGTTATAATAGCCTTTAACTAAAACTGTCTTGTTTCTACTTCAATCACAGACTGTGAGTACTCGTCAAGAGACCGTACTAATAATTACCCACAATCAATTTTGGACGGCCCCCGCCCATCGGGGCATGAAGAAATAGATGGGCTGCATGATGTTTCCACGCAGAGCTGAAACCGACCCGCACACGAGTACTGGTAAACCGCTTAGAGGATCTAAGCCTGCCCAGGCAAAGCGGTGCGAGTCGGCCCGTCCATGCTTATAAACCCTATCGGTTTCATTGGGCGGCAGGGCCTGAGATGTCATTTCATCTCAATGTCGGGTAAAAGTCCCACAAAATTTGAAGCAATGTCTCCAAAATGACCTTTAAAGTGTTGACGGAGACGTTAAACCTCAAATCAAACAAACAAATCAGTTTTGGACGTAATTACATGTAATTTTTACCATTTCTCAAGCGCATTGCTCTAAATATGAAGGAGGGTAATCAAGAGTAGTTTGAAAATACAGACTAGTTAAAGTGATACGCATGTACCAGAAGTCAACATTGATGAAAACACAACAAACAAAATGAAACCAGTCTAACAAAAATACATTTAAAAACATCGCAATATGTAAGGCCAGGTAAACCATACTTCTACGGGCCTCCATGGCCTAATGGATAAGAACGCTCAAGCTTAATAACTCCATCTCTTACCGCTCTGGTTCTCGTCTCGCTCAGGCAACATGTGAGACGTCAAGTTCTGCAGCCGAAGGTTAGGTGATTTTTTCTGAGGGTAGTTCGGTTATCGTCACATCTGATTAACGATCGGCTCGAAAAAAAAGCAAAATAATCTGGCCTGAGCGAGACGAGAACCACAGCGGTAGAAGAGGTCATCCGTGGTTTTTCATGTATTAAAATTGCAGGGTCCCGAGGAAGATGTTTGAAGATAAGGTCGTTTGGCCGAATGTTCAAATATCTTCGATCTCTTTTCCCTCCAACATTCATATAAATGTAATGTTTCTCTCTGACATGTAAAACTTTCGCGCTAATCTGCACACACACGGTCATCACTTGTCTTCTCGACATGTGTGTATGATAACACACCCGTAAGACATAGTGCATTTTTCACAACTCCAAAACGGGAACTTTTCGGAAGAAAATCCGTAATATGTATCTTATTTATACTAAAAACATAGGTTGTGTGTGCTCGTTAGAACCGCCTCATTGAGGCGATTCTAACGAGTACCCACAACCTATTGCTTGGTTCTAACGAGTACCCACAATCTATGTCTTGGAGCAGGAAAATGAAAAAATAATGAATACCCCATGTAAACCCTAGTTTTCTCTATATAAAGTGGCGTTTTCGGGGGTGTTCATTTCAATGACTTGTTCACGTGATGTATTTCCCTTCAGGATGCAAGCCTTTCATGTTAATATATGCACAGACTATTTTTTCTCAAAGACATGCATATACATTACGAAACCAGGCCTATTCTAATACATGTACATTGAAATTTTTAAACCAAAAATTGAAAATTTTCAGATGCTTTCATAGTTTTCATATTTCAAAACAAAAATTGTGTGAACGATAACCCACAATCTATGTTTTGAACAAATATATGAAAAATATGTATACCCCTTTAAACCCCAGTTTTACTATGTAAAAGTGGGGGGTTAAGTGGGTCAAAATTATATAGGCGTGTTTTCGTGTTGAAATGTAATGCTTTTGTTCATTTCTCAATCTTTCTCACGAATATATACAGCAAAATCGCTTCTCTTAAGCATGCATACATATAGTTCTATAGGTAAAAACATAATTGTAATGTTTCTCTTCAGTATGTACAACTTTCTATATTAAATGTATTGCTTCTCTTTATCATGTAAAACTTTCCCGAAAGCATACATACATGTATCTCTGTTCTCCTCAGCGTGAATAATATAAAGTGTAATGATTCGCTTTTCTCGCTAAAATACGCACAAAACGTGCATACAAGTGTACTCTGTTTCTCATCAGCATGAAACTCTATATGTAATAGATATATCCATTGTTTTTGTGAAATATTGGTAAATATTTGTACTGATTGATATCTGTACAGGATAATTTGACGAGCCCGCCAGGGCGAGTCTAATTATCCTGTACAGATGTCAATCAGTACAAATATTTACCAATATTTCTCAAAAACAATTGGATATATCTGTTTTAATCCACAGCTTATTGTAACTTCCACTTAAAGGTAATAGATAAAACCTATTAAAGCATATTTGTTTTATTTACTGTTAATTTCAATTTCTTTTATTTGACCTGATTTACCCCGTCTGGAAAATGGATTGTCCTGTCTGAAAGGACACTGTCAGCTTCTCTGCTTCATTAATATTCAATTGGATTTGATTGGTCTAAATCCAACTGACCACAGGTTATTTGACCATGCTTTTTTAACCTGATGTTTATCACTGGGGCATTTTAATGCTGAACTTTCAAGTGAAAGGACTTACTTTGAACTCAGATGTGTGCTTTTGCTGCATGCAAATGTTTATTAAAATGTTTGGCACCAGTAAATGGGAGTGTATTTTGTGATAATTCAGGGATATTTTTTCTCCATAAAAAGGTATGTCGTTGGTACTCATTTGAACTGCCTCATCCCACAAAAACATGTTGTGGGTACTCGTTGGACTTGCCTCGATTAGGCGGTTCTAGCGAGTACCTACAATTTGATTTCATGGAGAATTGGAGAAACTTAATCAGAAGGAGCAGTCTGATCAGGCTCTGCACTGATTCGGCAAAAGCTATTTTAAATGTAGGTACTCATTCAAATAACCTCGGCGAGGCAATTTTAATGAATACCCACAATGTTAACTTTGTCATGCAGAGCTAGAAGCCCCTTCCCATTTTAAGATCAGAAGGAGCAGTCTGATCAGGGTCTGCACTGTTTGCCATTAAGTAAAAGCTATTTTAAATGTGGGTACTCATTCAAATAACCTTGGGGAGGCTATTTAAATGAATACCCACAATGTTAATTTTGTCATGCAGAGCTAGAAGCCCCTTCCCATTTTAAAATCAGAAGGAGCAGTCTGATCAGGGTCTGCACTGTTTGCCATTAAGTAAAAACTATTTTAAATGTGAGTACTTATTCAAATAACCTTGGCGACCCAATTTCTAGAATACCCACAATGTTAATTTTGTCATGCAGAGCTAGAAGCCCCTTCTCATTTTAAGATTAGAAGGAGCAGTCTGATCAGGGTCTGCACTGTTTGCCATTAAGAAGAAGCTATTTTAAATGTGGGTACTCATTCAAATAACCTCGGCGAAGCTATTTTAAGGAATACCCACAATGTTAATTTTGTCATGCAGAGCTAGAAGCCCCTTCCCATTTTAATTGTAGCTCAGCTGATTGGTCAATTCAAAACTGTACATGATATCAGTACATGATAACAATACATTTATCGAAATTTATTAGTACTGCCAACCTCAAAGGAAAGTACTGGGAGCTGTGGATTAAGAATGAATTGTTTCTCTTCAGAATGTAAACCCTCAATATAAATGTAGTGTATCAATGTAGAGTTCATCTTCAGCATGTAAACTCTCTTTATTAGTGAAGTGTATAAATGTAGAGTTCATTTTCAGCATGTATACTTTCTATATCGACTTAGCTACCGAGGGATTTGAACATAATGTTTGTCTACTATATGTATCCTTAGAATATGCGTCGTAATCAAGCCTTCCATTCTACGCGGGCAATCTTTAACCCTTCTCAAGCTGATCCAGAATATGCACTACCTTTTACAAACATTGTAGATACTGATCAGATGGCATCTAACGGAACCACCTGATCAGTATCTACATAACACCAAGTAATCTAATTGGTTGACAGTCTGGAATATAAGTGTGACCTAATTAATTTCTTCAGCAAGCCAAAAATTAAGGAAATGGTTTTCTAATTACGACAACACAGCCGTGCGACATAGTGCATGTTTTCAAATCTCCAAAATGGATGCTTTTTATGAAAATCCGTGATATTTGTCTGCTTTACAGTGCAAACATATGTTGTGGGTGCTCGTTAGAACCGCCTCATTGAGGCGGTTCTAACGAGTACCCACAATATATGTCTTGGAGCAGAAATAAGAAAAAATATGTATACTCCGTAAACCCAAGTTTTCTCTGTATAAAGTGGGGTTTAAGGGGCGGGTTCATTTCATGGACTTGTTCACGTGATGGATGATTTCTCCGAAACAACGGATTATCTTCAAGACATAAAACAGCCCCCGCCCATCGGGGCTTGAAGAAATAGATGGGCCGCATGATGCTTCCAAGCAGAGCTGAAACCGACCGGCACACGAGTATTGGTAAACCACTTAGAGGATCTAAGCCTGCCCAGGCAAAGCGGTGCGAGTCAAACCGTCCATGCTTATAAACCCTATTGGTTTTATTGGGCGACAGGGCTTGAGATGTTATTCATCTGAACGTCGGGTAAAAGTCCCACAAAATTGGAAGCAACATCTTCAAAATGACCTTTACAATGGTGACGGGGACGTTAAACCGCAAATCAAACAAACGAAATCAAGACAAAAAGACAAAGAACGCCCGTCTTTGAGTCTTAACTTTCTTGTCTCTTTGGAGTTTTGTAAAAAAAAATCATTGAAATAATAAGATATATCCCTGTAAACCGCACTTTTACTAATATACATGTATATAATCTGGGGTTTATAAGGGACTCCTGTTCAATTCATGTTAAATAATACTACCTGCTCCCATCTGTTCACAACTCTTCTAAACCTTCTGTCATATTTATATGGACGGACGTTAACTATATTCAACTCCACTTGCTCAATTATTCCATTTTCTGTGAAAGACACTGGTGGATTTTCAATCTGAGTTTTTCTCATCGCCCTAGGAATAAAATAAAAAACAAAAAACAGAATATATATTTTAGTCCGCATCATGAAAACATGTCTATAAAATTTTGGCCCCCTGAAATCCCACTTTTATACATGGGTATACATTATTTTGTCTTATTTCTGCTCAAAAACACAGATTGTGGGTACTCTTTTAGAACCGCCTCGCTGGGGCGGTTCTAACGAGTACCCGCAATCTATCTATATAGCAGAAATTTGAAAATATCGGAATTTTTATCGGAAAAATTTCATTTTTGGTGGCAAAACATCATGTGAACAAGTCCATGAAATGAAGACCCCCCTAAATCCCACTTTATATAGAAAAAACTGGGGTGTACGGGGGTGTACATTATTTTTCTTATTTCTGCTCCAAGACATAGGTTGTGGGTACTCGTTAGAACCGCCTAACTGAGGCGGTTCTAACGAACACCTTCAACCTATGTTTTGAACATTTATAACAGAAATATCAAATGTTTTCATCAGAAAAGTAGCCATTTTGGAGATGTGAAAAATGCACTATGTCGCACGGGTGAGTTATGTAATGTTCTCAATATCTGAAGAGGTGTGTTTTCGTAATCATCCCTAAAACGCTTACGTTTTTACACTTTAACTCCTTACTAGCTTGCACCAATCTCAAACCGGACAGAAATGAATTACATCTTACTAGAAATTTATTCTAATCAGTCTAACTTTAGCTAATGACTTTCTGTTTCGTAACACATGTACATGTATTATTAATTGACTACCCTGTATTGTTCGGAGGTCATTCGTATTAACACTGTGGTCAAAAAGCAATAATCATGTTTTTAATGGTGTCACTTGATAAAATTGTATTCTAACATGACGTTAACGTTTTTCCCATTGAACCCAGTGGAAACGTCAGCGTTTGCAAATATGCGATAATTCACGTCGTCAACGTGGTGCGTGCAATTTGGCGTCATCGTGACGTTGCATGTAAACATTTCCTTCTGTCGACATCCGCTGCAAAATAGTCCCCAAGATAACGCTTTGTTACTACTGTATTTCAGTTTAGCATCATGTTAGAATCGAAATAATTTCCACACACCCGGTGTGTTATCGTGATTAACACACGGTGTTGTCGGGCAGATGCGAATATTAATTCACTCCGGCTTCGCCGTCGTGAATTAATATTTCGCGATCTGCCCTCCAACACCGTGTGTTAATCACGATAACACACGGTTCGTGGAGATTATTTCTTAAATGAATCAAGTAATTTCGTATTGTCCCAGTTACAGGTCCGAAGTCTGTTGTATTGGCCTCGGCCTTCGGTCTAGGGCCAATACAGCAGACCTCGGAACTGTAACTGGGTCAATACGAAATTACTTGATTAATAACATAATATTATTTCTTATTCTAACATGACGATAACGTTTTTCCCATTGAACCCAGTGGAAACGTCAGCGTTTGCAAATATGCGATAATTCACGTCGTCAACGTGGTGCGTGCAATTTGGCGTCATCGTGACGTTGCATGTAAACATTTCCTTCTGTCGACATCCGCTGCAAAATAGTCCCCAAGATAACGCTTTGTTACTACTGTATTTCAGTTTAGCATCATGTTAGAATCGAAATAATTTCCACGCACCCGGTGTGTTATCGTGATTAACACACGGTGTTGTCGGGCAGATGCGAATATTAATTCACTCCGGCTTCGCCGTCGTGAATTAATATTTCGCAATCTGCCCTCCAACACCGTGTGTTAATCACGATAACACACGGTACGTGGAGATTATTTCTTAATTATCAGCCGTATTAGAATAATGCTCAGTCTCATATTAATTATTGCATTAGTATACCCGATTGTTCTCTCTCAAACTTCATCAAGACATAGTAGTGAAACAGAGACGAAATCATTTTGCCATTAAAATTTACCAATTACGCTAACACACACGTGCGACATTGTGCATTTTTCACATCTCCAAAATGACTACTATTCTGATGAAAATCCGCGATATATTTCTTATTTATACTGCAAACATAGGTTCTGGGTGCTCGTTAGAACCGCCTCATTGAGGCGGTTCTAGCGAGTACCCACAACCCATGTCTTGGAACAGAAATAACAAAAATATGCTTTACCCCCGTAAACCCCAGTTTTCTCAATATAAAGTGGGGTTTAGGGGGTGTTAATTTCACGGACGTGTTCACATGATGCACTCCAAAGAATCCCATTTAGGAGTAGCAAAATAGATAATATAGGGTATTATTCCATAACTACTCCAAGAAACAAATATTGCGGACATTTGTTAGAACCGCCGCACTCCATATCTACATTAATACGTCCTATCTTCAGCAATGGATTTGTTGCTTTGGAATTATTGTTAAAACGAGCTCTGTCGTTATATCGAATGTTGGTATAAAGAGGGTTGACTGTATGTAGGAGACTAAATCGCGACAGTAACAAGAGCGAGAATTACGGCCGCATAACATCGATTTAAGCCCCATCCCATCCCACCCCACCCCACCCCACCCCACCCCACCACCAGTAAAATACTTTTCACTGACCGTTTCAACATGGTTCTTCTGCAGCGGTTAATTTTTGTGATAGTTCGTCTTGAATGTGTGTATCGCTTATATCTTTCTGTTTTGGGTGGACAATTGGCCATTTTGTGGGAAATTAACTTTCCGTTTAGCTTTCCGCTATTGATGTTTCAATTAGGGTCTAGTGATTGAATGTTAATGTTTCTTTCCCTTTGGTGTCTCTGATCGGAGGGGTGGGTTAACTGTATCGATTCCTGATCATTACCTTCATTTCTATTTTGCACAAGTTTATCTCCATATTTACAATGCAAAAAAAATACTTTCATCTCAGAGGTATGTTTTATGTAGTGGGCGCTTCCATCTTTGATTCTAGACACGTCCCAATTTCTATTCTTGCAAATTTGGAGTTAAGTCTGAACGTACATGTACATGTGCACCCCTTTTCGCCCGGCGCGACCCAGATAAGAATAAACTTTCTTTAGTCCTCATCTTTAACCTACTTTGTGCGTACTCGTTATAACTACAACGTCATGGCTTTCTAACAACGACACGGGTTTTATTACCCCCTTGACTTCTCCATCACGAAAACATGTCTTTATAAGTCTGACCCCCTTGAACCCCACTTTATATCGTAAAACTGGGGTTTACAGTGTAATCCTTTTTTTCTTATTCCTGCTCTAAAATATAGATTGTGCGTACGCGTTAGAACCGCGTCGATGTGTAGCCTGAATCCATGTTTTGAGCATAAACACAATTTTTCATCTTAAAATTCTCGTTTTATAGCGATAAAAAATTCTATGTATTTGTATACGTGTGTTTGCGTAATGTCCATATCCGGAGCCACGTGATACATGTAACTTTCTAAAAAAATCAAAAAAACATATTGATACAGACCTGTATAGATGTCCTCCATCTTTCCAGAGCTGGCCCGTCCTAGAAGAATTACATGAGTTATTTGGGTAGGCCTTCAATCCGTTAAACTGGGACTGTTGCCTGGCAACCGCGTTCAGTCCAAGAGCCCAGATCTTGACGGAAACTTTCAGGGCCTCCTTAATCGCTTCCACGCTGTCGTTGTACATGAGACCTATAAAATGTAATATCAAGTAGTTGTGGGCATAAACAGTGTACTACTCATAAGGAAAACATGTCCATATGAAATAATGGCGTCCAACATGGTGTCAGAAAATGATAAATATTAGGTAAAAATTAAAACATCTTTATTATTTCTGCTTTCAACATAGATTGTGGGTGCTCGTTAGAACCGCCTCAATGAGGCGGTTCTAACAAGTACCAACAATCTATATTTTTGAGCAAAACTCAGGCAGATAATGTAACCCCCGTAAATTCCACTTTTCTCTATATAAAGTGGGGTTTAGGGGAGTCTTCGATTCACGGACTTGTAATCGTGATGGATATTAATAGTTCGACTGTCATTACTGACAATGACCAGCCTTAATCACAATTGAGACTTATTCACATTTGTTACTGGTTGTGTGTTCTAAGATGGCTGATGAGACCAATTCTATCTCTGAACTGTCTGTTGCACATAGAACAATAGAGGACAGAGAAAGACAGCTCTGCTGGTGATGCCTTAGCTCTGGCTTTGCACTGTGCGCGTTTCTGCTCAGCGTCACTGAATCTTTTTGCCTCGTATTCACTAGCACCCCTGATGAGGCTTCGCAACTTTGCTCGGTCCTGTGCAATTTGTTGCCACAACTCTGTTGGAATAGGGTCCTTGTTTGGCTTCTGCTGACCGCCATGGGGACGTTTGTCCATTTTTAGCCACTCTCTTGCTGAATATTCAGTTTAGCCACACCTATTTCTGACTTTGAACCAATCAGATTACTTGATGTAATTTATTCCTACAAATTCATAAATTGAATGTCAAACAGTGTAGATCCTGATCAGATGGCTTGTCCAGAAGCCATCTGATCTGGATCTACACTGTTTGCAAAGAAAAGGGTTGTCGTGAACAGCAGGATAATAGTTCTCCATAGAGAATTTTCTTTGGCAAACGTTCCTTTGTAGACCCAGATTAGATACCACATTTTGTGACATTGATCCAGGTATGAGCTGTTTGTCTGTGTTCTTTTTTACAGATTATAGGCGACACTGGGTTGATTTGTTTGATATGAGGTTTAACGTCCCCGTCAACACTGTATAGGTCATTTTGGAGACGTCGCTTCCAATTTTGTGGGACTTTTACTCGACATTGAGATGAAATGACATCTCAAGCCCTGTCGCCCAATGAAACCAATAGGATTTATAAGCATGGACGGTCCGACTCGCACCACTTTGCCTGGGCAGGCTTAGATCCTTTAATCGGTTTACCAGTACTCATGTGCGGTCGGTTTCAGCTCTGCGTGGAGGCATCATGCAGCCCATCTATTTCTTCAAGCCCCAATGGGCGGGGGCGGTCACAATGGGTTGAGCTTTTAAAACCCTTGAACTTTAGACAAATTGTAAAGACACCGATCAGACGCCGCAATCTGCAGCGTCTGATCTGGGCCTTCACTGTTTGCAAGTATTCTTGTTTGGGACGCTAGGCACATATGGGTTAAAATCAAAATAAAAAATGTAGATTGTTCATTAAACCCAATAAAAAATAACTCTCTGTATGTTTGATTTTTGTTTTCAGCAGACATTTTTCATATTTTCCAAGGAAACGTGACATTTCATGCAAAGAGACAATTCAGATGAGAGGACATGTCCTGTTTTCAGGGAAAAGTAAGAAATATCAACAATTTGTTGGCTGCTGATTTAGTCCAGAGTGTGGTTAAATTTATTTATTAAGACAAATATAATCCTTAAAGTTTTATAAATTGAGCCCCGCCAAGCGAATTTGTGTCTTCGAGCATTCCGTCATGACAAATTTTAACTGCGCATGCCCAGCCATTCAGAGGGGCCAGGGATATGGCTTCCTGTCTGAAGGTTCCTCTTGATTCACCGCTTGTATGAGCGAGCAGCGAAGGTTCTGGCGGGACTGCGCGGATGCGCAGGCTCGCCTGAACCTTCGCTGCTCGCACAGGCGATAAGTACCAAAATCGCTTGACGGGGCCCAATTACAAATAAAAAATGGCTGGCTATGATTAAGTTATTCTGATCTTAAATAGGATTTTTGCCTATGCAAACAGTGTAGGTCAAGATGTAACGGCTCGTAACAAACCGACTCATGAAGATAAAACATGCTTGTCACTCCGCATATGATTTTGTTTGTTTTATTTGAGGTTTAACGTCCCCGTCAACAATGTAAAGGTAATCATGGAGACATTGCTTCCAATTTTGTCGGGCTTTTACCCGACATTGAGATGAAATGACATCTCAAGGCCTGCCGTCCAATGAAACCGATAGGGTTTATAAGCACGGACGTTCCGACTCGCACCACTTTGCCTAGGCAGGCTTAGATCCTCTAAGCGATTTATCAGTACTCGTGTGCGGGTCGGTTTCAGCTCTACGAGGAAGCATCATGCAGCCCATTTATTTCTTCAAGCCCCGATGGACTGGGGCGGTTCCGCATATTATAAGAGACAAAAAACAATATCAACACGCTAACAAGTCAGTGAAACTAAGACTCCCCTAAACCCCACTTTATATAGAGAAAACTGGGGTTTACAGGGGTACATGTATACATTATCTGTTTGCTGTTTATAGAGGATATTACATGAGTGCACATGTATTATTGAATTTATTAAACGAGTTGAGGAAAAGGGATAAAATGCGAGGCTGTGTCGAGCATTTTATCCCTTTTCCTCAACGAGTTTAATAAATTCAATAATACATGAGCACGAATGCAAGATTCTAATTATCATATGACATTTAAAACGCATTTTATTCACGATTGTTTACAAAAATATCAATATTCCGCCATTAGTAAATGCGATGTCGTTAAGGACGTCGTACATATAACGTTACGGGACGTATCTAGCTAATTTGCATATTTAATGCACAAGTGGATTATCGATTTTTACACTTTCAGACGCGACGTCATATGGTAAAAATAAGGAAAAAAAATATAATGGATTTTCATCAGAAAAGTAGCCATTTTGGAGATGAGAAAAATGCACTATGTCGCACGGGTGTGTTATCGTAATGTTTACAATTATAAGCGCGTCCTAATTCATATATGTATCAATACGATAACACATTAGTTGCAATTTTCATAGTTCTGATGAAAATTTGTGTTATTCTTTTCTTGCACACCAGACAAGGAAATCCGTGATTTTACCCTGGGATAGAAATTTATGTTCTGACCCTGGTGTTCCGACCCAAAATCGAATATAATCGCGTGTTTGATAAATGCACTGGTTGATTACGACCTCGAATGCGCCGTCGTTAAGGCTGACGTCACAGCAACGTCACTAAACAACACAATATGGCGGACGTTGGTAACCGAAGTTACTGCAGCATTAAAAATCCGCTTTAAGAAATGGAAGGTATGTAAGAAAAAGAATCCAATATGGGTGTGAGGAGTGGATAGAAGAATCCGTCCCTCGGGATCACTCGGCATCACTCGGCAAGCCTCGTGATGCCAGACAGTGTCCCTCGGGACGGATTTCTCCATCCACCCCTCACACCCATATAAGATTCTTAAATTCTTGCACACCAGACAAGGAAATCCGTGATTTTACCCTGGGATAGAAATTTATGTTCTGACCCTGGTGTTCCGACCGAAAATCGAATATTATCGCGTGTTTGATAAATGCACTGGTTGAATAAGACCTCATATGCGCCGTAGTTAAGGTTGACGTCATGCACGTTACATTACGTCACTAAATATTCCTGTATTGTCATCACAATATGGCGGACGTCGGTACTCGAAATGACTGCAGCATTAATAATCCGCGTAAAGAAATGGAAGGTATGCAAGAAAAAGAATCCTATGTGGGTGTGAGTGGCGGATAGAAAAATCCGTCCCTCGGGATCACTGTCCGGCATCACTCGGCAAGCCTCGTGATGCCGGACAGTGACCCACGGGACGGATTTTTCCATCCACCCTCACACCCATATAAGATTCTTATAATCTGTACTCAAAATATAGGCGAGAACTTTTCAAAAAGCGTTATTAAAAAGGACATGATACATTTCCCGCTTTCTCACGTCGTTCCTGGTGTATGAATGTCATTTGATGTGTCACCAGTAACAATTCTGAATTCTGATTCTGAGCTATGACATACATGTAACTCTGACGTACCAAGTGTACCCACTGGAAGAGACTTGTGGGCAACCGTTGAGATTTTCCCTATACTCGATGACGTCAGCAACCACATGAACTTTGACCCTGTAAGACCCTCCTCAGCAGCGGCTTCTAAAATGCTGTAAGCTTCGTATTGACTGAAAAACATTAAAATGACGAAACAAAAATACATAGACAAAGATTTTACATCTGACACTTTAACAAGTCTGTGAAATGCGCCCATGTTAAGCTACAAGTACATGTACCATTGTAAAACAGGTTTCAAATTGTACGATTTATTACATAATTTTCCTTATTTCTGCTCCAAACATACTTCTGGTTGGTCTTTACAACAGCCCCATTGAGACTGCTCAAACAAGCAAACAAAATATCAAAATATATGTTCAGAAGACAAAATATAAGATTTCCACCAAAAATGTCTCTCGAGGAGAAATGCAAGACAGGTCTATCTCACATGTGGCTCGCTCGTTCTAGTGAGGAAAACTGTCATACAGCTGGAATGGTACAGACATCCAAAACCAACTGATGCGCAGGGCTCAAAAAGGATGATAAAAAATTGAATATGATTGACATCATTGTTAATTATATAGATGGCTTTTCAGACTAAAAGTGTCTTCCAGCGCTACGCCCAGCGAAAACTCTGATCAGACTGCGCAGATTATTCGCTGTGCGCTATATGGATGTCTCTTGGCCTGAAGTTTCAACATGCAGAGAAGTATGTATCCTTACCACAGGCTGATTGGAGTCTACGATGACCGCAAATGTTCCATTTCGAAAACACGCCTATACAAATACAATGGGAATTTGACCACCAAGAAAACGAAAATTTTAAGATGAAAAATTATGATATTTTTCTTATTTCTGCTCAAAATATAGATTGTAGGTACTCGATAGAACCGCCTCATCGAGGCGGTTCTAACGAGTACCCACAATCTAAATTTTAGAGAGGAATTAAGAAAATTCAGGTGTACCCCTGTAAACCACAGTTTTACTATATAAAAGTGGGGTTCAAGGGGGGCAAATTTATATGGGCGTGTTTTCGTGATGGAAGACTCCTATATGTTTTTCGCGGCCAATACCTAGGGCCAAATACACACCGTTAGGCAAACACACATATTCAAATATATTGGTAAATTTTATCACCAAAAAATGAAATTTTTTAGATAAAAATCCTGGTATTTATCATATTTCTGCTCAAAACATAGATTGTGGGTACTCGTTAGAACCGCCTCGCCGAGGCGATGCGAGGCGGTTTTTGTTTGTCTGATTTGATGTTTAACGTCCCCGTCAACACCATAAAGTCATTTTGGAGACGCTGCTTCCAATTTTGTGGGACTTTTACCCGACATTGAGATAAAACGACATCTCAAGCCCTGTCGCCCAATGAAACCAGTAGGGTTTATACGCATGGACGGTCCGACTCGCACCGCTTTGCCTGGGCAGGCTTTGATCCTATAAGCGGTTTACCAGTACTCGTGTGCGGTCGGATTCAGCTCTGCGTGGAAGCATCGTGCAGCCCATTTATTTCTTCAAGCCCCAATGGACGGGAGCTTACTGTATTTACTGTATAAAACTGGGATTTAAGGGGTTCAAAATTACACAGGCGTGTTTGCATGATATGAACTAGTAATTGATTGAATTGCCAGAATGGGTTGTCGTGCCATGATCTTACAGTCATTTAAATGCATTATAATTGAACCCCGCCAAGCGAATTTGTGTCTTCGAGCATTCCATCATGACAAATTTTAACTGCGCATGTCAAGCCATTCAGAGGGGTCAGGGATATGGCTTTCTGTTTGAAGGTTCCTCTTGATTCCCTGCTTGTATGAGCGAGCAGCGAAGGTTCTGGCGAGACTGCGCGGATGCGCAGGCTCGCCTGAACCTTCGCTGCTCGCATAGGCGATAAGTACCAAAATCGCTTGACGGGGCCCACATAGTCAATGAAAATCAATTTGATCACTTATTAAATGTTGGTTGTCAATTTTGACATAATGTGGTTTAAACATTTTGATGTTGTTAAGGTCTTTTTCCCGGGATTATGATTAATCTCCTCAGAAATGGAAGCTACTTTTCGTCTTTACAACTATTGTCGAAACATAATCTGATTTAAAAAAAAAAGAATGTTTTTACTGCGGTTTGATTCTGATGTTGTATTAATTATAATTGAACAGTCGCTTTTTGTGGCTTATTTACGCCAAATGTACAGAAAAACGGGTACCTGACGTTTACAAAATCTGTTTGACTTTTCATTAAAAATTCAGTTCTACAGGCAATAAACAAAAGTATTGCTTTTTAAAGTATAATAATATGGCTTTGTTGAAATAAGGGATATACTGTATCAAGACCCAGCCAAGATTGCATTTTCCGATAAATGGCATCACTTAGTCCGTTTATATTAGGTCTGTGTTTTACGTAAATGTGAATAAAATGTTATTGTGCTACCAAAATGCCACTTTTTATTCAATTTTATTCTGATTTTAGTATCAAAGGTACCCATATATATATAATTCAGATTTAAATTGGTATGCGTCATCATTGCATATCATGTCTGCATATTAGCCATAGCATTGCACGACCCGCAGAAAAAGCGACCGACTGAAGTCGGTTGATTTTCTAAGAGTGCCCTAAAATCACCGTGTCATTCTGTCATTCGGTCAATCGGTCATTCTGTCAGTCTGTCAGTCTGTCTGTCCGTCCGTAACCCGTTTGTGAAAATTGGTGATAGTGACTTAACCGCTTGGAATATTTAAACATTTTTTAGCATACTGATAGATATCAATGAGATCTAACCAATGAACTTGCGAAATATTACATTCCATTTAGTATAGCCTCGCTGAGGCGAAAAAAGTGAAAATTTTCGAACTGCTTCTCCTCGGAAACCATTGTGCCGATTGAAGACAAATTTCATATGGAGCCTCTATGGGATAGGGAAAACCAAAATTTGCTCATGGGGTCCAGGTCACATGACCAAAATGGCCGCAAAGCCATATATGGTCTGTCTGTCTGTCCGTCCGTAACCCGTTTGTGAAAATTGGTGATAGTGACTTAACCGCTTGAAATATTTAAACAATTTTTGGCATTCTGATAGATACCAATAAAATCTAACCAACGAATTTGCTTAATATTACATTCCATTTAGTATAGCCTCGCCGAGGCGAAAAATCCGTAACCCGTTTGTGAAAATTGGTGATAGTGACTTAACCGCTTGGAATATTTAAACAATTTTTGGCAAACTGATAGATATCAATGAGATATAACCAATGAACTTGCGAAATATTACATTCCATTTAGTATAGCCTCGCCGAGGCGAAAAATGTGAAAATTTTCGAACTGCTTCTCCTCGGAAGCCGTTGGGCCGATTGAAGTCAAATTTCATATGGAGCCTCTATGGGATCGGGGAAACCAAACTTTGCTAATGGGGTCCAGGTCACATGACCAAAATGGCCGTAAAGCCATATATGGTCTGTCTGTCTTTCTGTCCGTCCGTAACCCGTTTGTGAAAATTGGTGATAGTAACTTAACCGCTTGAAATATTTAAACAATTTTTGGCATACTGATAGATATCAATGAGATCTAACCAACGAATTTGCTTAATATTACATTCCATTTAGTATAGCCTCGCCGAGGCGAAAAATCCGTAACCCGTTTGTGAAAATTGGTGAAAGTGACTTTACCGCTTGGAATATTTAAACAATTTTTGGCATACTGATAGATATCAATGAGATCTAACCAATGAATTTGCGAAATATTACATTCCATTTAGTATAGCCTCGCCGAGGCGAAAAATGTTAAAATTTTCGAACTGCTTCTCCTCGGAAACCGTTGGGCCGATTGAAGTCAAATTTCATATGGAGCCTCTATGGGATGGGGGAAACCAAACTTTGCTCATGGGGTCCAGGTCACATGACCAAAATGGCCGCCAAGCCATATATGGTCTGTCTGTCTGTCCGTCCGTAACCCGTTTGTGACAATTGTCGATAGTGACTTAACCGCATGGAATAGTTAAACAATGTTTGGCATACTGATAGATATCAATGAGATCTAACCAATGAACTTGCGAAGTCTTATATTCCATTTAGTATAGCCTCGCCGAGGCGAAAAATGTGAAAATTTTCGAACTGCTTCTCCTTGGTAACCGTTGCGCCGATTGAAGTCAAATTTCATATGGAGCCTCTATGGGATGGGGGAAACCAAAATTTGCTCATGGGGTCCTGGTCACATGGCCAAAATTGCCGCCAAGCCATATATGGTCTGTCTGTCTGTCCGTCCGTAACCCGTTTGTGAAAATTGGTGATAGTGACTTAACCGCTTGGAATATTTAAACAATTTTTGGCATACTGATAGACATCAATGAGATCTAACCAATGAACTTTCGAAGTCTTATATTCCATTTAGTATAGCCTCGCCGAGGCGAAAAATGTGAAAATTTTCGAACTGCTTCTCCTTGGTAACCGTTGCGCCGATTGAAGTCAAATTTCATATGGAGCCTCTATGGGATGGGGGAAACCAAAATTTGCTCATTGGGTCCTGGTCACATGGCCAAAATTGCCACCAAGCCATATATGGTCTGTCTGTCTGTCCGTCCGTAACCCGTTTGTGAAAATTGGTGATAGTGACTTAACCGCTTGGAATATTTAAACAATTTTTGGCATACTGATAGACATCAATGAGATCTAACCAATGAACTTTCGAAGTCTTATATTCCATTTAGTATAGCCTCGCCGAGGCGAAAAATGTGAAAATTTTCGAACTGCTTCTCCTCGGAAACCGTTGGGCCGATTGAAGTCAAATTTCATATGGAGCCTCTATGGAATGGGGGAAACCAAAATTTGTTCATGGGGTCCAGTTCACATGACCAAAATGGCCGCCAAGCCATATATGGTAAAAACCCTTCAAAAGTAGTCTTCTCCAGAACCACTGGGCAGATTTCCACGAAACTTGATAAATAGCATCTGGGACGTAGGCCCATCATAAATTGCTAAAATGGTGACCCTGGGTTGACCTTGACCTTCGTTGTGCCTAGGTCAAACTTTGACACACATGCTTTTGTATTGGAATAGTGAGAATGCATTTTATCCTGCAAACGATTCAGAATACAGTACTAAAGTATAAGATACATTTTTGCTCCTTACGATAAGGCGCATGTATTGGGGGGAACCGTTTTAGGTCTAGGTCACATGACCAAAATGGCCGCCATACCCATATATGGTAACACTCATAAAGCTAAAAGCATCCGGCGGGTCGTGCACTTCAGCTGAAGCACTGTTTTTTGTTAATTTTCCTCAAAACATTAAATTGTGGATACTCGTTAGAACCGGCGAGCTTTTATAGTAGTTTCTGGCGGCTCCAGTTCTTAGATCTTTTTGCCTTAACAGCGTGAAACGTAATAACCATGAATTAGCGTTATTCTCCCATAACACGCCAAATTGTGAACGAAAACCCTCCAAAACTCAATACAAACTCTTCAAATGCGATCTATAAACCAACATGACGGCTAGTTAAAGACCGTTGTAAACAACGCCGTCAGTTTGACGTCATCATATTTTTTTAAATGTTACGTCCAGGGAAAAAATGTTACGTCGCTCATCGTAAAGTCAAATAGTTATCAAACGTTCAAAACACATTATTCGAACAGCCCGTGAATTTCATTATTTGAACATGCGTTATGTTGTTTGAACACGACTTCTGGCCCAATCAAAGCAGCTTCACATATGGCCATATGGCCATTTTGTGGGAAAGTAACTGTCCTTATGGCCTTCCTTTGTTTAGGTTTCCATTATGGTCTGGTCGCTTAATGTTTGTGTTTCTTTCCCTTTGGTGTCTTTGGTGGGTGGAGTAAGTTAATTGTATCGATTCCTGATCTTTGTTTTACTTCTACTTCACATATGAACATTACCATGTTAGAGATCTTTTTTTCATATCTCAAAAACCTTTTTCACGATGACATGTTGTAATAAATTTCTTTTTAATGTCCCAATCATAGGTTTGGATGCTAAGTGAGGCGACTCTTACGAGTATCTACAGCCCATGTCTTGAAACACATCACGTGAAAAAGTCCGTGAATTGAACAACCCGATAAACCCCACTTTATAGAGAAAACTGGAGTTTACGTGGGTATACATTATTTTTCTTATTTGTGGTCCAAGACATAGGTTGTGGGTACTCGTTAAAACCACCCAATGAGGCGGTTCTAACAAGCACGCACAACCTATATTTGAATTATAAATAAGAAAAATATCACAAATTTTCTTCAGAAAAGTAGCCATTTTGGAGATCCGAAAAAAATGCAGTATGTCGCACGGATGTGTTCTCGTAATGAGAACTATCAAAAAATCATTAACAGTCGAGCTTCGATGGCTCGAACCCCTTAGAAATTTGTTCGAAACAGCGGTAGTTCGAGCCCCTGTTGCATTCTTCCAGAAAACATAACGGGGGTATTTTTGGACTTCTTTTCGGTGTTCTGTAACATAAATGTATGTTGTGTGTACTCATTAGAATCGCCTCATCGAGGCGATTCTAATGAGTACACACAGCATACATTTGCAAGATAAAACTCGAAAATCTCCTTAATTATCCCACACTTTTTCTTATGCAGAGGAATATTCCCTAGAGACTCAGCCATGGTAAACGAGCCATCGGTGTTCGAGCCATCGAAGGTCGACTGTATACCCCTGTATTCCCTAGTTTTCTTTATTTAAAAAGGGGGTTTATCGGGGTATCTATGTTTACATGTTGAGTACAATGTAACTTACTCTGCATGAAGAAGCAATACTCTTGATACTGTTCTAATGATGATCTGTAGAGATTGTCTCACTTTTCTACTGTCTTCTGTGTCACCCACCCTCGCTACTGACAGCAAGTTGAACCTATAACATACAAGTTGAACCTATATCATACAAGTTGAACCAATATCATACAAGTTGAACCTATATCATACAAGCCGAACCTATATCATACGAAATGAATCTATAGCATAAAAGTCGAACATATAAAATACAAGCTAGCAAGCATAACATTCAAGCTGAACCAATACCATACGGGATGAACGTATTACATACAACTTGAACCTATATATGAGCCCCGCCAAGCGAATTTGTGTCTTCGAGCACTCCGTCATGACAAATTTCAACTGCGCATGCCCAGCCATTCAGAGGGGCCAGGGATATGGCTTTCTGTCTGAAGGCTCCTCTTGATTCACTGCTTGTATGGGCGAGCAGCGAAGGTTCTGGCGAGACTGCGCGGATGCGCAGGCTCGCCTGAACCTTCGCTGCTCGCATAGGCAATAAGTACCCAAATCGCTTGACGGGGCCCATATAATATACATGCTTAACCTTGCCCAGAACACACACAGGTCGAAACTTTACCATACAAGTTGAACGTATGTTGCGAGCCAAGCGTAGCTGAAAGGAAAACGTAATCGAGTCTTTAAAAAACAAATACCAAACTTTATTGACGAAATGTATAAACCATATTAAACAAAATAAATACATATCACTGATTTTTTACTATATGTATTTGTTGTATGATCCCACAATAAGCACTTAGTCTTTAATCAATCATTCAATATAGAATTTAGAATGATTTTTTTTTAAACACAACTGAACTAAAGGTAAAGTTTCTCTCTTTGTATAACGTGCTCGAACATTCCAGACCCATGTGGAAAGAAATTTGGTCATGTGCTAAAATAATGTGATCTGAAATTTCTAGGTCATTCATTAATACATTTTCTTGTATTTTACCGACTATACATATGAGGTGACTCATTAACCTAGAACAAACTAAAAAGTTAGTAAACGAATCCAGTGGGAATATTATGATGATCAGACAAATAACTATTCTAATACATAACCTATATAACACATATAACATAAGCCGGCCTCGGTAGCTCAGTCGAATGCGCGTCCTACTGGTAATCAGGAGGACGCGAGTTCGATTCCTGCCGGGGTCGGTAACAATCTTTTGTGGAGATTGATCATGAAATCTTTTCTACGGTCATTCTCTCCCTTCCTCTGATTCAAGAAGGGTAGTTGTCAGTTTTTTTGCGAAAGAATGTGCACTGTACTGGTCAACCGCGTACGTATAAGCCTGCTCAGGAAAGGTACGGTGGATAGGTAAACTGACCGGCTCAAAAATGGCCTAAAATAGTGTTGACTGGGTCGTTAAACTCCAATACAAACAAACAAACATATAACACACACTCATGGCAAGCGTATATTTAACGTCACTACAGCTGGTGTCTGGGAATGTGTGGCGGCCGTAAAACATCTCCCTGCCCTACATCATAGTGTAGTTAATATTTTCTTGTCCTTTGGGATCATTGATTCCACTGTGGAATTTTGAAAATATCTGAGGGTCATTGACGAGGCCTAATTGGCCGAAACTAGCTAGTCTGGCGACGAAAACATGCGCACTTCATATTTTTTCAGTTCTGTGGTGTATTCCTTGCTTCCAAAGGATAACCTTTTAATAGAACATATTTAACCAATAACATACAAGTTGAGTGTATATTTTGCAATATGCTGTCAGAAATTCAACGTCATCACGACCTATCGCCTTTCAATGGGTGGTTTCATGCAGCTCACAACGTTTGTCCCTTTGTGCAGTTTTAACAAAACAACCGAAAGAGCGGTGAATCCGAATACGGTTAACTGTACTGAAAATGGTCATTCTGGGAGGTTAACCATCGGTTTTACGATCGTAAATTCCGTAATATGGCGCGTCGACGTATAACGAAATTTCCGACCGAGAAACCGCCAGTTTACCTCCTAAAATGACAATTCTGAATGCAGATATCCCTATTTCTTTCGGTGTAAAGCATATTATTTAAATACGAGAGGCGCTCAAAACTTTTAAACTCGAACCGAGTAATATGATCATGACAAGTGCAAACACAAAATGTCTTCACACATCCAGATAAAGCAGCAAATATATCACGTTTACCTTTCAGAGCCCAATTATTCAAAGCATCATTAGATTTACGAGCTCGTTAGTTGTCAAAATAAAACGTAACTGTTCCGGTAAGCAAAATACCCCAATAAAGTGGTATTTTCGGCTGTATGTGAACACTGTGCAATTATGAAAATATCCGAGGGTCACTGATGAGGCCGAAACTAACTAGTCTGGCCAAGAAAAACTCTACCCTTTTTATTTATGTAGTGTACTCCATGCATGCTTCCATGGGATCACCCTTCTTAAGAACATATTAGAATTTTTCTGCCGAAAAGCATATATATTGTGCCATATTAAATGATCTAAGTTTAAATGATATGTTAACTTACGATAAGGCGCAGCTGATGACTATAAAGTATTAAGTCACTGTGGAAATAAAACATTTTGATTGCACAACTACTGTTCACGAATGCAACTCCTAACAAAAGTCCAGTTCGGTCCAAGTGACTGATACCTGCTTAGATATGTGTCATCTAGTTTGCGATGAACCAGATTTCCTGATGATGGTGAACTCAATGCTGCCATATGGCAAGAAGTTTAGGAACAAACTTGAAATTAAGATTACAGTGAAAAACTTATTTCAAGACATCCTTTTTGACTGTACGTAACTTTTAAAGAGCACCGTTGAACAATCCCAAAGGTAGCATCTTGCAGAAAAAAGAAACAAAAAGATATTTTAATATGTTTAAAACGAAGAATTCATCTGAATTTTTGCTGGTCTAAATAGTTTATTTCACAGTATATTCACCACGTTAATAAGTCCGTAAAATGAGCACCCATGTAAAAGAGAAGTGAAGGCAATTATCAGGAATCGATACAATTCACCCACAGCTCCCATCAGAGACACTACAGAGAAAGAAACACAAACATGAAACAGCTAGACCCTATTGGAAACATCAATAGCGGAAAGCCAAAAGAACGTTATTTTCCCTTAAAATGGCCAATTGGCTATCCAAAACAAAAACAAGAGGACCAAGCTGGTCCTGTATCGCTCACCTGAGCTAACAGATTCAAAGTTTCAGGAAGTGCCAACCTTTAATGAAGGATTAATGGAAAGACATGGTGATGACAGGGTAAGCAATTTCTCCAACTCAAGTAGAATGTAACTCTATGATAAATAGGCTGATCTCACCAGTTTTCAAACTCATTCAAGCTTTTATTCCTGACTTGCTAAGAAGATCCGATATAAACTGATGGGGCTATGGTGATGACAAGTGCAAAAATAAGCAATTGACTTCTGCAATCAAAGGGATGTTACTCTGTGACAAACAGGCAAACCTCACGAGTTTTCAAACTCCTCCGAGCTTTTCTGCCTGACTTATTTGTTTGTAAGTTTCATGATGATCTAATCAAAACTGAAGGGGCAGCAGTGCTAACAAGGTCGAAAATAGACATTTTTAAGCAATCAAAGGCACGTAACTCTATGATAAATGTGCCGACTTGGCCAGTATTCAAACTCATCCAAGGCTTTATTCCCAGCCACCATACATATAAGTTTCAGAAAGATCCGATCAAAACTAAAGGGGCTACGGTGATGACAAGGTCAAAATTTGGCATTTTAGCAATCAAAGGGATGTTACTCTAAAATAAATGGGCCGACTTGGTCAGTTTTCGAACTCATCCGAGGTTTCATCCCCAACCACCTTATATATAAGTTTCAGAAAAATCTGATCAAAACTGAAGGGGCTACGGTGATGACAAGGTCAAAAATCAACATTTTCAACCATCAAAGGGACATAACTCTACGATAAATGGGCTGACTTGGCCTGTTTTCGAACTCATCCAAGATTTTATCCCCAGCCACCTTACATATAAGTTTCAGAAAGATCCGATCAAAACTGAAGGGGCTATGGTGATGACAAAATCAAAAATCGGCATTTTCAGCAATCAAAGGGATGTAACTCTATGATAAATGGGCCAACTTGGCCGGTTTTCGAACTCATCCGAGGTTTCATCCCCAACCACCTTATATATAAGTTTCAGAAAAATCTGATCAAAACTGAAGGGGCTACGGTGATGACAAGGTCAAAAATCAACATTTTCAACCATCAAAGGGACATAACTCTACGATAAATGGGCTGACTTGGCCTGTTTTCGAACTCATCCAAGATTTTATCCCCAGCCACCTTACATATAAGTGTCAGAAAGATCTGACCAAAACTCAAGGGGCTATGGTGATGACAAGGTCAAAAATCGACATTTTCAGAAATCAAAGGGACGTAAATCTACTATAAATGGGCCAACTTCTCCGGTATTCGAACTCATCCTAGGTTTTATCCCTAGTCACCTTAAATATAAGTTTCAGACAGATCCGATCAAAACAGAAGGGGCTACGGTGATGACAAGGTAAAAAATCAACATTTTCAGCCATCAAAGGGACATAACTATATATCAAATGGGGCGACTTGGCCGGTTATCGAACTCAACCGAAGTTTTATCCCCAGCCACCTTACATATAAGTTTCAGAAAGATCCGATCAAAACTGAAAGGGCTACAGTGATGACAAGGTCAAAAATCAACATTTTCAGTAATCAAAGGGACCTAACTCTATGATAAATAGGCCACCTTGGCCGGTATTCGAACTCATCCGAGGTTTCATCCCCAGCCACCTTACATATAAGTTTCAGAAAGATCCGATCAAAACTTAACGGGCTAAGGTGATGACAAGGCATAAAATCGGCATTTTCAGCAATCAAAGGGACGTTACTCTGTGATAAATGAACCAACTTGGCTGGTTTTCGAACTCATCCGAGATTTTATCCCCAGCCACCTTACATATAAGTTTCAGAAAGATTCGATCAAACCTGAAAGGGCTACGGTGATGACAAAGTCAAAAATCAGCATTTTCAGCAATCAAAGAGACGTTACTCTATGATAAATGGGCCGACTTGATTGATTTTCGAACTCATCCGAGATTTTATCCCCAGCCACCTTACATATAAGTTTCAGAAAGATCCGATCAAAACTGAAGGGGCTATGGTGTGACAAAATCAAAAATCGGCATTTTCAGCAATCAAAGGGATGTAACTCTATGATAAATGGGCCAACTTTGCCGGTTTTCGAACTCATCCGAGGTTTTATCCCCAGCCACCTTATATATTATTTTTAGAAAGATCCGACCAAAACTGAAGCGGCTACGGTGATGACAAGCATTTTCCCATTGTAAGTCTATGGGACCTTGTGATTGCCATAGCAACCAAAGTTTTCATGCGATTTCAAAAAAAACTTATGTCATCCATGCCCCACCGGATGCATGCTACAGATGAGAAATGATTGAGATCAGCCCGCAGGCTGCAGAGATATAGCTGCTCAAAAGTGTGGACGGACGGACGACGGACGGACAACGGAGGACCCACTATACTATAAGCTCCCCTGGAGCACAGGTGAGCTAAATATAAGCTATGCACACACGCAAAGACAAACCATAACAAATATAAACCGCGACAGAAGACCCGCATTGGAACGGTCAGTGAAACGAATTCCACTGGAGGTGGATAGGGCTTAAATCGATTGTACGTGGCCGCAATTCTCGCCCTTACTTCCGTCGCGATTTAGACAAGCAATTTGTTCAGTCCGCATGAAGGCCTCCTAAGTCATCAGCGCAACATCTCCGAGAAACAATGTTGATGACTCGACAGCAAGAAACCACTGACATGCTGAAGCAAAAGAAAACCAACAGTTAGACTCCGATTTATATAGAGTGGCTTTATGTAGAGAAATAGATGACTTTACAGGAGACATATTATTTTTTCTTAATTTGCTCAAAAAATAGGTTTAAACGAGTGTCCCGGTACAATTAATGTTTGGAGGAGAAATAAGGAAAATATTTTAAAATATCATCTCAAAGAAAAATGCGGGTTCTGCAGAAATAAAAGATGAGTCACTATAATTTTAGCATACGGGTGATCTAAATCATCAGGAAAACACGCCTATATAATTTTGCCCCCCCCCCCACCCCCCTGAGCCTTATTTTATGTAGTGAATCTGGAGTTTACATGGATTAACATTATTTTTCTTATTTCTGCTCTAAAATATAGATTGTTGGTACTCGTTAGAACCACAATCTATATTTTGAACAGAAATAAGAAAAAGATCACAATTTTCATCTAAAAACTTTCGTTTTTTCGGCGGTAAAGTTTACAATGCATCTGTATAGGAGTGTTTTCGTAAAATCGAACTTGTTCTTCGACTCCCTAGAGTATTCAATTCATACTTCCAGATATAAATATATATTAAGGATAACTTAAGATGATTTTTTTTTTCAATTCACCTTCCAGGATAAAGTTGTGTGTAGTCATTAGAAGAACCTGACTGATATGTAACGAATGAGTATGCACAATATTCCTTTTTATCATATGACGTCGCGTCTGAGAGTGTTATAACGTCATGTAATAAATTCGATAATCCACTAGTGGTTTAAAAATGCAAATTAGTTAGATACACCCCATAAGGTTACATGCATGACGTCCTTAACGACGTCGCGTTTATTAATGGCGGAATATTGACATTTCTGTTAAACAATCGTGAATAAAATGCGTTTTAAATGCCATATGATGAACAGAATCTTGCATTCGTGCTCATGTGTTATTGAATTTATTAAACTCGTTGAAGAAAAGAGATAAAATGTTCGGCTTATAAAATGCTCGGCAAAGCCTCGCATTTTATACCTGTTCCTCAACTCGTTTAATAAATTCAATAATACATGAACACTCATGTAAGATCCTCTTTATTTCATAGAAGAGAGAGAAGATATAATTAAGTCATTCAAATTATGTCACGTGACCTGGCGTTATGATAACCCACAACGTTCGAACTATTACTATTTCGAAAAGATTCCAAGGTTTTCGATTTATTTCAGGGGATAACTGTATTGAAAATTGACATTTGGGGAGATAAATCGGAAATGAAGCATGCGGAGCCGTAAAACGGAGCCTCCATGCGGACTGAACAAATTATTTGTCTTAATCGCGACGGAAGTAAGGGCGAGGATTGTGGCCACGTAAAATCGATTTAAGACCCCCCCCCCCCACCCCCCAACCCCCACCGGTGGAATTCGTTTCCGCTGACCGTTCCAAGGCGGTTATTCTGTATCTTTTTTTTTTAGCTCACCTGTCACGTAGTGACAAGGTGAGCTTTTGTGATCACTTTTTGTCCGTCGTCCGTCGTGCGTGCGTGCGTGCGTGCGTCCGTGCGTCCGTAAACAATTTCAAATAAGTATATCTCTAATACCACATGGCCAATCTTGATCAAATTTCATGTGAAGCATCATCAGGTAGGGGAAAAGGCTGCATAAGGTTTTTGGGCTGATCAGATTGGAATTCTGGTTGCCATGGCAACATATTGCTCCAATAGACTTATAATGGGAAAAATTTAAAAAATATTCTTCTCTGAAACCACAGGGCCCAGAGCTTAGATATTAAGCTTGTAACAATTTTAAGTGGTCACCTATGTCAATCCTGCCAAGCATGCCCCTGGGGTCCAAATTGGCCACACCCCGGGGCCCCTTAGCTCCTATAGACTCATAACGGGAAAAAAAAAAGCTACAAAAATCTTCTTCTCTGAAACCACAGGGCCCGGAGCTTAGATATTTAGCATGTAGCAACGGCAAGTGGTCACCTACATAATTCCTTCCAATCATGCCCCTGGGTTCCAAATGGGCCACGCCCCGGGGTCCCTTCGCTCCCACAGACTCATAATGGAAAAAGCTTCAAAAATCTTCTTCTCTGAAACCACAGGAGCCAGAGCTAAGGTATTTATTATGTAGCAACAGCAAGTGGTCACCTACATTATTCCTGCCAATCATGCCCCTGGGATCCAAATCGGCCACATCCCGGGGCCCCTTAGCTCCCATAGACTCATAATGGAAAAAAAAGCTTCAAAAACATTCTCCTATGAAACCACAGGGCCCAGAGCTTAGATATTTAGCATGTAGCAATGGCCAGTGGTCACTTACATTATTGCTGTCAATCATGCCCCTGGGTTTCAAATGGGCCACGCCCCAGGGCCCTTTCGCTCCCATAGACTCATAATGGGAAAAAAGCTTCAAAAATCTTCTTCTCTGAAACCACAGGGCCCAAAGCTTAGATATTTAGCATGTAGCAACGGCAAGTGATCACCTACAAAATTCCTACCAATCATGCCCCTGGGGTCCAAACGGGCCACACCCTAGGGCCCCTTAGTTCCTAAAGACTTATAATGGAAAAATCCCCAAAAATCTTCTTCTCTGAAACCACAGAGCCCAGAGCTAAGATATTTAGCATGTAGCAAAGGCAAGTGGTCGCCTACATCCTGCCAATCATGCTCCTGGGGTCCAAATGGGCCATGCCCCGGGGCCCCTCA
Source organism: Lucinisca nassula (assembly GCA_963580285.1). Taxonomy (NCBI): domain Eukaryota; kingdom Metazoa; phylum Mollusca; class Bivalvia; order Lucinida; family Lucinidae; genus Lucinisca; species Lucinisca nassula. The sequence goes on from OY757011.1 coordinate 2,558,262, forward strand.
GCTCCCATAGACTCATAATGGGAAAAAAAGTTTAAAAAATCTTCTTCTCCGAAAGCACAGGGCCCAGAGCTTAGATATTTTAGCATGTAGCAACGGCACGTGGTCACCTACATAATTCCTGCCAATCAAGTCCCTGGGTTTCAAATGGGCAACGCCCTGGGGCCCCTTAGCTCCCATATACTCCTAATGAAAAAAAGCTTCAAAAATCTTGTCCTCTGAAACCACAGGGCCCGGAGCTTAGATATTTAGCAGGTAGCAACGGCAAGTGGTCACCTATATAAATCCTGCCAATCATGTCCCTGGGGTCCAAATGGGCCACGCCCCTGGGCCCCTAAGCTCCCATAGACTCCTAATGGAAAAAAAAGCTTCAAACATCTTCTCCTCTGAAACCACAGGGCCCAGAGCTTAGATATTTAGCAGGTACTAACGGCAAGTGTTCACCTACATAAATCCTAGCCAATCATGCCCCTGGGGTCCAAATGGGCCACGCCCCGGGACCCCTTAGCTCCCATAGACTCCTAATGGAAAAAAGCTTCAAAAATCTTCTTCTCTGAAACCACAGGGCCCAGAGCTTAGATATTTAGCAGGTAGCAACGGCATGTGTTACCTACATAAATCCTGCCAATCATGCCCCTGGGGTCCAAATGGGCCATGCCCCGGGGCCCCTTAGCTCCCATGGACTCCTAATGGAAAAAAGCTTCAAAAATCTTCTTCTCTGAAACCACAGTGCCCAGAGCTTAGATATTTAGCATGTAGCAACAGCAAGTGGTCACCTACATATTTCCTGATAATCATGCCCCTGGAGTCCAAATGGGCCACGCCCCGGGCCCCGTAGCTCCCTTAGACTCCTAATGGAAAAAAGCTTCAAAAATCTTCTTCTCTGAAATCACAGGGCCCAGAGCTCCGATATTTAGCATGTAGCAACGGCAAGTGGTCATCAACATAAATCCTGCCAATCATACCCCTGGGGTCCATAGGGGCCACGCCCTGGGGCCCCTTAGCTCCCATAGACACCTAATGGAAAAAAAGCTTCAAAAATCTTCTTCTCTGAAACCACAAGGCCAAGAGCTTAGATATTTAGCATATAGCAACGGCAAGTTGTCACCTACATAAATCCTGCCAATCATGTCCCTGGGGTCCAAATGGGCCGCGCCCCGGGGCCCCTTAGCTCTCATAGATTCCTAATGGAAAAAAAGCTTCTTCTCTGAAACAACAGAGCTTAGATATTTAGCATGTAGCAACAGTAACTGGTCACCTACATAAATCCTGCCAATCATGCCCCTGGGGTCCAAATGGGCCGCGCCCCGGGGCCCCTTAGCTCTCATAGATTCCTAATGGAAAAAAGCTTCAAAAATCTTCTTCTCTGAAACCACAGGGCCCAGGTCACCCACATAAATCCTGCCAATCATGCCCCTTTGGCCAGAATTGGCCACACCCATGGCCCATTAGCTACCATGGATGGACTTAAAATGGAAAAAAAACTTACAATGGAAAAAAAAAAAACTTGAAAAATATTCTTCTGTGAAACCATAAGGCCCAGAGCTTAGGTATTTAGCATGTAGCAACATGGAGTTGTTTGTTGCCTACATGAATCCTGCCTGAGTCTTGCCCCTGGGTTCAAATTGGCCAAATCCTGTGGCTTCTTAACTCCAATAAACTTACAATGAAAAAAAAGCTTTAAAATTCTTCTTCTCTGAAACCATGAAGTACGGACCTTAGATATTTAGTATATAGTAACATAAAATGGTCGGCTACATAAATCCTGCCAACCATGCCCTTTGGGTCAAAATTGACCTATGGACTTATACTGGGAAAAAAATCGAAATTCTTCTTCTCCAAAGCCATAAGGCCCAGAGCTCAGATATTTACTATGAAGCAATGTCAAGTGGTCTCCTACACTTATGATTTTCTGGTACACAGGTGAGCGATATAGGGCCATTGGGCCCTCTTGTTTGTTATGGTATGTCTTTGGGTGTTTGTGTCGCTTAAACTATTTTATTTTGGTATGCCTATTGGCAATTTTGTGGGAAAGTAATTGTCCTTTTGGCTTCCCGCTATTGATGTTTCCATTAGGAGCTGTTGTTTCAGGTTTGTGTTTCTTTCCCGTTGGTGTCTTTGATGGGAGCTGTGGGTTAATTGTATCGATTCCTGATCATTGCCTCCACTTCTATTTTGCGACCGTACGTAACAGATGATTTACCTCCCAGAATGATAATTTTAAGTACAATTATCTACATTAGCATCGATTTATTCAGTTGTTTTGTTAAATTTGTACTATTTTGCCCAAAAGCGACAACCGCTGTGAGCTGCGTAAAGCCAAATGTTACCCAATGAAAAGCGACGTTACATAATGACGTTCGATTTCAGACAGTATATGCCAGGATATACTGTCGCAAATTTTCGACGTTATCCAATCAAACATCGCGTTACAAACGCAAGTGCATTAGAATGACTGCATATACCATTAGGAAAACATGTCCGTAAGAAATAATGGCGTCCAACATGGTGTCAGAAGATGATAAACATTAGGTAAAAATGATAACACCTTAATTATTTCTGCTTTCAACATAGATTGTTGGTGCTCGTTAGAACCGCCTCAATGAGGCGGTTCTAACGAGTACCCATAATCTATGTTTTGGAGCAAAAATAAAACAGATAATTTATACCCCCGTAAACCCCACTTTTCTCTATATAAAGTGGGGTTTAGGGGGGTCTTCGTTTCACGGACTTGTTTTCGTGATGCTTGTTCAATTAACTTTCTGACCAACCCTAGATTGTTTGCATTAACTTACTTGGCTTTGGTGACAAATCCCTGAGTAACACTCGTCTTTTTCACCATGTCCCTCATACAGCTGATGAAGTCACCTCCACTGGAGATTTTTGTGGTTATTATGGAGAAGTCTGTCCAGTTGTATCGGTCCATCAGTTTTATAAGAGCCTGACATTGGTGGTAAATAGTTGGTGCGATCTGGAGAACGCGGGAATCTTCTTCACTCTGAAACAAAAACATAACTTATTTGATTTAAAAAGATCGCGCGCAAAGAATACAGCCAATGCTTCTGAACCGCTCAGCCGAGTCCTGAGTAGAAGACTCATTTTTTATTTTTATTTTCGAGTTTTTTTTGTTTTTTTTTGTTTTTTACTATGGCTGCCATCTTGATAATGCGAACTAAATCATTTGAACAAACGCTTGTTCCGCAATCCCATAAAGGCTTCATATGAAATATGGCTTAAGTTGGAACAAACTTTCATTCCCCCATTCAAAACAAATTATTGATGTCCCTCAAGAAATTGACTTAAGTTGACCCAGTGGCTTAAAAGCAGATAAGCAATATATACATGCTAAGACAAACTGTAATAAATAATATACCACGATGGAAGAAACACAGATCAGCCGCCGCAGAACACCGCGTCTGAGCCGCGTGTACACTATGTGACTTTAAGATGGCATCCACGTTTTAAAAGCTTCAATGTAATAAACCAGGCATTCTTTAAATTGGTAACGTTTATTCTAACATGACGTTAACGTTTTTCCCATTGAACCCAGTGGAAACGTCAGCGTTTGCAAATATGCGATAATTCACGTCGTCAACGTGGTGCGTGCAATTTGGCGTCATCGTGACGTTGCATGTAAACATTTCCTTCTGTCGACATCCGATGCAAAATAGTCCCCAAGATAACGCTTTGTTACTACTGTATTTCAGTTTAGCATCATGTTAGAATCGAAATAATTTCCACGCACCCGGTGTGTTATCGTGATTAACACACGGTGTTGTCGGGCAGATGCGAATATTAATTCACTCCGGCTTCGCCGTCGTGAATTAATATTTCGCAATCTGCCCTCCAACACCGTGTGTTAATCACGATAACACACGGTACGTGGAGATTATTTCTTAATTACATGTAGGCGGGAGATCATGCGTGTTACATATGGGGTTAGGTCATAAAAATATAGACAGTTTTAATCTATGTTGTTGTGTTTTGTTTGTTTGTTGTTGTTGTTTATTGTTCTTGTTGTTAATGATGTTGTTGTTGTTGTTGTTTTACATCGCAGGTTTTTAAAGTTAAAGGAGTTGGTTGAAGATTAATGGCCCCGTTCTAATATTTACTTTTGAAGATGCCGACATGATTTCCTTGAAATGCTTGGCAAGATTCTGTGTAGCATACCGCTTCATAATTCAGACAAATGATGTCGCTTGCAAAGGTTTGCTTCTGTGCCAAACAGGTCTAAGAGAAAAAAAAACAGGTTAATTCCATGACGAAAACATGACTTGTAATTTTGACCCCCTTGAACCCCCAATTTTTTGTAGTAAAACTGGGGTTTACTTAAACTTATTTCTGCTCTAAAACATAGATTAGGGATACTGGTTAGAACCGCCTAGAGGCGGTTCTAACAAGTACCCACAGTCTATGTTTGGAACAGAAATAAGAAAAATATCGCAAATTTTTTATCTTCTTTTTTTTTTTCGGCGGTAAAATTTACACTTTATTTGTATAGGCGTGTTTTTGTAATGTCATTTCAAATGAATACAATCTATATACAGTAGAACTTCAATGGCTCGAACACCTTTGGGACCACGAAAATCGGTCCGAGACAGGGGTAGTTCGAGCCATTGAGGGTTACTGTCAGGAGGCATAACAAGATACTTTTGGACAACTTTTCGGTATTCTATAATTAAAATGTATGCTGTGTGTCCTCATTAGAATCGCCTCATGGAGGCGATTCTAATGAGAACACACAGCATAGATACATTGGTATCACGAAGTATGTGTCGGCATATTTGAAGGAGATCCTGTAGGGCTTTGGTTTTGTCCATCCTGCTGCAGCATACCGCCAGCACTGAAACAAGATATCCATTCTCTCAAAAGTGACGTTCAGCAACTAAAGGAATGCACACAGTCTATTTTAGCAGCAGTGAACGGACTGTCGGAAAAAGTAGAAAGCCGCATTGAGAATCTCAATGATCGTTTGACGTCCCTTAACAGAACCATAAATGCAAACGACATGAGTACATCTGAGTCACTGGAAGCACTTACTTCAAAAACAGACAGTCTGAAAGCTTTAGTTGAACAGAAATCATGCCAGATAATAAACAAAACGGCGGCTGTGTTTGAAAGAGTGAAATCAAATGAACATTCATTAAAATCAATAGCCTAAAATTCTCAGCCAATTCAGAAACAGGAAGTCAACAAATCAGTTATAAAAAGCAACACACTGACCAGTCAATCAAACGGTACTACGCAGAGAAGGGAGGGAAACGGTCAACGAATTAAACAAACAATGCCAAGTGCTAATCAAAAAGATAAACAGAAACCATCAAGACCGATGCAGTCTCGACCAAATATTGAATCAGACTCCGAAATCGTTGATCTGACTGATGCACCAAAGAAAGTAATAAAACAATCTACCCTCTTGATAGGCAGTTCAATATTAAAAGGTGTTAAGAATAGTGATCTTAAAATGAATGCGACAGTAAGATCATTCTCTGGTGCTACAACTGAAACACTCAGACACAAACTAGAAGGTTATGATATTGATAACTGCAAGACGATCGTATTACACGTGGGTGGTAATGATGCAGGAAATGGTACAGATCTAGAATCGTTTTGTGACAATTATCAAAACCTGTTAGACGACCTAAAACCAGATGAACGCAAAATCATAGTCTCGGGTCTTCTTCCCAGGGTGTCCGTAGACCTGGAGCTCTACAATGAGCGGTTGAAGGAGTTATGTGCAGCAAATAGCATTGAATTTATTGATCATTACGATCAATTCCTTCTGGCATCTGGTGACTTGCCTGATACATATTTTCATAGTGACAAAACGCACTTGAACATGGCCGGCACGAGAAAACTCCTTCAATCCATTGACAGAGCATTTAAGGTCATCGGAACAGCAGGTCCCCGGAAATCGCTCCGAGGCTATAATCAAATCCGCAAACCCTACACAAACAGGCCATATAACCCCAACTCAAGTTTCTGTCATATATGCTCAATGAATAACCACAGTACTTTTGAATGTTGGTTTAATGGAAGAATCAATGGGAAATCGGGTAGTATGAACCGATAGGGGTCCATTGGGCACGTGAAACAGAAAACTTTAGATACCAATTTGTGTCGAAGGCAACCCCCTCCAAAAGCCCCGGATACCCCGGAACTGACTGACACGAAATAACGTGCTCCAAGTCCCATAGATTCTTCCACAAACCATAGGATAGACACCCTTATTCAGAGTAGTACAAACTCTAACATTCAAAGCTTCGCCAAAAACGCTACCTGCCCGCCTGCTGTAAACACGTCTCAAGGCAATAACCTTGATTTCTCCTCCAAGGGCCTGCATATGTGTAACATTAATATTAGGCACCTTGTGCCTAAGATTGATGAACTGCGGGTAGTAATGGCTACTGAAAAATCGCCTGACATATTAGGATTATGCGAAACGTTTTTGGATTCGTGTATCTGTGACGGCCAGGTGGCGTTGAATGGGTATAATATATTACGTAAAGACAGAGAGGAAGTTTTAAACAAAAGCGGAGGCGGGCTTATCATATATTTCAGAGAATCATTAAATCTTAAACGGCGACCTGAAATAGAACTTTCTAACCTAGAAACATTATGGGTCCAAATTTCGTTACCAAAAGCTAAACCATTCCTCCTGTGTGCTGTTTATCGTCCACCCGATTCTCATGCAAACTGGATAGATCTCTTTGAAGAGGAATTGTCTGCTGCCCAAGTCACTGGTTTAGAAATGATACTAATTGGTGACTTTAACATAGATTTAATCTCGTCTGCAAATAAAAAATGGTTTAATTTGGTGCAGCTGTTTGACCTATCTCAGCTTGTTTCAAAGCCAACTCGCGTGACGCAAACAACTGCAACAATAATCGATCATGTGTATACAACAAACGTTGACAATATTATCGAATGCATTGTCTCAGATTTCTCGATAAGTGATCACCTTCCGATATGCTTCACTAGAAAAGTGAATTCCAAGATCTCTAAATCGAACCACATCACTGCAAATTACCGTTGTTTTAAACAATTCGATGAAACATTATTCCTGAATGATCTGGAAGAAGACATGAACTCATTTAATGTAAATGGGTCACATGTCGATGACGATTTTGCTATGTGGCATAATGCTATAATAAAACGGTTAAATAGCCATGCACCCATGAAAAACAAGCGGGTCAAAAGTAAACGTTTACCAGACTGGTTTACACCTGAGATCATAAAAATGCAAAAACAACGGGATAATGCCAGAAAACTAAAACAGTGGGTCGAATATAAAAGGTATCGGAATAAAATCAGACTCCTTATTCGTCAAGCAAAACGCAAGTACTTTTCCGACTCTGTTAATAATTCTAAAGACTCTAAAGATATTTGGAACCATCTGCGCGCGGTAAATAACGGTAAACAGACATCTTGTAATAATCTCCCCAGCGAGTTGACTACGAATGGTGAAACATTTACTACCACTGAAGATATCGCTTTAAAGCTCAACGAGTATTTTTCAACAATCGCTGAAATAATGAACGAACATAATGACGAAGTACTGATGTTCGAAAATGTAAAATTAATTAATTTTATCAACAGCAGAGTCCCTGGGAACACACTCTTTATAATTCCATTTATAACATGTGAACAAGTTTTATCTATTTTAAACAAACTTGATTCCTCCAAAGCTACAGGGATAGATGGCTTAGGACCAAGGATCTTAAAAATGGCAGCTCCCATATTAGCCCCATCCATAACCAAGTTAATAAACAAAAGTATTATAACTGGATCTTTTCCGTCCCAACTGAAGCTTGCAAAAGTGTTTCCAATACATAAGGGCGGGGCTAAAGATGATCCATCTAACTATAGACCCATATCAATTTTACCGACAATTTCAAAAATCTTTGAAAAACACGTTAATCAACACTTAATGGGTTACCTGAATAAACACAAACTTTATTCATGAATCTCAGTCTGGTTTTAGACGAAAACATAGTTGCCAAACAGCCTTGGTCAAACTTGTGGATCAATGGTTATCATGTATTGATAAGGGAGATATAATTATGTCTCCCCCGAAAAAATTTTTTTCGGAGAGACATATTGTTTTTCCCCCGGGCGTCTGTCTGTCCGTCTGTCCGTCTGTCCGTCTGTCTGTCTGTCCGTCTGTCCGTCTGTCCGTCTGTCACACTTTCGTGTCCGCTCTGTAACTTGAAAACCGTTAGAGCTATCGTCACGAAACTTCGTATAAATATTAATCAGCATTAGACGACGTGCAGTGCGCAAGAACCATAACTCTCGCATTTATACTTTTTGAATTATCTCCCTTGGAAGTTTGTTGGTATGTATATATGTATGGGCAAATCGTGTCCGGTCAATAACTTTCTTATTTTTTGATGGATTTTAAAATTACTCGGCAGAAATATTAACAACCATAAGACGATGTGTGGTGTGCATGAGGCAGGTCGGTACCTCAAAGGTCAAGGTCATACTTAGAGGTCAAAGGTCAAAAAAGGGGCCTTTTTTTCGTATTTGGTCAATAACTTTCTTATTTTGAGATGGATTTTAAAATTACTTGGCATAATTATTAACAACCATAAGACGATGTGTTGTGTGCATGAGGCAGGTCGGTACCTCAAAGGTCAAGGTCATACTTAGAGGTCAAAGGTCAAAAAAGGGGCCTTTTTTCGTATTTGGTCAATAACTTTCTTATTTTGAGATGGATTTTAAAATTACTTGGCATAATTATTAACAACCATAAGACGATGTGTGGTGCGCATGAGGCAGGTCTGTTCCTCAAAGGTCAAGGTCATACTTAGAGGTCAAAGGTCAAAAAAGGGGCCTTTTTTTCGTATTTGGTCAATAACTTTCTAATTTTGAGATGGATTTTAAAATTACTTGGCATAATTATTAACAATCATGAGACAATGTGTGGTGCACATGAGGCAGGTCGGTACCTTAAAGGTCAAGGTCATACTTAGAGGTCAAAGGTCAAAAAGTGGGCCTTTTTTTCGTATTTGGTCAATAACTTTCTTATTTTGAGATGGATTTTGAAATCACATGGCAGAAATGTGAACCAATATAAGGTGATGTGTTGCGCGCATGACCCAGGTTGGTACCTCAAAGGTCAAGGTCATACTTAGAGGTCAAAGGTAAAAAAAGGGGCCTTTTTTTGGGTTTTGTCAATAACTTGCATATTTTTAAATAGAATTTGAAGTTACTTGGCAAACATGTTAACTATCATGGGACGATGTGTTGCATGCATGATTCAGTTTGGTACCTAAAATGTCAAGGTCATACATAGAGGTCAAATGTAAAAAAGGGGCCTTTTTTCGTGTTTGGTCAATAACTTTCTTATTTTTAGATGGATTTTGAAATTGCTAGGCAGAAATGTTAACCACCATGAGATGATGTGTTGCACGCATGACCCAGTTTAATACCTGAAAGGTCAAGGTCATACATAGAGGTTAAAGGTAAAAAAGGGCCTTTTTTGTGTTCTGTCAATATCTTTCTTTTTATGCCCCCAACTTTGAAAAAGTTTGAGGGGCATATTGGTTCTGGTTCTTTCGTCCGTTCGTCCCTCCATTACGCTTTTGATGCATACCATAACTAAAGAACCGTGTATGCTAGGGTTTTGAATTTTCATATATGGATTCCTCATGGAAAATTAGCTGACGCATATTTTTTTTCTCGTCCGGATTATGCCCCCGTCAAGAGTTATTGCCCTTTGAATTTTTTTTTTTAATAAAATCTTGTCAGCAAGATATCTCAAAAACTATTGGAGCTAGAGCCTTGAAAATTGGTGATTATATTGATGGTGATGAGTAGATGAACTGATTAACTTTTGACAAAATTCCGAAAAATACTTAGTTATGGCCCTTTGTCATTTTGGTAATTTGTGCCCATTGTAATGTATGCTAAAAGTGATGCATAGCATAACTTTAGAACCATGTATGCTAGGGTTTTGAAATTTCATATATGGATTCCTCATGGAAAATTAGCTGAGGCGTATTTTTTTTCTCGTCCGGAATATGCGCCTTTCAAGAGTTATTGCCCTTTGAAATTTTTATTAATAAAATCTTGTCAGCAAGATATCTCAAAAACTATTGGAGCTAGAGCCTTGAAAGTTTGTGAATAGATTGTTGGTGATGAGTAGATGAACTGATTAACTTATGACAAAATTCCGAAAAATACTTTGTGAGTTATGGCCCTTTGTCATTTTGGTAATTTGTGCCCATTGTAATGTATGCTAAAAGTGATGCATAGCATAACTTTAGAACGGTGTATGCTATGATTTTGAAATTTCATATATGCATTTCTGATGGAAAATAAGCTGACGCGTATTTTTTTTTCTCGTCAGGATTATGCCCCTTTCAAGAGTTATTGCCCTTTGAATTTTTTTTAATAAAATCTTGTCAGCAAGATATCTCAAAAACTATTGGAGCTAGAGGCTTGAAAGTTGGTGAATAGATTGGTGGTGATGAGTAGATGAACTGATTAACTTCTGACAAAATTCCAAAAAATACTTTGTGAGTTATGGCTCTTTGTCATTTTGGTAATTTGTGCCCATTGTAATGTATGCTAAAAGTGATGCATAGCATAACTTTAGAACCGTGTATGCTAGGGTTTTGAAATTTCATATATGGGTTCCTCATGAAAAATTAGCTGACGCGTATTTTATTTCTCATCCGGATTATGCCCCTTTCAAGAGTTATTGCCCTTTGAAATTTTTTTAATAAAATCTTGTCAGCAAAATATCTCAAACACTATTGGAGCTAGAGCCTTGAAAGTTGTTGAGTATATTGCTGGTGATGAGTATATGAACTGATTAACTTTTGACAAAATTCCGAAAAATACTTTGCGAGTTATGGCCCTTTGTCATTTTGGTAATTTGTGCCCATTGTAATGAATCCTAAAAGTGATGCATAGCATAACTTTAGAACTGTGTATGCTATGGTTTTGAAATTTCATAAATGCATTCCTAATGGAAAATAAGCTGACACGTATTTTTTTCTCATCCGGATTACGCCCCTTTCAAGAGTTATTGCCCTTTGAATTTTTTTTAATAATATCTCAAAAACTGTTGGAGCTAGAGGCTTGAAAGTTGGACCATGAGTCATGTGCAAGACCAAGCTCCATACCTCCAATGTCAAGGTCATACCTAGAGGTCAAAGGTAAAAAAAAGGACAGTCAATAACTTCCTTATTCTTTGATGGATTATGAAATTACTTGGCAGAAATGTTAACCATCATGAGACGATGTGTTGTACCGCAAAGGTCAAGGCCATACTTAGAGGTCAAAGGTAAAAAAGTGCTTTTTTTGTTTACGGCCAATAACTTTTTAGCTCACCTGGGCCGAAGGCTCCAGGGGAGCTTATAGTATAGTGGGTCCTCCGTCGTCCGTCGTCCGTCGTCCGTCGTCCGTCCGTCGTCCGTCCACACTTTTGAGCAGCTATATCTCTGTATCCTGCAGGCTGATCTCAATCATTTCTCACCTGTAGTATGCCTCTGGTGGGGCATTGATGACATAAACTTTTTTTTGAAATCGCTTTAAAACTTTGGTTCCTATGGCAACCACAAGGTCCCATAGACTTACTATGGGAAAATGCTTGTCATCACCGTAGCGCCTTCAGTTTTGATCGGATCCTTCTGAAACTTATATGTAAGGTGACTGGGGATAAAATCTCGGATGAGTTCGAAAACCGGCCAAGTCGGCCCATTTATCATAGAGTTACGTCCCTTTGATTGCTGAAAATGCCCATTTTCGACCTTGTCATCACCGTAGCCCCTTCAGTTTTGATCGGATCTTTCTGAAACTTATATGTTATGTGGCTGGGGATAAAACCTCGGATGAGTTCGAAAAACGGCCTAGTCCGCTGGTTTATCATAGAGTTACGTCCCTTTGATTGCTGAAAATGCCGATTTTTGACCTTGTCATCACCGTAGCCCCTTCAGTTTTGATCGGATCTTTCTGAAACTTATATGTAAGGTGGCTGTTGATAAAATCTCGGATGAGTTCGAAAACCGACCAAGTCGGCCCTTTTATCGTAGAGTAACGTCCCTTTGATTGCTGAAAATGCTGATTTTTGACCTTGTCATCACTGTAACCCTTTCAGTTTTGATCGAATCTTTCTGAAACTTATATGTAAAGTGGCTGGGGATAAAATCTCGGATGAGTTCGAAAACCAGCCAAGTTGGTCCTTTTATCACAGAGTAACGTCCCTTTGATTGCTGAAAATGCCGATTTTTGATCTTGTCATCACCGTAGCCCTTTGAGTTTTTATCGGATCTTTCAGAAACTTATATGCAAGGTGGCTGGGGATAAAGCCTCGGATGAGTTCGCATACCGGCAAAGGTGGCCTATTTATCATAGAGTTAGGTCCCTTTGATTGCTGAAAATGTTGATTTTTTACCTTGTCAACACTGTAGCCCCTTCAGTTTTGATCGGATCTTTCTGAAACTTATATGTAAGGTGGCTGGGGATAAAACCTCGGATGCGTTCGAAAACCGGCCAAGTTGCCCCATTAACTATATAGTTATTTCCCTTTGATGGCTGAAAATGTCGATTTTTTACCTTGTCATCACCGTAGCCCCTTCACTTTTGATCGAATCTTTCTGAAACCTATATGTAAGGTGACTGGAGATAAAACCTAGGATGAATTTGAATACCGGCCAAGTTGGTACATTTATCATTGATTTACGTCCCTTTGATTGCTGAAAATGCCGATTTTTGACCTTGTCATCACCATAGCCCCTTCAGTTTTGATCGGATCTTTCTGAAACTTATATGTAAGGTGGCTGGGGATAAAATCTTGGATGAGTTCGAAAACAGGCCAAGTCAGCCCATTTATCGTAGAGTTCTGTCCCTTTGATGGCTGAAAATGTTGATTTTTGACCTTGTCATTACCGTAGCCCCTTCAGTTTTGATCGGATTTTTCTGAAACTTATATGTAAGGTGGCTGGGGATGAAACCTCGGATGAGTTCGAAAACTGGCCAAGTCGGCTCATTTATTTTAGAGTAACATCCCTTTGATTGCTAAAAATGCCAAATTTTGACCTTGTCATCACCGTAGCCCCTTCAGTTTTGATCGGATCTTTCTGAAACTTATACGTGAGGTGGCTGGGAATAAAATCTTGGATGAGTTTGAATACTAGCCAAGTCTGATCGGATCTTTCTGAAACTTACATGTAAGGTGGCTGGGAATAAAACCTCAGGTGAGTTCGAATACCGGCCAAGTCGGCACATTTATCATAGAGTGATGTGCCTTTGATTGCTGAAAATGCCTATTTTCGACATTGTTATCACTGCTGCCCCTTTAGTTTTGAACGGATCTTCATGAAACTTACAAACAAGGAAGTCAGGCAGAAAGCTTGGAGGAGTTTGAAAACTCTTGTTTTTGAACTTGTCATCACCATAGCCACTTCAGTTTAGATCGGATCTTCTTAGCAAGTCAGGAATAAAAGCTTGAATGAGTTTGAAAACGGGTGAGGTCAGCCTGTTTATCATAGAGTTAAATTCTACTTGATTTTCAGAAAATGCTTACCCTGTCATCACCATGTCCTCCTAAAAAGCCTTCAGTAAAGGTTGGCACTTCCTTAAACTTTGAATCTGTTAGCTCAGGTGAGCGATACAGGACCAAGCTAGCTTGGTCCTCTTGTTTATTTTTCTATGAACATTTTTAAAGTTACTATGCAGAAATGTTCATCTTCATTAGATGATGTGTTGCACACAAGACCCAGCTCAATACCTCCAATGTCAAGGTTATACTTAGCAGTCAAAAACGGGGGAGACATCTGTGTTTTTGTAGAAAAACAAATTCTAGTTGGTACCGTTTTCGTAGACTTTCGTAAAGCCTTCGATCTAGTAGATCACAGCTTGCTGATGAAAAAACTGTCTTTGTACAAACTCAGTCCATTAACTCTAAGTTGGTTTCAGTCTTACTTATCGTCTCGCAAACAAGCAATAGCAAGCAATGCCGGTCTTACTGATTTCGCTCATGTAGCCTCTGGTGTACCACAGGGATCAATACTCGGCCCTACATTATTTCTCCTTTTTATAAACGACCTGCCCCTGTTTCTAAATAACTGTTCTGCAGCTTTGTTTGCCGATGACGCAACGTTCCATACGCATAGTAATAGCTTTGATGAAATTGAATATGACCTTGTCACCGATTTATCCGAAACGAAACAGTGGAGCAAACGTTATAAATTGCCAATCAATTATAAAAAGTCTACATGTATGGCCGTAGGTACACGACAGCGACTCGGTGGCTCGCGTAAATTAGAACTGACATTGGACGGCGTTAGCATTCAAAATGTATCTAATCAAAAACTTCTAGGTATTTATATAGATGAAAACCTAAATTGGTCAGCTCAAATTGATTACCTATGCTCAAACCTCTCTTCAAAAATATCTTTATTGAGGCAACTATCTGAATATGTGCCGAGCGAGGTTCAGAAACAGTATTACCAAAGCTACATTTTGCCTTTGATAGACTATGGTTCTGTTGTCTGGGCATCTACGTCCAAGACAAACCTCGAGCGACTCAACAAGCTACAAAAACGTGCAGCGAGAATAATACTCAAAGCAGACTTCCAAACAGCATCAGCAGACATGTTTAATGAGCTCGGATGGCAGTCAGTTCCTAGCAGACTCAATTATAACAAAGCCGTTCTAACATATAAAGCTATTAATAATATGACACCTGAGTACCTTTCAAATCTGTTAAAGCCCGTCTCCCAAACACATCGTTTAAACTTGAGATCTAGCGAAAACGGGATACTACATGTTCCAAGATCCCGAACAGCACTCTATAATGGAGCATTTTCATTCTCAGCTCCTAAACTATGGAACTCTCTACCTCAATCGATTAAAAACTGTGATACAATACATGCTTTTAAAAGAGGTCTTAGAACAGCAGTTTAGACGTACCCCACTTTTAGTCTCAGTTTTAACTGCATCTTATCACTGCTAATCGCTACATATGTATACACAGGTTTTGTCTGTCTATGAGGATACTTTTAAACTATAACAAGTTAGCAAGAAAATGACGCGTGTTTTATGTGCCCTCGTTTTATATTTTATTCATGCTGTTGTTATAATTATTTTATCGTTTATTTTCTCTTGTAATGTAAATATTTGTATGCATGCATGTATTTTATATTAGTGTGTTCAAGAGGACCACAAGGAAGACTAGCTCATGTAGCTAATTGTGTTTCCTCTTTAAATATTGTATAAATAAATAAAATAAATAAATAAATATAAAAGACGAAACTCTCCTAAATTGTCCCCCCACTATTTGTTATGTAGAGCATTTCCCTAGGGGCTAAAGAACTGGTTCGACACATCCATGGTAAACGAGCCATCGGTGTTCGAGCCATCGAAGTTTCACTGTACTTTGCAATTTATATATTTATAGCGAGGGTTTAAATTGAAATTAAGGGGTGTTGAGTTATTTTTAGAAATCAGAAAGAAATGGTTAAACTTTTTGAAAACGTTGAAAGTTGAAAAGGGAAACGCCTGTGTCGTTCTTCTTTTTTTTTCAAATCAAACTTGAAAAAAAATCATAGCCAATACGTTAAATATTGATGTGTAAAAATTTTGTTCTATTTTAGATCCAGACAATAGTCGGGCTCGGTAGGCCAGTCGGATGTGCGTCTGACTGGTGATCAGGAGGACGCGGGTTCGATACCTGCTGGGGTCGGCGACATTCTTTCATGGAGATAGCTCATGAAATCATTTCTACGGTCATTGTCTCCGCTGATTCAACTGAGAAGGGCAGTTGTCAGTTTCTGGCGAAAGAATGTGCACTGTACTGGTTAACCGCTTACATAAAGGCCAGCCCAGGAAAAGTGTGGATAAGTAAACTGACCGGCTCAAAATGACCTAAATAGTGTTAACTAGGCCGTATACAAACAAACAAACAAACACGAATCAGACAAGAGCGAAATTAGCGGTATTATAAAAATTTACTAACTTGTGACTTATTTCCCTTAATATACATATATGGGGAAAAAATCGGAATCACCAACAACAGGAAGGAACCACAGCAAAAGCAACGACTTGGAACGGTCAGTAAAAATTAGTGGCGGGTTCAAGTATACTTTATGGGATCTCAACCCTCACCCTCACTTTCCCCCTGATCAGACCAATTCTTCAGGTTCCCGTCTTAAATGGATTAAAGAGGTGAAACGTTCTTGCGTGCGTGTGTGCGTGGCGTCTGTGTAAATGATACACTCTGTCCATCACAATACCCTACAAATACACTACAAAAAACATCCCTATCCTCTGAAAATCCCATAGAAAAAAAAAACAACAACTGGGCCCCGTCAAGCGATTTTGGTACTTATCGCCTATGCGAGCAGTGAAGGTTCAGGCGAGCCTGCGCATCCGCGCAGTCTCGCCAGAACCTTCGCTGCTCGCTCATACAAGCAGTGAATCAAGATGAACCTTCAGATAGAAAGCCATATCCCTGGCCCCTCTGAATGGCTGGGCATGCGCTGTTAAAATTTGTCATGACGGAATGCTCGAAGACACAAATTCGCTTGGCGAGGCTCAACTATTATTGAAATGTCTCATCCGGAAATTGTGCGCTTGCCCGCATGCAAGTGCAAACTATCACTTGTCAACAAAATGTATCTTTTTCGTGTCAGATTGTTTTCATAATCGGTAATATAGACAGGCCTATTTCCAATCCTGAACATTCTACCAGACCATAAACGTAGAAAGATTGGTCTAGACACACTCGTTCAGTTGTCACATCACGAATCGGAATTATCTTCTTTCATTTAGATAACAATTCCATGCGACAGAGTATAACTTTCAGGCATCAAATTTATGATGAAAATGTTTGCCTTTTTCATTACGAAAACACGCCTATAGAAATACCTTGTAGACTTTACCGCCAAAAAAACGAACATTTTTAAACGAAAATTTGTATTATTTTCTTATTTCTGCTCAAAATATAGATTGTTGTACTCGTTAGAACCGCCTCACCGAGGCGGTTCTAACAAGTACCCACAATCTTAAAATAAGCAAAATAAGGTCATTACGCAAATACGCTTATACAAATACAGTGCCACCTTTATCGCCGAAAAAATGAAAATTTATGATGAAAAATTGTGATATTTTTCTTATTTCTGCTCAAAATATAGATTGTGGTTACTCATTTGAACTGACGAGTACCCACAATCCATATTTTAGAGCAGAAATAAGAAAAATAAGGTAAACCCCCGGAAACCCTAGTTTTACTATATAAAAGTTCAAGGGGGTCAAAATTATATAGGCGTGTTTTTGTGATGTTTACCCCTGTAAAACCCCAGTTGTACTATATAAAAGTGGGGTTCAAAGGGGTCAAAGTTATATATGCGTGTTTTCGTGATGTTTTCTTCTAATAACACAGTTTACGGTACCCGCAACAAACGCCTCATCGAGGGGTTCTTGCGAGTACCACAACCTGTGTCTTAGAGCAGAAATGAGAAAGATAATATATACCCCTATAGATGAATGGGAACATTTTCAGGAGGAGGAAACTCCTGCAAAAGTATTTTTGTCTCCCATGTCAATAGAGGTCAACTCTTAAAGAAACAAATTTGCTCCTCAGCTTTTCTTTAAGAGTAGACCCCTTTTTCAGCGGGACAGGGCTTATAGAAAACGGAACAGGAAGTTCCGAAAGTTGTCTCCCTTTTGAAAAATGGCGGAAAATATGCCAAGTGTTCCCTCTCCCCTTAATCTATATCAAGTGGGGTTTACAGGGGCGTTCAATGCATCGACTTGTTAACTTGATTTACGTGCAAATCACTACTAGCTTCAAAGTACCTTTTTCTTATTTAACAGGGAAAAATACTACTTGACTTTTCCTGTTAAGCAGACGATTTATATGAAATGGTTAGCCCCCGACCATCGGGGCTTGAAGAAATAGATGGGTTGCATGAAGCTTCCACGCAGAGTTGAAACCGACCCGCACACGATACTGGTAAACCGCTTAGAGGATCTAAGTCTGTCCCGGCAATGCGTTGCGAGTCGGTCCGCCCATGCTTATAAACCCTATTGGTTTCATTGGGTGGCAGGGCTTGAGTTGTCATTTCATCTCAATGTCGGGTATAGTAGTCGCAGATAAAATTGACTAGGCGGATTCCAGTATCATGTCAATGACTCACCAAAGAAACTGGATTTGTGCGTATTAACAATTTCAGTCCTTTGTGTCAAAAGTGGACATTTCCATCTTTGACTTTGTACTCGTCCATTATTGAAAACTTATTTTTTGCCAAAAACCATTTACAAGATGTCAAATAGTTCTGATCCTGTTGTGACGCAATACGAAATCACGCCTATACAAATACATTGTAAACTTAACCGCCGAAAAAACGACAATTTTAAGATGAAAAAATGTGATATTTTTCTTATTCCTGCTCAAAATATAGGTTGTGGGCAATCGTTAGAACCGCCTCATCGAGGCGGTTCTAACGAGTACCCACCATCTACCCATAATCTATATTTTAGAGCAGAAATAAGAAAAATAAGGTTTACCCCTGTAAACCCCAGTTTTACTATATAAAAGTGGGGTTCAAGGGGGGTCAAAATTTTATGGGTTTGTTTTCGTGATGGGATTACATGAATTATGAGCTGTATACGCGAAACGTACGTAGGTATCAAAATCGATCTGACAGGTCTCCGTGGGTACGAGAGTTACGTTGTTTTGTTTGATTTGAGGTTTAACGTCCCCGTCAACACTATCTTGGTTGTTTTGCAGACGTTGCTTCCAATTCTGTGGGACTTTTACCCGACATTGAAATGAAATGAAATCTCAAGCCCTTACGCCCAATGAAACTAATTGGGTATATATGCATATACGGGGCGACTCGTACTACTTTGGTTGGGCAGCTTTAGACCATCTAAGCGGTTTATCAGTACTCATTTGCGGTCGATTTCAGCTCTGCGTGGAAGCACCACGCATCCCAATCAACTTCTCCAAGCCCTGGTTGGCGGGGGGGGGAGGTGAGGTGAGCCCTACCTTGTACCTGTCTCTTTCTCATTAGGCATCATGTTAACATACCCGTGCAGTGCCCCCCCCCCCCCCCCCCATGAACCCCACTTTATATAAAGAAAACTGGGGTATACGTTATTAGTCTAATTTCTCCCCTAATACATAAGTTGTTGGTAATCGTTAGATCCGCCTCATTGAGGCGGTTCTTACGAGCACCCAAATCCTATGTTTTGAGTAGAAAAAAGCAAAATATCGCAATTTTTCTCCAGAAAAATAGCCATTTTGGAGATATGAAAAAATGCACTATGTCACATGGGTGTGTTATCGTAATGTTTATCAGAAGGTCTCTCCCCACTGTGACGTCAAGCCTCTCTATGTCACAGGTTAAAAACCAAATTCTGCAAAGTAAGGCCATGCGTTTTTCCCCGGCACTGCCTCTGATTAACACTCGGCTCTAAATAAATGAAATAATTTTGAAAGTTCAAAACATATCCAATAATGTGAGCAATCTTATTTTTAGATGTTACGAAAACACACCTATACAAATATATTGTAAACTTTTCCTCCGAAAAATCGAAATTTTTTAGAAGAAAAATTGTGATATTTTTCTAATTTCTGCATAAAAAAATTAAATTGTGGGTACTCGTTAGAACCGCCTCAGCGAGGCGGTTTTAACGAGAATCCCCAATGTTTATTTTAGAACAGAAATAAGAAAAATAAGGTTTACCCTGTAAACCTCAGTTCTACCATATAAAACCGGCCCCGATAGCTCAGTTGGTAGAGTGTCCGCTCTTGGCAACGGGAGGTCACGGGTTCGATCCCGGGCCGCGACATACCAAAGTCGTTAAGAATGGTACTAGCTGCTCCTCGCTTGGCACTCAGATTTACGGGGTAGAGCTAGGACTGGTCGACCCAGTGTCAGGATAATGTGACTGGGTGTGGTGTCATGTAATGTGTCTGTGACATGATACTTCAGTGAGGCAGCACTATAAAAGTGAGCATTGAGCTCCCTGTCGCAACCAGACACCGTCGTGATATGACTGAAAAATTGTTGAAAGCGACGTTAAACCCGAATTCACACACACACTCTACCATATAAAATTGGGGTTCAAGGGGGTCCAAATTGTATAGGCGTGTTTTCATGATGTAAAGCGGACAAATTTCAATTCTCTCTGTTTGATTTTCAGAAAACAGATATGCTTTTTAATAAAATGATTCCTCGTCTTGAACTGAAAAACTTTCTTTCCAGCAGTAAGTTTGTTTCTTTGTGTTGTGGTTTTACGTCCCCGGCAACATTATCAAGGTCATTTGGAGACGTTGCTTCCGATTTTGTGGGACCTTAACCTCACATTGAGATGAACTGACGACTCAGGCCCTATCACCCACAGAAAAGACTAGGACGTTTGGGAAGGTCCGACTCGCACCTCGGGCAGGCTTAGACGTTCAAAGCGGTTTACCAGTACTTTAAAGTTCGGTCGGTTTCAACTTTGTGCGGAAGCACCATGCAGCCCAATCTATTTTTTCAAGCCTCAACTGACTGGGGCGTCTTCAGCAGCAAGTTACTCACATTTTTTCAGCAAAAATAGCACGGCACTAGATATTATTCACCATATTTGCATTATTTGCTGGCTCCCAGCTTTCACATTGTCGATATCTGGAAAAAACGGGTAACCAGACCCCCCTGACCTTTGAAGGTCAGGGGGGTCTGGTTACCTGTTTTTCCAACACTGATAACATTCAGACTAGGAACCAGCAGATAATGCAAATAAGGTGAATACTTGTTTGAACAGTTAACAATATGACCACTTAGGAACTCGTTACGCTAACAATGTTTTGACCAACTGACCCCAGGTATTCAATGACGTCATAGTTACATTGTAATAATAATAATAAAAACAATCTGCGTTTTTCTTTCTTTCTTTTTTTTTTTTTTTTCATTTTATATTTAATCTTATTTGTATGTAACCATCTGGTCTAATCTTTGTTGACATACATTTGTACCAACAACAGTCTTAGTGTTATGTTATTTTATTTTGGTAGCCTATTGGCCATATTGTGGGAAAGTAACTGTCCTTTTGGCTTTTCGCTGTTGGTGTTTCCATTAGAGCTTGTTGTTTCATGTTTGTGTGTCTTTCCCTTTGGTGTCTCTGATGGGAGCTGTGGGTTGATTGTATCGATTCCTGATCCTTGCCTCCACTTCTATTCTCTTAGTTTCAATTTAAGGTCTATAATTTAGTTTCAATAATGAACTTAAATTCACAAAATATTTACTTTTTATATAGAAGCAATAACATACAGTAGACAGGCCTCGATAGCTCAGTTGGTAGAGTGTCCGCTTCGGGGAACGGGAGGTCACGGGTTCGATCCCGACCCGCGACATACCAAAGTCGTTAAAAATGGTACTAGCTGCTCCTCGCTTGGCACTCAGATTTACGGGGTAGTGCTAGGACTGGTCGACCCAGTGTCAGGATAATGTGACTGGGTGTGGTATCATGTAATGTGTCTGGGACATGATACTTCAGTGAGGCAGCACTATAAAAGGGAGCATTGAGCTCCCTGTCGCAACCAGACACCGTCGTGATACGACTGAAAAATTGTTGAAAGCGACGTTAAACCCGAATTCACACACACACACACACACACACACACACACACACACACACACACAAACACACACACACACACACATAACATACAGGAGGAAGTTTTCTGCATTTTCTACACTTAAACTAACAAAATTATTGTTGAAATGGTTGTTTTAAATGATTCAGAAAATTTTAATTCAAACTCAAATTAAAGATTTAATCCTGAAACCATAACTTAACACACTTATTATTTATTGACATCACGAAAACACGCCTATATAATTTTAACCCCCTTAAACCCCACTTTTATAAAGTAAAACTGGGGTTTGCAGGGGTAGACGTTATTTTTCTTATTTCTGCAGAAATAAGAAAAATGTCGCAATTTTTTCATGTGAAAATTTTCATTTTTTAGGTGGTAAAATTTACAATGTATTGGTATAGGCGTGTTTTCGTAATGTATTAAAAATCATACTCATCAATTGCACGGGTGGTAATCAGGGGAACTAGCTCGAAAATGAGTCAATGGAAATTTGTTCCCTCGACACATCCGGGAGCTCTCGAGCTAGCTCCATCACCACAAAACTTGAAAAACAAAGGTAGGTCTCGAAGAGTTTTATCACCATTATTTTCTTTGTAAACTATTTATAAAAAAATCCGGCAATGCAGTTCCACATAGAAATGATTAAACTTTGTACCCCGCTAAAATTTGCCATGGAAATTTGCAGCGCTGGAGTATGAATGAAACTAAACTTTTTATCACGGACCTGAAAAATTGTCAATTTATGTCAACACGGAGATTTTGGCCGACGATTTTTTCATTTTCCGTCAAAAGTACGCCCTTCACACCTCCAGAAGTAATAGTCCTAGTGAAATGAAACATGGAACGTTTGAAATAAGCAAAATATTTTGGCCGTGATTAAGTTACTTGCAACTTATGACGAAATTACTGTACGAGCTAGTCTTCTCGACAATCGAGCTAGTTCACTCGACATGGAGATAGTGCCCTCAAAGATGAAACATTCATCAGATGACTGGGGCCTGATTCGGCTATGGTCCCACCCAGTTTATCCAACTGGTTTCTTTACCTCTGGTTAGTAGGCCTGGTGGTTAAGTGCGCTGTCTGTCTGGTTTAACCATTTAGCTGCAAACTCAAATTTGAGATTTGACATAATACATTTTTATATTGAATGTTCGATTTTCTTTTCAGATGGGCGCTTTCCAAAGAAAAAGTTCCAAAGGACTATTCCTGAGCAGAAAAATACCGGACATGCAACAAAAAAAATATATATATATATATATATATATTCCTGTGCTAGATAATCGGGCGCCTCTTTAATTTTTATTCCCTAGATTATTATAGTTATTCATGAATCATTTGACTAAGTATCATCACTACATTTTGAGTATTTTATCCGATAGAGGCTTTTGTCTGTCTTTCTGTCTGTCTGTCTGTCCATCCGTCTGTACGTTTGTTCGTTCGTTCATCCGTCTTCCAATGGACACATCCATCTAAATATCCACTCACTTACCCCTCTCTGTAGTGTACCCATCCATCCAATCAACATCCATCCATCCATTGATCCGTTCTAAATTGGAAGCAACTAGGTGGGCGAAATGACTCAGGGGGCGAAAAGACCAGGCTTGTGGACGAAACAGCTATGGGTGCAAAATGGGGCGAAACTACCAGGGAGGAACGACTGAGGGGCCGTCTTGTGGGCATAGTATCTTGTTACTCCACTAGCCAGAGGTAAAGAAACCAGTTGGATAAATTGCCTGGAAAGAAATCGAATCAGGCCCAGGTCATCTGATGGATGTTTCATCTTCATTTTGTGAGGGCAATATCTACACGTCGAGTGAATTGGAAGGAGGCGAAGCAACTAGGTGGGCGAAATGACTCAGGGTGCGAAAAGACCATGCTTTGTGGACGAAACAGCTATGGGTGCAAAAAGGGGCGAAACGACCAGGGAGAAACGACTGAGGGGCCGTCTTGTGGGCATAGTATCTTGTTACCCCACTAGACAGAGGTAAAGAAACCAGTTGGATAAATTACCATACAAAGACATCGAATCAGGCCCCGGTCATCTGATGGATGTTTCATCTTCATTTTGAGGGCAATATCTCCATGTCGAGTGAACTAGCTCCTTGTCGAGAAGACTAGCTCGGACAGTAATTTCGTCATAAGTCGCAAGTAACGTAATCGCGGCCAAAAGTTTTTGCTTATTTCAAACGTTCCATGTTTCATTTCACCAGGGATGTTGCATCTGGGGTGTGAAGGGCGTACTTTTGGTGGAAAATGAAAAATCGTCGGCCAAAATCTCCGTGTTGAAATAAATTGACAATTGTTCAGGTCCGTGATAAAAAGTTTAGTTTCATTCATACTCCAGCGCTGCAAATTTCCATGGCAAATTCTAGCGGGGTACAAAGTTAAATCATTTCTATGTGGAACTGCATTGCCGGATTTTTTTTACAAATAGCTTACAAAGGAGAAAATGGTGATAAAACTCTTCAACACCTACCTTTGTTTACGAGTTTCGTGGCGATGGAGCTAGCTCGAGAGTTCCCGGATGTGTCGAGGGAACAAATTTCCATTGACTCATTTTCGAGCTAGTTCCCCTGATTACCACCCGTGAATTGGCATTAGTAGAATTTATTGCAAAAAAAATACATCAGTGTTTTAACTTATTCTAAAAAGTTACTTCATGCCAACAAGTCCGTATAATGAAAACACTTCAAAACACACTTACTTTCTATAGACAAAATTGGGTTTCTAAGGGGTATACAATATTCTTTTTTTTTTTTTTCTTTCATCATGAAAACGCGCCTATATAAAAATGATCCCCTGGAACCCCACTTTTATATAGTAAAACTGAGGTTTGCAGCGGTATACATTATGTTTCTTATTTCTGCTCAAAAACATAGATTATAGGTACTCGATAGAACCGCCTCGTCGAGGCGGTTCTAACGAGTGCCCACAATCTATATTTGGAGCAGACATAAGAAAATATCACAATTTTTCATCATAAAATTTTCATTTTTTCGGCGATACAGGTAGCAATGTATTTGTATAGGTATGTTTGCGTAATGTGAATGAGGCGAGCCTTACGAGCACCCACAACCTATGATTGGAGTTTAAATAAAACATATATCACGAATTTTCATCAGAAAAAAAGATCACCGTTTGGAGATATGAAAGAATGCACTTTGTCACTTAAAGGTTCACAGAATAGTGCATTTGGGTCTGCGTGTGTCTTTTTTCAACGTGCTTCACGCAATAAATATTTTGAGAGAGAAAAAATAAAATAATTAAGGAGTCGGTCTGCAACTTATTGACAGGATATTACGCTTAGATGTTTATAACCTGTAATAAAACAATCGCCGTGCCATATTAATCATTTCATATGAAGAAATTTCATATTTTCTCACCTTTGATAAATCATGGCAATATTTGTAATAATAAAAAATCCCGAGCTCGTGACGGCAGCATACAGTTACATGTCAACGAAAACAAGCCAATGGAAATAATTTGAAAATTTTACAACCAAAAATGAAGATTTTCAGAAAAAAATAGTTCTACACCTAGGATTGATTGTGGGTACTCGTTTGAACCGCCTCGGCGAGGCGGCTCCAGCGCGGTTCTAACAGTTACCCACACTACGTTTTTGAACTAATGTATACCCCTGAAAACCCAAGTTTTACAGTATAAAAGTGGGATTTAAAGGGGTTAAAATTAACCAGGCGCGTTTTCATGATACTTTGATCTTTAGGGACAGATAGTCCAATTTTCGCCAAAGTGTGCGTTCGGTAAAATTGATGAAGTCACTTTCAAGAGCTACATGCGCCAAAGCTATAGTGTTTGCTTGCCGATGATACCAGATTCCAAGCATATGCACAGGGTATGGATATTTTTCTCTCGCACATTAGTCATTGAAATGATCACCACTTTAAACTCCACTTTATATAGAGAAAACTGGGGGTTTAAAGGGGTATGCATTATTTTTCTTATTTCTGCTCCAAAACTCGACAAAAATGAGGCGGTTCTAACGTGCACCCACAACCTTTGTTTGGAGTTCCAATAAGAAAAACGTCACTTTGTTTATCAGAAAAATAACCATTTTGTAGGTATGACATATTTTACTATGTCGCACGCTAAGGCTATTTATCTCAACCTCCACATCTCACCCTGATATGTACTTATTGCAACACTTCTAAGTAAAATGTTTAAAAACAAATGATTAAATTTATATCTTTCTTTCCTTCTTTCTGCTGATACTGCAATCGGTCACACCTGACCATTACTCGCAGGTGTATATTTCATACATAGTTGGAAGGAAGGACAAACAGGATGTTAGAGTGTGGTGCGGACTGCTGGACAGATCACAGGCGAGTTGTCAGCAAACTCAACCTGCGCATTCAGCCTACATGGCGAGGTGCCCAAGAGATTGGATGTCACTAAGCTGAACAAGACAGCCAGAAGCAAGTCTTCATCCATGACAACTGCAACAGACTAGATGCAATGGAATTCAGTTCAGATGATCCAGAAAGCAAATGGACAGTCTTCAAAGACATCGTTTGCCCTTCAGCAATGGAATTCCTAGGTCCGGTATCTCGTAAACATCAAGGCTGGTTTGACGAGAATGATTAAGAAATTCAGGGACTCCTTGAAGAGAATCACCAAAACACCTGGTAAACCTCAGGGATACCAGCTCAGTATCTAACAAGGCCGGCTATTCAGACATATGGAAGACAGTCCAAACAAGACTAAAAGATATGCAAGACTCCTGGCTGAGCAATAAGGCTGATATAATCAAGTAGTTTTGCAGACAGAAAGGATATGAAGATGTTCTTTGATATATATAAGTGAGTTTATAGTTCCCAGAACTCTGGAACCACCCCTCTTCTCAGTGCAGACGGAACTAGTCTTCTGACTAAAAATGAAGCGATCTTGAAAAGATGGACTGAGCAATAAGGCTGATGAAATCCAGTCCTTTGCAGACAGAAAAAATGCGAAAAAGTTCTTTGATGCATTAACGACAGTTTATGGTCCCCTGGGTGTAGGAACTGGCCACTCTTCTCAGTGCAGATTATAAGAATCTTATATGGGTGTGAGTGGTGGATGGCAAAATCCTTCCCGAGGGTCACTGTCCGGCATCACGAGGCTTGCCTCGTGATGCCGGACAGTGATCCCGAGGGACGAATTTTTCTGTCCACCCCTCGCTCCCATATAGGATTATTTTTCTTAGCGCGGATTATTAATGCTGCCGTCACTTCGGTTACCGACGTCCGCCATATTGTGTTGACACTACAGGAATGTTTTGTGACATCACGTAACGTGCTGTGACGTCAACCTTAACCTTGGTGCATATGAGGTCGTATTCAACCAGTGCATTTATCAAACACGCCAGAATATTCGATTTTGGGTAAGAACACCAGGATTAGAACAGAATTTCACTCCCAAGCTAAACACTATGGAGTTCCTGATCTGGTGTGCAAGAAGAAACTACTCTTCTGACTGAGAAAGAGAAGCTGAGCACTTTGATAGTGTTCTTATCAATGATGCTGCCCTCAACAGTCTACCACAGGTTGATTGTAACAGTCTGCTGCTTGATAAGTTCCTAACCGTTACTGAACCAAAGAAGGCAATACAACTTCTTGCCAGGATCAGATGCAATACCTGCTGAGATCAACAAAGCAGGAGGTACTTTAGTTGCAAAGAATATGATAGAGGTATTTAACATTATGTGAAGAAACGAAGACATCTCTTAAGAATTCAAGGATGTGTCAGAAAAGGGAACACACAGGCCTGTGACAATCATCGTGGCTTGTCTTTATTGTCAATTGCTGGGATGGTGCTTGCAAGAGTCCTGCTTAATCGACTAAATGGACACCTTGAGCAGTCAAGGCTTCTACCAGAAAGCCAGTGTGGGTTTAGAAAATACAGAGGAACAATTGACATGATCTTCACAGCAAGGTGCCAGGAACGGAACATGGATCTATACATGACCTTTGCCGACATTACCAATCAACTTGACACAGTCAGTCGTGACGGTCTTCGGAAAATCATGGTGAAGTTTGGACCCGTGCAAGCATGCCATTGCGGAACTGCCTCGCCAGGTTCATAGCAATTGCGAGGCAGTTCCGCAATGGTATGCTTGCACGGGTCCAAAATGATGGTGAGTTTTCAGATCCATTCCCTGTGACAAACGGAGTCAAGTAGGATGTGTGCTGGCCCCAACACTTTTCAGCATGATGTTCTCTGCCATGCTCACATGGCGGTCAGAACAAGCGCTACAAGGACACCCTCAAAGCCTCCCTAAAGGACTTCAACATACCAACAGAGTCGTGGGAACGAATTTCACAGGACAGAGCAAAGTGGCGAGGCCTCAGTAGAAGGGGTGCAGGTAAATACGAAGTAAAAAGTGAAGCTGAGCAGAAACGCGCAAAGCGGAAAGCCAGCGCTAAGGCATCACAAACAGAACTGTCTAGGTATTACATACAGTCCAGATTTGCAGGATAAAAGCATATTTTTTTTCTTCTTGGTTTTGGTTTTACGACATTTTCAATATTATTTCAGTCATATCGAGTCGATAACACTCCCCTGTGCTGAAATGGCGTCTTTTATATCTCAAGAAATGAAAAAAATATATATATTTTTCTTATATAGCCTGCCCAGCAAAGTGGTGCGAGTTAGACCGTCCAATGCATATAAACCGTTTGGTTTCATTTAGGCGGCAGGGCTTGAGATATCTCAATGTCGGGTAAAAGTCGCACAAAAACACCAAACATAGGTTCATTGCAGCGAAACCGTTTTAATTATGTTGGTTGCGGGTCACCTAGGCACAGGGGTATTGTCCGAGTGATGTGTTAAGTACTATAAATTCAAGGCGTATCTGTATAAACTTTACTACTAGAGGATTCTTATTATTCCGCTTGTTAGCTTGTCTGTTTCCATTTTTTCTTGATACCCCTGGCTCAAAGACCTTGTGAGCACGTCCCCATGACATAACGTTAACAGCTACTGTAACCGTCATATTCTGGTACTCGTCATGTGAACGAGTCCGTCATATGAACACCCCCTAAACCCCACTTTATATAGAGAAAACTGGGGTTTACGCGATATACATTATTTTACTTATTTCTGCTCCAAGACAAAGTTTGTGGTACTCGTTAGAACAGCCTCAATGAGGTGGTTCTAAAGAGCACTCATGGCCTATGTTTGGAACATAAATAAGAAAACTATCACGGATTTTCATGAGAAAAATAGCCATTTTGGAGGTTTTAAGAATGTACTATGTCGCACGGGTGTGTTATCATAATGAAAGCTAACAATGACAAAGTGTTGGAGTCATTCTCATCACGTGAACAAGTCCGTGAAATAAAGACCTCCTAAAACCCACTTTATATAGAGAAAACTGGGGTTTACGGGGGTAATCATTATTTTCCTTATTCCTGCTCCAAGACATAGGTTGTGGGTACTCGTTAGAACCGCCTCAATGAGGCGGTTCTAACGAGTACCCAAAACCTATATTTTGAGTATAAATGAGAAAAACATCACAAATTTTCATCAGAAAAAAAATGCATTTTTTTTAGATTTGAAAGATGCACTATATCACACGGATATGTTATCGTAATGGTTTGTCGTATAGTCTAATAGCATGTTTTACAATGTAAATGTAAAGACAACAATCTATGTTTGAGGAGGAGGTTGCAGTCTCCGTTGTTTCCCTTATTTCAAGTTCACGTGAGTAGATTCATTCCAAATACTTTTCCGTCCCTTCTGACGGCCCCCGCCCATCGGGGCTTGGAGAAATAGATGGGCTGCATGATCGCGGCTTTCACGCAGAGCTGAAATCCGACCGCACATGAGTACTGGTAAACCGCTTAGAGGATCTAAACCTGCCCGGGTAAAGCGGTGCGAGTCGGACCCTCCATGCTTATAAACCCTATTGGTTTCATTCGCCGAAATAGCTTGAGATGTTATCTCATCGCAATGTTGGGTAAAAGTCCCACACATTTGGAAGCAACGTCTCCAAAATGACTTTACAGTGTTGACGGGGACACTAAACCTCAAATCGTCCCTTCTGTGAAAGATCATAGTACTAGATTCACCAAACAAACCGAGTAACGCGTCAAGACATCAAATAGGGTGGCATTCTTTTAACCCACTGCATGCGGGAAACCCCTAAAGGGCTACGTTGGCAAACAGTGCAGGCCAAGATCAGACGCCGCAGAACGCGGCGTCTGATCAGGGCCTACACTTTTTGTTAACATAATTTTCCGTCGAACATAGAATAAAAAACGAAAAAACAGGCCCGACACCCCTTATATGACAAATGGACTTGCCCAACATATAGCAATGGAAGAGTCCACAAACATACAATGGGTTAATGGAAGAGGTTTGCGTAGAGAAGTTTATGAGTCAATCTGACAACGCTACTGTAGTTGTTGAAGCACTTCACGCATTTAATCCAGATTGGCATTGTCAGTAACGACAAACAAACTGTTTTTGTTTTGTGATGCACGTCACGAGAAAGCCAGTCTTTTCTCGTATTGAATGAGTGATTTGTTTGTGTTTAGGATTTACGTCCCCGTCAATGCTATTTAGATCATTTTGAGCATTTGCTTCCGATTATGTGGAACTTCGTGCAAATGTTAAAGCATGATCGTAGAGACCATGGTTAGACTTATCCTGGATTATGCCACGACAGTATGGGTTCCATATAGTATTCAGCAGCTGGAGGAGGGGTGAAGCAAAGGTGGCGTATATCTTGCGTCACTGGGGCGTCCGACTGATACTGGCTGTAAGCTGGACAAGGCCTGCTGACCTTGCAGCAGATAAGGGTAAAGGGGGACTGTTGTTATTTCTTCTGTTTCTGTGTCTACACTTCCATTCATTTTCCCTCTCTCTCTCTCTCTCTCTCTCTGTCCGTCAGTTTCATCTCCTCTACTACCTCTTCTATCCCTTATCTCCCTTTCTCTGGGAGACAACATAAAAGTTGAAGTGTCGTTAAATAAAAGAGAAGGCAGTGATCAGGACCCACAGCTCCCATCAGTGACAACAAAGGGAAAGAAGCACAAACATGAAACAATTAGACCCTAATGGAAACATAAATAGCGGAAAGGCAAAACAAAACAATCAATAAATCAATCCAGCAGCTGGATACAGTGCAACGGCTAGCAGCTCGGTTTGTTAGACCACACAACCAACTATGTCTCCAGAAAGATACCACACCTTAGGCGACGGGGTGGGCTAAGTGAACATCCCTGCGCACAGGTTCTCCCACTCGAAAGCAGCGAACAGTAGAGGACAATTCCTGGAGTATATAGGCCGACATTTTCTGCAACTTCTCCTTTTCCAAGGGCATCAGACTCATCACGAAAACACGTCCGTGAAATGAAGACCCCCTAAAACCCACTTCATATAGGGGGTTAACGGGGGTAATCAATATTTTTCTTACTTCTGCTCCAAGACAGTGAATGTGGGTACTCGTTAGAACCGCCTCAATGAGGCGGTTCTAACGAGCACCCACAACCTATGTTTTGAGCATTTATTAGAAAAATATCACGGATTTTCATCAGAAAAGTAGCCTTTTTGGAAATATGAAAAATGTACTATGTCTCACGGGTGAGTTATCATAATGTTATGAATGGACCAACTTCCACAGAGTCACACCGTATATCCTTGAGGGCTTCAAGAGGGATCATGCAACTATCCCTTAAACAACGTAAAACTGTTTAAAAAGATTTTAATTTTTCTGTTTCAAGGTTGCTTTTTTAGCCTCCCCGCCGCTTTGACATAGCTTAAGTAGGACGATGCGCGAGTGTTGGTCTTGTGTGCACTTCTCTGGAAGAAAATTAGATAGTGCGATTCAAAGCTAGTTTGCAGCATGGACACTTTAAAGTCCAGTGTTCTGAAGCATAAGCGTTATGCTATTGGATTTGGGACTCATCATCACTCTGTAAATCTTTTGAAGGTAGGATTCAAAAGGTGACAAAATAGCTTATTGCATCTCTTACTATTCCCAGGGCTTTATTCTATACCCCTGACTAATGGTTTATAAATAGTTTCAATTGCTTGGCCAGACGAGAAGCGCTTTCCACCCTACCGAGACACTCCGTAAATGCTTTGGTATATGCTTCGGTAAGCCGTTGGCCCAGGCGCGGTACTGGCTTTTACCGGCTAACGTTTACGGCTCAATGCGGTACATTTATACTCTGGCGTAGTTTCGATTTTTTCCCGCGGTAAAACTTCAGCATTTGATGAAATTACATCTCAAGCCCTGCCGCCCAATGAAACCAATAGGGTTTATAAGCATGGACGGGCCGACTCGCACCGCTTTGCCTGGGCAGGCTTAGATCCTCTAAGCGGTTTACCAGTACTCGTGCGCGGGTCGGTTTCAGCTCTGCGTGGAAGCACCATGCATCCCATATATTTCTTCAAGCCCCGATTGGCGGGGGCCACAGCGTTTGATGCAATTTAAAATTATTTCGACGCTATTTTTTGTGTTTCTGTTGTAATGGGACTTGACTCTTTTTTGTTTTGAGAAGCAGTGTTGGATGGGAATGCAATTCTGGTGAACTTTGTCAAGATGGCGAACATCTCGTACGAAGTTTGTACGAGACTCCGGGCGAGATTTGGGTGCCTAATCTGTTACTTCCGGCCTCTCTACAGGAAAATCGTGTGTTTGCTTTAAAGTACGTCTAAAGGGGTGCTCGTTAAACGGATTTGTTTGCCCGAGGTCTATCTTTGTTATTCACGGGATAGCTGAGTGAACAGAAGAAATGATCAGTGCGACGGATTAACCCATTGCATGCGGGAAACCCCTAAAGAGGTACCTTGGCATACAGTGCATGCCCAGATCAGACGCCGCAGAACGCGGCGTCTGATCAGGGCTTCCACTATTTTCAAACAGACTTTCCCTTAAAAAATAGAATAAAAGAGAAAAAATGGACCTGACACCCCCTATATGACAAATGGACTTGTCCAACATATAGTAATGGATGAGTCCACTATTATACAATGGGTTAATATAATATTGATATACTGTTCGTATAACTACGATCAGCAATTAACAATTCAACAAATGAAGATGACTAAAAATATACTGTCTTCATCACGTGAACAAGTCCGTGAAATGAAGACCCCCCCCACCCCCACCTATAACCCACTTTATATACAGAAAACTGGGGTTTACGGGGGTAAACATTATTTTTCTTATTTCTGCTCCAAGACATAGGTTGTGGGTACTCGTTAGAACCGCCTCAATGAGGCGGTTCTAACGAGCACCCACAACCTGTGTTTGCAGTATTTATAAGAAAAATATCATGGATTTTCATCAGGAAAAGGCCATTGTGGAGATGTGAAAAAATGCACTATGTAGCAAGGGTGTGTTATCGTAATGTGACGTAGTGTTTTGCGATCATTCAAGTTCTGACATTCCTAATGTACGAGGATCAGCTGTATAGTGCTTTCTTCTTACATAACAATCAAACTGGCACAAAATACCTGTTGATTAACCTACAAATATGGCTGAGACAAGTGGATAGATAATATGCTTTATAGCAAGAGCGGCCAGCAACGGATGTGATTAGACTGATCAGAGTCTTCGCTGCCAAAATATGGAGCTTCTATAGACTCTATACTTGTCGTTTAGACACTATTTCGCATCCTTGTCATGATTAGAAGATATAAATGCTGTTTAATACCTTCACTTGTCTAAGGAGGCCGAAGGCATATGTTCTCGTGTCGTAGTATGATTATTTTAAGAACAAGTGTTTTTGCAAGTGTTCTTCAATAGTCATTTACTGCCGACCTCTCAACAAAATATGAGTTTCTGTCATTGAAACCATTTGTCTTAATGAGGAACAGAAGAGCCATATGGTTATTGCTTATTTTATACGTGTTCATTAGCAAAAACGCCTATACAAATACATTGAAACCTTTATCGCCGAAAAATGAAAATTTAAACATGATAAATTGTGATATTTCTCTTATTTCTGCTCAAAATATAGATTGTTGGTACTCGTTAGAACCGCCTCATCGAGGCGGTTCTAACGAGCACCATCAATCTTTATTTTAGAGCAGAAATAAGAAGAATAATGTTTACCCCTGTAAACCCAAGTTTTATTATATAAAAGTGGGGTTCAAGGGAATCAAAATTATATAGACTTGTTTTCGTGATGTATGCAAGAATGTAATTTTTGGCAGAGGAAATCAATAACAATTGCTGGGCTGCATTGTTTATGTCCCTCGCTTCACAGCGCTCCGGCTCGGGTTCGGTTCATAGGACCAGCATGTGGCGAGGCTGCACTGTCCCTTATTTTTTCACTGTTAATTCGCTTTTTATCAAGATATAAGACGCATATACGCCAACACCATGTCTGTCTGTGAGAACAGTTAAACAGCATTGCGTGAGTTTTCACTGTCGCTTAAGTAAAATAAATAAAAGATAAAGTAAAAGTCTGTACATATGTTTCCCCCAGAGGACCAGTGAGTTTCAAAGATGGTAAAAA
The DNA here is from genome assembly GCA_963580285.1 of Lucinisca nassula. Lineage (NCBI taxonomy): Eukaryota > Metazoa > Mollusca > Bivalvia > Lucinida > Lucinidae > Lucinisca > Lucinisca nassula. Next base: position 2,592,336 of record OY757011.1, read on the forward strand.
ATAAGATAAGTTGTCTGAAATATATGGTCTGTAATAGCAATATATTTAAATACCTTTTAAACCTATAAGCCTTGAATCCCAAAATGGGACAGTGGTAAATAGTGTAGACTCAGGTCAGAGGCCAGAAAACGTGGCGCCTCAATAGGATCTTCAATACTTGCTTGAAGTGCAAGAATATTTGTAAAACTCATTATAAATGAAATCTACCAGACAACACTTAAATTGATAAATGGGTCTGTCCCATGCTATTAGGGTACGATTCTATGCTTCAAATACGGGATAATTGCATTTGGCTGGGGCTGACTGGCCTTGTCAACACTTAACCCTTCTCTTGCTGAATATTCATTTAAGCCACATCCATTTCTGTCTATCAAGCAATCAAATTACTTGATGTAATTTATTGCTACAAGTTCATTAACTAAATGCCAAACAGTGTAGTTCTGATCAGATGGCTTCAGAAGCCATCTGATCTGGATCTTCACTGTTTGCAAAGATAGGGGGTTGTCGCGAACAGCAAGATAAGGGTTAAACATTATTGAAAGCCGTCCCTATGAAAAAATTTTCACTGACCGTTCCAAGGCGGTTCTTCTGTCGCGGTTTATTTTTGTTACAATTCGTCTCTGAATATGTGAATCGCTTATATCTTTTTGTCGGCCCCCGCCCATTGGGGCTTGAAGAAATACATGGGCTGCACGATGCTTCCACGCAGAGCTGAAACCGACCCCACACGAGTACTGGTAAACCGCTTAGAGGATCTAAGCCTGTCCAGGCGCTGTGAGTCGGACCGTCCGTCCTTATAAACCCTATTGGTTTCATTGAGGCACAGGGCTTGAGACGTCATTTCATCTCAATGTCGGGTAAAAGTCCCACAAAATTGGAAGCAACGTCTCCAAAATGACCTGTGCAGTGTTGACGGGGACGGGGACGTCAAACCTCAAATCAAACAAACATATATCTTTTTGTTTTGGATAGCCAATTGGCCATTTTGTGGGGAAAAGTAAAATGTCCTTTTGGTTTTCCACTATTGACGTTTCCATTAGGGTCTAGTTATTTCATGATTGTGTTTCTTTCTCTTTGGTGGGTTAATTGTATCGATTCCTGATCATTGCCTTCACTTTTGTTTTATTGAGCTGAGCTAAGCTGTTCAAAGAAACGTCTTAACCCTTGTCCTGCTGAATATTTAAATATGCCACGCCCACCACTGATTATCAACCAATCAGATTTTTAATTCAAATTATTGCAACAAATACACAGTCTGAATGACAAAAAATGTAGATCCGGATTAGATGGCTTCTTCAGAAGCCATCTGATCTGGATCTACATTGTTTTGAAAGGTAAGGCATATCCGGTCTCAGCAGGACAAGTGTTAACGAGCCTGCATGTGCTCAAAACGTTAAATATTATATAAAGTACAATATCTAATATAGAGGTAGTGTGCTGAAAGAAATGAGAGCAGCTTTTGTAATTGCAAAAGCTGCTCAGAATTCTTTCAGCAAAAAAAACATTAGTATAGCTGTCATATTACATGATCAAAGTTTTAAAGATACGTTAACTAACGACATCGTTAGTTTTAAACAACTGGTTGATAGTCATTTTATGCAGTTCTGTTAATATCGTTGTGCTCAGCGCCTACCAATCTTTGTGCAGTTAAACTCTCTGGATACCTTTCGTTGTTTAAGCAACCAATGATTTAGCCAATCTGGCGAGAATCGCAATGGCCATCCCGCGACCTCGCTTTAGATTTCAAGGATGTAACCGTGATTCTTCTTTCCAAACGGAAAGGGAATCCTCAGGTCTGTGACAATATTCAGGGCATCCCTTTACTGCCAGCCACTGATAGGGTACATGTACTTCGTATTACACGAGTCTTACTTAATCTGTTGAATAGTCAGGGCCGCTGTGGATTCAGAAAGGACAAGGGAATAAGAGACATGATCTTCATAGAAAGACAGCTTCAAAAGAAAACGAAGGAACAGAATATGGACCTCTATGTGACACTTGACGCCCTTTTCAAAGCTTTGTGAAGTCTTTTGAAAAATTATATCAAAGCATATCCACGATGATGTGCTTGCCCGCGCCAAAAAGATGGCGAGTAATCTGATTCTTTCCCTGTGACAAATGGAGTTAAGCAAGGTTTTGTACTAGCGCCAATGCTGTTCAGCATGCTATTTTCTACCATGCTCATAGTTGTTTTCCAGAATAATGACAATGATATACATATTAGGTACCGCTTTGGAAAACATCTTTTAATAAGCTATATCCAAGGTTAAGACAAACATCATGAAAACACGCCTACATAATTCTGCCCCCATTGAATCCCACTTTATATAGTAAAACTGGGCTTTACAGGGGTAAACCTTATTTTTCTTATATCTGCTCTAAAATAGAGATTGTGGGTTCGCGTTAGAACCGCCTCGTCAAGGCGGTTCTAACGAATACCCACAATCTTTATTTTGAGCAGAAATAAGAAAAAATATCACACTTTTTATTCTAAAATTTTCGTGTTTTTTTTTTTGTGTTTTTTTTTTCGGTGATAAAGTTTACAATGCATTTTTGTAGGCATTTTTTCGTAATGTGGTAGTTCACCTAGTTTGGGATCACATAGTCTAGAGGATGAAGTCAATGCAAGGGTTGCCAAAACTGGTGTAGCATTTGGCCGACTACGTGGAAGAGTTTGAGATCGAAGTCAAATCATACTTGACGTTGAGAGCTGTGGTGCTGCCAATACTATTACAAGCAGGTGAAACTGTGACAGTTTTCCAACGGCATGCCAGAAGACCGAACGAGATGCAGTCCGTCTTAGAAAATTTCTTTAGATAAAGTGGAAAGACAGGATTTCACACATAAAAGTCATGAAACGGGCCGGGATGCGTCACATCACAAACAGAGCTATTTTAGCAGACCTCTCGTGTTCTGTCTGCAACAGACAGTTTCGAGCTTAGACTAGTGTCATTAACCATCATAGTACACACACTCAGCAGCATTTAACGCATTTGATTAAGCCTGGCCATTGTCAGTAATGACAGGCGAACTATTAGACCGCCATAGGATTCTTGTTTTAGTACTATGGAAGGGTAGACGTACGATGGCTGTCTGCCAGTGCTATAGGTCAAGTAAGCAGCTAACAACGTCTTGGATATATGTAAAAAAAACTCTGTGGTCTTATCTATCTCGGTCAAATCGAGTACTTATCAATGTGGATAAAGTGTCTTACTCAAGGACAAACGCATGAACCCTGGCTTTGGACTCAAACAGGAAACTCCCCGATCACGAGTCATGCCTAGTCTAAAACTTTGACTTGTGACAGCTCAGTATTAAATGCACTTGTTTCTGATGCTAGAAGCCCTCGGTTCGATCCCTTGCAGTGGTGAAAAATTTCGGCGGACGAACATGCTCCATTGGCATTATTTGCAGGGATGAATGTCATCAGGTGCGCCATCCTTGGGATAGGGACGTTAGGGATAGGGAGCCCCCCCGCCCCCCCCCCACCCACACACACACACACACTCGCCCTCTGTGGAGGGGCATCCCCTCTTCAGGTCAAAGACCGTTACCGTATATTCATGTTTTCATGTTAACTGTGCAGGTTGTCATACTGCAAATCTGGAGTGTATACTGTATTAGTATATACACCGTCTGTATCCTCCCCTGGCGTTAAGGCGAAAAAGAAAGAAAGAAAGAAAGAAAGAAAGAAAGAAAGTGTTTTACCACTGCACCAATGTACTCCACTTAAATGCCTGGGTCGGCAACATTCTTTCGTGGAGATTGATCATGAAATCTTTTCTACGGTCATTATCTCCCTTCCGCCGATTCAAGAAGGGCAGTTGTCAGTCTGTGGCGAAAGAATGTGCACTGTACTACAGTAGAACTTCGATGGCTCGAACACCGACGGCTCGTTTACCATGGATGTGTCGAACCCATTATTGAGCCCCTAGCGAAATTCTCTACATAAGAAATAGTGGGGGATAATTAAGGAGATTTTAGTCTTTAATCTTGCAAAGGTATGCTGTGTGTACTCATTAGAATCGTCTCTAATGAGTACACACATCATACATTTCATTATAGAACACCGGAAAGATGTCTCAAAGTATCTCGTATGCCTCCTGACAGTAGCCCTCAGTGGCTCGAACTGCCCCTGTCTCGAACAGATTTTCGAGGTCCCAAAGGTGTTCGAGCCATTGAAGTTCGACTGTAGTTAACCGCTTATGTATAAGCCTGTCATAGGCAAACTGACCGGCTCAAAAATGACCTAAAATAGTGTTGACTGGGCCGTTATATTTTAGGGAAAAATAAAATCCAAAGCGTTAGAATGACAATATCCCTCCCGATGAGCAAAAGCGATAATGTCTTGGAGGAAACTTGTCCTACTCTCATGCAATGCAGTTTCATATGGTTTTCTTCTGCACAACAAGTGAAATGAATGTATTATACCTGACATATTATTAGTCAGTGTTTACAATAAGAAAACGGCCCCCACCCATCGGGGCTTGAAGAAATATATGGGCTGCATGATGTTTCCGCGCAGAGCTGAAACCGACCGCACATGAGTACTGGTAAACCGCTTAGAGGATCTAAAATAGAAGTGAAGGCAATGATCAGGAATCGATGCAATTAACCCATAGCTCCCATCAGAGACACCAAGGGAAAGAAACACAAACATGAAACAACTAGACCCTAATGGAAACATCACTAGCGGAAAACCAAAAGGACAGTTACTTTCCCACAAAATGGCCAATTGTCTATCCAAAGCAAAATAATATAAGCGATATCCATACTCAAAGACAAACCATAACAAAAATAAACCACGACAGAAGAATCGCCTAGGACCGTTCAGTGAAACGAATTCCACTTGGGGGGGGGGGGGGGGGGGGGGTTCTCGCCCTTACTTCCGTCGCGATTTAGACAATTAATTTGGTCAGTCCGCATGAAGGCCACCTATGTGTGTGTGTGTGTGAATTCGGGTTTAACGTCGCTTTCAACAATTTTTCAGTCATATCACGACGGTGTCTGGTTGCGACAGGGAGCTCAATGCTCACGTTTATAGTGCTGCCTCACTGAAGTATCATGTCCCAGACACATTACATGATACCACACCCAGTCACATTATCCTGACACTGGATCGACCAGTCCTAGCTCTACCCCGTAAATCTGAGTGCCAAACGAGGAGCAGCTAGTACCATTTTTAACGACTTTGGTATGTCGCGGCCCGGGATCGAACCCGAGACCTCCCGTTCCCATGAAGGCCACCTACTCACCAGTGTAACTCATCTAAGCCTGTCCAGGCATAGCGGTGCGAGTAGGTCTGTCCATGCCTATAAACCCTAATGGTTTCTTTGCGGCAGGGCTTGAGATGTCATTTCATCTCAATGTCGGGTTAAAGTCCCAAAAACTTGGAAGCAACGTCTCCAAAATGACCTGAACAGTGGTGACGGGGACGTCAAACCTGAAACAAACGAATTAAACAAATACAATGATATATATCTTGAATCTCAAATCGTCAAGAACGGTGTCTACTCTTCTTTATGATAATACACAATTGGGCCCCGTCAAGCGATTTTGGTACTTATCGCCTATGCGAGCAGCGAAGGTTCAGGCGAGCCTGCGCATCCGCGCAGTCTCGCCAGAACCTTCGCTGCTCGCTCATACAAGCAGTGAATCAAGAGGAACCTTCAGACAGAAAGCCATATCCCTGGCCCCTCTGAATGGCTGGGCATGCGCAGTTAAAATTTGTCATGACGGAATGCTCGAAGACACAAGTTCGCTTGGCGGGGCTCATTTGTTACAGAGTGTATTCTTTCATTTCTCCAAAAATGGCTACTTTTCTGATTATAGGTTTTGATTGCTCGTTAGAACCGCCTCATTGAGGGGGTTCTAACGCCCGAGTGGCCACAACCCGTTGATTGGAGCAGAAATAGAGAAAATAATGTATTCTCCGTCTCTAATTTGGGATTTGAAGGGGTATTCATTACAGGGACTAGTGAACGTTATGTGAAGGAAAGAACCTGCTCTACAGGAGTAAAAAAAATTTCCCTTAAAGAATGTCATATTAATACAAGAGACAAACATGTTTACGAAAAGAGTTATTCTCCCTGAAGGTATAGCTATTTCCCTCAAGACCAGACATAATCATCACTGACCTGAACTAGCGCGTAACACCGGTCTGTTGTTCACCTTTATTGCTTTAGATTGCATATGTTAAGGAAGTTATATGTTTATAGGTATTGTTAAACAACGGATTCGTGGCATTGCTACTTGTAATTCTGCCAAGTTGCGCACCAGAGTAGTGCGATAGAATTTTATGAATGTTCACAAAGACAATGAGTATTATCCTTCCTGGAAGACAGTCAAAACTATCAGCCCCTGGGTACTGTGGACCACCGTATGAACTATTGCCCGAAGGCTGATATGTTTGACTTTTTCACCCACTCAAATTCTAAAGGAACTGTTGTCTTGTCCCTTATCATCCCAATGACCAATAAATACTGATAACTATTTGATCATGAACCACATTAAAGGCTTTAATTAAAGCTATACAATAAAATTCCGCTATTAAGACCACCTAAGTTTAAGACAAATCTTTCTTTCAAAAGCATATTTAGAAGGTTTCAGTTACATTTTTTGTGTGTTTCCTACATCCAGATGCTCTAGTGGAAGAACACCTTTCGGACTGTTCAAAAGTGGTCTTCTAAAAGACTACTTTTGAACAGTCCGAAAGGTGGTGTTCATATAGTAATTTTGTAGGCGATGGCTACTGACAACCGGTTGTCAGCAGCCTGTGAAGCTACAGACAACCGGTTGTCACCAGCCTGTGAGGCTGCTGACAACCGGTTGTCTGTAGCCTCACAGGCTGCTGACAACCAGCTGTATAAGACCTGAAATTAATAGTTTTTTTTTCTTTTGTTCTTAACTGATATATTTTGAATTACTTTATCTTTCCTATAAACCTTTATTTGGGTGTTTCTTGGCATCTTTATGGGTCAGTTTTGCTATATATTGTAGGCTGCACTGATGTTCTTTGAATAAATACAAATCTGCAGTAGTATCTGCTGGTATGTGATCATAATTAAATCACATATATGTGGATAAAAAGAAGTCCAGAACTTATCATTAGATATGGTGAGGTCTGGGTGGAGGAGTAATTCCATACATGCCAAGACCTGGAAGAACTAACTTGGAATTTATGATCTTTTAATAATCGATTGACTTAAGGTTAAGTCATATAATTGTTAAGCTGTAGAAAAATATTGAGAAGATATTAGGATCCTTTGCATGCTGCCAAATTATGCTAAAATTTATCACTTTATTTGCATTTTGTGAACTTTACTAAATATTTGCACTTCCCATCGTTGCAAAAACCCACATTTCTCTATCAAGAACAGAATTGTACAAAGTACCTCTTTGACTGACGAATTTGTCAATGATTGGAGACTGTAAAATAATGGAAGATTTCTGTAAAAGCTCTGTGATAATTATAAGACTACCGGGTATGAGATATGTGTCGCCAACCAGGGTTTTGGTGTTGGTTGGTTCTAGATGGACAGGGTGACAATTGCGGTCCCTGCCTCTCTTTAGCCCCAGGCCTTGTATGTGCGCACTCGCTTGGCAAAGTGGGGAATTAAGCTCAAGACGGTAGCATACAAGACCAGGGGTTTCCGCCCAAATACCCTGGGTGACATATGATCACACCAGACACAAAGTCTGATGTGATGTAGGTTAGAGTCAACACAACACAGTTCACTTTTCCCAAATTTGTATATTTAAATATTTTTCTATCAAAATTTAGTTAAAAGTTCCAAAACTTACTAAACGCGATTGATGCCGACTTTCCTTTATTTCAATGTCCTATTTTTCATTAGAATGTCCTAAATGTCTTTATTCAATTTACCACAATTTTCCTTAGAATTCACATGAAATGTCAAGTCCTAAACGAGTCCTGAAATGTCAAGTTCCTAACACAATTTGTCACAGTTGTAATGTCGACCAGCATATAATTTTCCCAAAATTTAATGTTCATCAATTCACTTAAATCAAATGTCTTGCAAATTTCCTAAAGTTATCTCCCTTACTTAGCTATTTAATTTTCCTATTTTCCTTATATTGCAAATCACTTCTTACACAAGTCCGTTACTAAGTTTTAACAAAGATTTGTAAGTCTCTACACAGAACTTTGAGTCAAACAGTCTGTGCAGGGTCTACGATGCAAAACCAAGTTAACAGTTCAATTTCGTTCACTATGTATTCTCTGTATTGTATCTGTGTATTGTATCTCTGTCTCAGTTTCCAAAACTTGTCTCTTATAACTGCTTGTGTGGGCTTATCAGCCCCATCTCAAATGAGCCAATGAACAGGCTTCTATCATCCAACCAATAGTTGCACATTTTTGAAGTGTCAGTTTGACCAATCAAAAGTCAGACCCAAAAGGGTGTTAAAAGATTTTTCTGAAGATAGACAATTTCACCTGAGAAAACAAACCAATTATCTAAAGATTGCAATTTCCTGTGAACAATAAAAGTTACTTTTCTCAAAGTGACAACTGTTTCAATAATTTGATCAATTTTCAATTAAGTTGTCTACCAAGTTCCAGTTTGAAACCCAAAGAGTGACTTGTGTTTCCTTAGTTGATTAATCTTATTGTTTTGCTTGATGACCTCCCAGCTCAAGCGTTTCAAACTACCTTTGTTGGCTCATAGGTGCTAAAACACTTCTCAAGCCATGGTGCTTAACTTGTTTGTTTGTCAAAACAATGCCTCTAGACCCATTTTACAAAGATTAAGCTTGATGAACAAAATCCTGGGAAAATATAAATTTATGAAGTTTAAACTAAAATGAAATTAACTTTTTTTTCTGAAATTCTGTTTTTCTCATTCACCCATTCTCTCTTACTATGACCTAAAAAAATAAAACCTTTCTTTCAACTTTCATCCCACATCGAAATCCCAATCACACTTATTTATTCATTAATATTTCTGAAATGTAAATGTCCTAAAATTTTGACTGGTGACATTTTCCCTGGGTGACATATGATCACACCAGACACAAAGTCTGATGTGATGTAGGTTAGAGTCAACACAACACAGTTCACTTTTCCCAAATTTGTATATTTAAATATTTTTCTATCAAAATTTAGTTAAAAGTTCCAAAACTTACTAAACGCGATTGATGCCGACTTTCCTTTATTTCAATGTCCTATTTTTCATTAGAATGTCCTAAATGTCTTTATTCAATTTACCACAATTTTCCTTAGAATTCACATGAAATGTCAAGTCCTAAACGAGTCCTGAAATGTCAAGTTCCTAACACAATTTGTCACAGTTGTAATGTCGACCAGCATATAATTTTCCCAAAATTTAATGTTCATCAATTCACTTAAATCAAATGTCTTGCAAATTTCCTAAAGTTATCTCCCTTACTTAGCTATTTAATTTTCCTATTTTCCTTATATTGCAAATCACTTCTTACACAAGTCCGTTACTAAGTTTTAACAAAGATTTGTAAGTCTCTACACAGAACTTTGAGTCAAACAGTCTGTGCAGGGTCTACGATGCAAAACCAAGTTAACAGTTCAATTTCGTTCACTATGTATTCTCTGTATTGTATCTGTGTATTGTATCTCTGTCTCAGTTTCCAAAACTTGTCTCTTATAACTGCTTGTGTGGGCTTATCAGCCCCATCTCAAATGAGCCAATGAACAGGCTTCTATCATCCAACCAATAGTTGCACATTTTTGAAGTGTCAGTTTGACCAATCAAAAGTCAGACCCAAAAGGGTGTTAAAAGATTTTTCTGAAGATAGACAATTTCACCTGAGAAAACAAACCAATTATCTAAAGATTGCAATTTCCTGTGAACAATAAAAGTTACTTTTCTCAAAGTGACAACTGTTTCAATAATTTGATCAATTTTCAATTAAGTTGTCTACCAAGTTCCAGTTTGAAACCCAAAGAGTGACTTGTGTTTCCTTAGTTGATTAATCTTATTGTTTTGCTTGATGACCTCCCAGCTCAAGCGTTTCAAACTACCTTTGTTGGCTCATAGGTGCTAAAACACTTCTCAAGCCATGGTGCTTAACTTGTTTGTTTGTCAAAACAATGCCTCTAGACCCATTTTACAAAGATTAAGCTTGATGAACAAAATCCTGGGAAAATATAAATTTATGAAGTTTAAACTAAAATGAAATTAACTTTTTTTTCTGAAATTCTGTTTTTCTCATTCACCCATTCTCTCTTACTATGACCTAAAAAAATAAAACCTTTCTTTCAACTTTCATCCCACATCGAAATCCCAATCACACTTATTTATTCATTAATATTTCTGAAATGTAAATGTCCTAAAATTTTGACTGGTGACATTTGTGTCCTTGAATGCAGAAAATGCTATAAAGTCACAAGTTTTTATCCATTTCCTCCCAGAAAGGCTCCCTTGGTTTACGGTAGTTGAAAAGAGTCAAAACAGTAAATATTCAATGTATCATGCATATGGAATACCTTGCCGAATGAATCAATAATATTTTTTCTGGTTTTGGTTTTACGGCCTTTTCAACATTATTTCACTTATTTCAAGCTGAATGCTAATCAGGTGGACGAAAACCGGTGTATCTGGATAAAAACCACCTGACCTTCCGTTGCGGAACTTGGTGTCTGATATATGGGCCAAACAAGGTGCAAACCACAGGTGAGAGACCTAATGATTGAGAGTCGTCGCTCTTACCCGTTAGACCACGGAGGCTCATTGATACAGCTATATCCCCAACAAAGGGTAGGGGGACATTGTTTCTGGTGCTTCTGTTGTATACCGGTAAGAGTTGAAAAGGAATACATGTACAACATATGGAAAACCTTAATGAATGAGTCCTTGGCATTATGTCCCCCAGTAAAGGGAAGTGTGTGTGTGTGGGGGGGGCATGTTTTCGTTGTGTTTTTGTTGGCTTTGGGTGATTGATGCAGTGTATCTCTAGAACCAATTTAATAGATTCTTATCACACTTGCATACAGTATGTGCATCATTATAAGACCAGGCAAAACAGTAACTAAGGTCTTTTGGCCTTGACTTTATTTTCAAAGTCACAGGCTGCCCAAAGCTGTCATTTTTTTAATAGAAATACTTTGCCTCCAGAATGAATGTACATGTACAGTATATGGCCATACTTGTTACAGTCTATCACTGCAATGTACAAAAGACTTGAATGGATTGTGCTGACCTTGAGCTACTGCTAGTTTTCAAGGTCACACAATTACATAGACTCCAATATTGCACAGTATGCTCTAGTATGTCTTCTGAACCAAATAATGAACTTCAGTCTCCCAAACAAACCACCACTGCTTTAATGAACACCAATATGGACTCCCATTTTCCATGATGGGGAACCCCCAGTCAACACCATGGATAAATGCATTTTATCATAAGAAACAATAATATAGATGGTTTAAGACTTGGAATCTGACCGGTTTCAAAGCCATATTTGAATTGAAGAGGGTGGGACATACCCCTAGGTGACCCGTGGTTGTTGTCACCAAATGTGCCTAATTATAACGACTTAATGAGCAATAAAATGGATGGTTATGGGGTGGTAATCTAAGTGGTTTCTGCGATATTCAGCCTTATATGAACTCGAGGGGATAGCGCATAACCTGGTGCATCTTAAAATTATCATTAGGAACAATATACATGTATGTGTATGTTTCAGGGATGGAGATTTGAACAGTTTCTGAGCTATTAACCTTATTTAAACTGGATGGGGGGGGGGGGGGGGGGGTATAGCATCTAGGGACCTGGTCAGTGCAAGTAAATGAGGCGTCATAAGGAGAAATAATAGTTACAATTTAGGCATGGGGATCTGAATATTTTCCAAACGTTTTCCAAGATGTTATTAAGCTTTATGTGAACTGGAGGAATGAGGCATGCCCCATGGGGATTCCCTTGTCAACACAACTGGATGCATCCTATCAAAAGGAACAACAATATACAATGTATATTGTTTAACAGTCTGGATCTGAACAATTTCCAAGATATTCAGTCAATACTGAACTGGAGGGGGTTGAGGGGTGGGGATCTGAATGGTTTCTGAGAAGGCATATCCCCAGGGGAGGGGTGTGTGGGGGGTCCTGAGGTTGCTAAATTAGTGAATTTGTCTTTTCGAGTACCAGGGTGGTCAAATATTAGACTCAGCCCATTAATCAATATATATATTGCAGATGATGAAACAGTCTTAAGCCAAAATTCAGAACCATTTTTATCCCCCGACCGAATAGGTTCGGGGGATATAGCGATCAGCCTGGCGTCCGTCCGTCCGTCCGTCCGTCCGTCCGTCCGTAGACGCAACCTTGTGATGGCCATAACTCCTATACCCTTTGAGATTCATTGTTGGTTCTTGGCACAATTGTTCACAAGGCTGAGACGGCGTGTCATGCACAAGAACTAGAACTCTGGATGCCATACTTTTTTAGTTATCTCCCCTTTTAATAAAATAGAATGACTACTTTGTGATGGCCATAACTCCAATACCCTTTGAGATATGTTGATGGTACCTGGCACAGTTGTTCACAAGGGTGAGACAGCGTGTCATGCACAAGAACCACAACTCTGGTTGTCATGGTTTTTTAGTTATCTCCCCTTCCAATAAAATTGAGTGACTACCTTGTGATGGCCATAACTCCAATACCCTTTAAGATATATTGATGATACCTGGCACAGTTGTTCAAAAGGCCGAGACGGTGTGTCATGCACAAGAACCACAACTCTGGGTGCCATGGTTTTTTAGTTATCTCCCCTTCCAATAATATAGAATCACTGCCTTGTGATGGCCACATCTCCAACACTCTTTGAGATATATTGATGGTACTTGCTACAGTTGTACATGAGGTTACGCAGGTGTGTCACGTTCAAGAACCACGACTCTGTGTGCCCTGGTTTTTTAATTATCTCCCCTGACAATATAACCTTGTGATGGCCATAACTCCAAAACCTTACAGATCCCCACCCCTAAACCATATATATTATTGTTCCTTATGATAAGACACATTCATTGACACCAACCTGGGGGCCCCGGATGCGCTGGGGCCTTGCCCCACCCCCTCCACTTCATAAAAGGCCCAATATCTCGGAAACCTTACAGTTCCCCACCCCTAAACCATACATATTCTTGTTCCTTATGATAAGACACATTCAGTTACAATAACCTGGGGGCCTCGCGATGCGCCGGGACCATACCCCACCCCCTCCACTACATAAAAGGCCATATAACTCAGAAAACCGTTTAGACCCCCACCCCTAAACCATATATATTCTTGTTCTTTATGATAAAATGCATTCATTGACACCAACCTATGGGCCCGCGGGATGTGCCAGGGCCTTGCCCCATCCCCTCCACTTCATAAAAGGCCCAATATCTCGGAAACCTTACAGATCCCCACCCCTAAACCATATATATTATTGTTCCTTATGATAAGACACATTCAATGACACCAACCTGGGGGCTCCCTGGGATGGACCAGGGCCCTGCCCCACCCCCTCCACTTCATAAAAGGCCATATATCTCAGAAACCATTCAGATCCCCACCCCAAAACCATATATATTCTTGTTTCTTATGATAAGACGCATTCAGTGAGACCAACCCGGGGGTCCTCTGGGAAGTGCCCGAGCCAAGCCCCACCCTCTCCACTTCAAAAAAGACCCAATTTCTCAGAAACCGTTCAGATCCCCACCCCTAAGCCATAAATATTCTCGTTTCTGGTGATAAGACGTATTCAGTGATACCAACCTAGGGATCTCCCGGGATGCACCATTGCCCCACCCCCTCCACTTCATAAAAGGTGATATATCTCAGAAACCTTTCAGATCCCCACCCCAAAACCATATATATTCTTGTTTCTTATGATAAGACGCATTCAGTGACACCAACCTGGGGGTCCTCTTGGATGTGCCCGGGCCCTGTCCCACCCCCTCCATTCCATAAAAGGCCCAAATTCTCAGAAACCGTTCAGATCCCCACCCCTTATCAATATATCGTCTGCTGAGTGCAATAACGATGTAAGTGCAAAATGGCAACTTTTCAGGAGAGACAAAAAACTGTTTTAGTAAAGAATGGCATAGAAAACCATACTATAAGCTGGTTTCTTAACTTCATGGCAACTTCTTTCATTTGTGTGTGGTGTTTATTGTTGAATAAATGACATTTGAAAAGAAATATTTAGCATTTAAGGGTAGATACACCATTTCTGCGCCAAGTGTTTTTTTCAACTTTTTTGGTGCAAAAACGGTGTAAGTGCATCCAGCGCTAAAACGATGTAAATGCACAAACCTTATTTCTTTGCCTTTTACATGGTAAAGCAGTAAATTAAAGGCACTTGGTAGGTAATAGGTCACATTTTATACATTCTGCATGGTACTTACATGCTTATTCTGAAATATCAAGCAGCAGGATTCAATATTTTTGAGGTATTAAAAAACTTGGCGCAAAAATGGGGTAAATGCACTTACACTGTTTTTGCGCCAACTTTTTTTCTAAAAGTCAGCGCAAAAACGGTGTAACTGACAAAAAAAAATCCAAAATGCTGAAATAAATCATGATTGAGGCAGTATCCAGTTGTAGAACTTATTTACCAAGTGTGTCAAGTCCTAAGGCACCCATTTATGCAAAAAAACTATTTTGGCCAAAATGTCAGTTACACCGTTATTGCACTCAGCAGACGATATATTCTTGTTCTTTATGATAAGACGCATTCAGTGATTCCAACCTAGGGGTCTTCAGGGGTGTGCTGGGGCCATGCCCACCCTGCCACTTCATAAAAGGCGATAAATCTCAGAAACCTATCAGATGCCCACCCCTAAACCATATATTTTTTTGTTTCTTATGATAAAACGCATTCAGAGACACAAAATTGGGGGTCTCTTGGGATGTGCCCGGGCCATTCCCCACCCCCTCCACTTCATAATCTCAGAAACCGTTAAGACCCCCACTCATAAACCATATATTTTCTTGTTCCTTATGATAAGATGCATTCAATGATATCAAATTGGGCCATCTGTTGGGTCATCTCCCACCCCTCCACTTCATAAAAGGCCTCATATTTCAGATACAGAGTCCACATGGAATAGGGGTTCATTTGGGAGACTTTATAATCAATAAATTAAAACCATACATGGCTGCCAGTGGGCAGTGCCCAGGTGCCCACCTGAGCTCTGGTGAGTATCGTGGCCCATGGGCCTCTTGTTTAGTTATCTCCCCTGACAGTATAATCTTGTGATGGCCATAACCGCAATACTTTTGTGATATATTGCTGATTTAATTCTGGTGCACTTTCTATTGGTGAACAATCTTCTGAAGGCCATATTGGCTTTTGGTCGGGGGATTTGCCATCTCTTCCGATGGCTATTTTTCACTCAGAGATAAACAATCCACCACTGGCCACCAACTGCAGTGCTTTCATTTATTAGATATTTTTTCCAGGCTCAAACTTTGGAACAAACTGATAGCTACGCATACTGGTAGTCTGATTGATGTTTGTTTGAGGTTTAATGTCCCCGTCAACACTAATTAGGTCATTTTGGAGACGTTGCTTCCAATTTTGTGTGACTTTTACCCTACACTGTGATGAAGTGACATCACAAGCCCTGCCGCCCAATAAAACCAAAAGGCTTATCAGCATTGGACGGTCTGTCTTACATCACTTTACCTGGGCAGGCTTAGTCCTTCTGTGTGGTTTACCAGTATTCCTGTGTGGTCAGTTTCTGCTCTGTGTGGAAGCACCATGCAGTCCATCTATTTCTTCAAACCCCAATGGGCTGATTGACTGTTGGTTTTTATGGTTATTGGCAAATACATGTTTTGTTTTGTTTGTTTTGGAGTTTAACATCCCAGTCAACACTATTTAGGTCATTTTTGAGCCGGTCAGTTTACCTATCAACACTTTCCTGGGCAGGCCTATACGTAAGGGGTTAACCAGTACAGTGCACATTCTTTCGCCAGAAACTGACAACTGCCCTTCTTGAATCAGCGGAAGGGAGAGAATGACCGTAGAAAATATTTCATGATCAATCTCCACGAAAGAATGTTGCCGACCCCAGCGGGAGTCGAACCCGCGTCCTCCTGATCAGCAGTCAGACACGCATCCGACTGAGCCACTGGCAAATACATGTACATTTCCATCCAAAACCTTATTTAACACTAGAGGCCATTCAGAAATAACTGCCAAACAAACAAAATCTACAGTTGCAAATTGAAAACATGTCTTTCAGAATATCAAGTATTTTTCCGCATCTCCTGATTTGAATCTGTTCTTCAGGCAGCAAGTATCAGCCCCAATTTGTGAAAGGATAGCAAATATAACTTAAAAATTCTATTTTCACATCATGTAAAATAAATCCTGTTTATTAAACAGGTTTTATATCAGCTGGTTGTCAGCAGCCTCGCAGGCTGGTGACAACCGGTTGTCAGTAGCCTCACAGGCTGGTGACAACCGGTTGTCAGCAGCCAGTTCCAATTTTGTATTTGTAAGTCAGCTTTAGGTTCAATGTTACACAGTTTAACTTCAAGTATACACATGATCCTCTATGTAGCAAGGTTTTGTGTATAGCAAGGTTCAGGGATGGCTTGCAAACATTTATAGGCTATATATTGAAAATACCATTCGCTAAGAGGCTGCTAGGCAATTCAAGTGACCGAGAGATAGTCAAAAACATCAATCTCCGAGGACCGATTCAAACTGATTAGCTTTTTAGTAGTATTATAGTTAGTCTTTGCAGTGCATGTATTGCTAATATTTTTATTTTGGATAGCCGTTTGGCCATTTTGGGGGAAGTAAGTGTCATTTTTTACGCTTTCCGCTTGTGACGTTTTCATTTGAGCCCCGCCAAGCGAATTTGTGTCTTCGAGCATTCCGTCATTACAAATTTTAACTGCGCATGCCCAGCCATTCAGAGGAACCAGGGATATGGCTTTCTGTCTGAAGGTTCCTCTTGATTCACTGCTTGTATGAGCGAGCAGCGAAGGTTCTGGCGAGACTGCGAGGATGCGCAGGCTCGCCTGAACCTACGCTGCTCGCATAGGCGATAAGTACCAAATAAAAATCAAAAAAGAGATCCTTTAAGAGCAATGAAAACATTCATAAGAAAGAAGATGAAAAGAAGATGACAAAATCGCTTGACGGGGCCCATTTTGTTATTTCTTTCCCTTTAGTGTCTTAGATGGGAAATATGGGGCAATTGTATCGATTCCGGATCATTGCCTTCAATTCTAATTTACTAAAAGATGTGAAACAATCGAATATGCTTGGTAACTTCTCGTATAGTAGGTTGGGTTATAAAGTCAATTTATGATAACACATCCATATGACAAAGTGCATCCTTTAGTGTGATAGATTGCTTACTTAGACTCCAAATATAGTTGTGGGGTAAGGGTTGACAAGTGTATTCATTTTTCTTTTCCTCTAGAGGGAGTTGGAGTACAGCTAGGTTGTGGGTATTCGTTTGAACTGCCTCACTGGCGGTTCTAACGAGCTGCCTAAACCTATGTTTACAAATTACAAATTTTCTTCAGAAAAAATGACCGTTTTATTTTAGGTATGAGAGAATGCAATCTGTCACACGGATGTGTCATCGTAATGTTAGCTGTATTTACCTGCAAGGCTCCTGGGTACTGTGGGTCCCAGCTGATCACAGGATATCCCAGGTTATCCGCTAGCTGCATGATATAGTCATTGGCCGCCACGCTCCCCGACCCGTAGTTGAAACTCAGTATCGTATTAACATGGCGGGCGAACACTTCCGTACAAAACAACGTCAATATTTCCGCCGGCGTTTCCGACTGCGTTGAGTTCAACCACGAATCAATCACAAACCGTTCACGTAATTTTCTATAAATAGGTTCCCTACCTACGTTGATGGTCATTTTCTCGTAAACGTGAATAGGTTGGAGTTTAGCTTCTAGAGACTCCAGAGGTACAATAATCTGCAGGACTACTTCTTGTTTTGACTTTGTGGATCTCTGGCCTCCTGTCATTGACCAATAAATAAGGCACACGAATACATGTAGAAATATCCGTTTACAATTAATGGTGAATATTGAAAAGTACTGTTTCTCCATGACTGACTGTCTATAAAAGCGATTTTCTACTTCCAGCGTTTATATATCTAAACTTATTTACCACATTCAGAAAGCAAATAAAGCATTTGTTTTCATTTTCACAAAACTGCTTTCACCTACGTATGAAAATGTTAATATCCCTCAAAATAGAACTGATGGCAATGATCAGGAAGCAAAAAACTGCTACTTGCTATGTGAACAACTGTTATGATTTTTTGGTTATTCCAGATATTTTCCAGCGGAGATTTTCACATATTTTTTGTCATTTGTACTTGTACAGTAATTATTCTGAATTCATTCATAGAAAACTGAAAATTATATCGTTAACATGGATATAAAGAAAAAAAAATTAGATCCATTATGGTACCTCACCCGCGCGACATAGTGCATTTTTTCACATCTCCAAAATGGCTACTTTCCTGATGAAAATCCGTGTTATTTTTCTTATAAATGCTCAAAATATAGGTTGTGGGTACTCGTTAGAACCGCCTTAATACATAGGATGCGGGTGCTCGTTAGAACCGCCTCATTGAGGCGGTTCTAACGAGTACCCTCAACCTATGTCTTGGAAAAGAAATAAGAAAAATAATGTATACCCCCGTAAACCCTAGTTTTCTCTATATGAAGTGGGGTTTAGGGAGTCCTCATTTCACGGACTTGTTCACGTGATGTTAAATCTAACGCCAATGCCGAGTACGTATTTGTGAAAACGTTCAGGCCCAGTTGTTCAAAAATAACGACGTCAAACGTAGTTTTTGATTTTTGATTATTAATATGGCATATAAACTAATACTTTTGCAGAGAATAAACGCGAGTAGCTTCATAAAACTTACTCACATTTTACTGCGAAAGTTCCAGGGTTTTCTTGAATATTTGACATTTTGAACACTAACACGCTCGTAAAACTAATGGTGCTACAAACAACTGGGCCCAATGAAATTAATACCCTTTTCAACCCGTTTTATGTAGTCTAAAGTAAAATTTTATAAGGGTATGCATTTTTATATTTTGCTCAAAAACGTAGATTGTGGGTACTCGGTAGAACCACCTCAGTATCGCGGCTCTAACGAGCATTGCAATATATGTTCAAAACATTGAAAAAGCAAATTTTAAAAAAACTGTTCTTCGAAAACTGCCATTTCATTTCTTGAAGGACAAGGCATTCTTGCACACCAGACAAAGGAAACCCGTGATTTTACCCTGGGATAGAAATTTATGATCTGACCCTGGTGTTCCGACCAAAAATCGAATATAATCGCGTGTTTGCTAAATGCACTCGTTGATTGAGACCTCCTATGCGCCGTCGTTAAGGTTGAGTCACAGCACGTTACGTGACGTCACTAAACATTCCTGCAGTGTCAACACAATATGGCCGACGTTGATAACCGAAGTGAATGCAACATTAAAAATACGCGCTAAGAAGTGGAAGGTATGCAAGAAGAAGAATCCAATATGGGTGTGAGGGGTGGATAGAAAAATCCGTCCCTCGGGATCACTGTCCGGCATCACGAGGCTTGCCGAGTGATGCCGAACAGTGATCCCGAGGGACAGTCGGGACGGATTTTTCCATCCACCCCTCACATCCATATAAGATTCTTATATTTTAACACGGATGTTATTTCCTCATGAAAAAAGAATATTCACATTCGACATCATTTCAAAGACGATGTATAAGCTTGCCAAAGGTTCGTTTTATAAATTGCAGATAAAATCACCACTTACATATTAAGACCAATACATGTAGGATTTAGTTTTCAAATCGGAACACTACACTTAAAATACATTTCCATACGATCAATTTCACCTTCTAGAATTTCCTTCAAAACTTTAATTTAATACTAATTCAATTCATTGGCTGGATATGGCGCACAATAAATACAATAATTCCGCTAGTCTATGATTTACACCGAAGTATTTCTTAGAAGTGACATTTATCCATTTATCCTAATCTCAGAACTGCATTGATATTCACAACTAAGCACTTGCATCACCGCAGTAACTCAGACATCAATATTTACACTTTCTTTCGCTCCTGTTTATCAAACACTGACAAAAACACACATGTAATAACTGTAATATTTTCCAACAAATGGCACTATGGAACAGAAATATACATCTATACATCCGGATTATATGCCACTAAAACTCGCTTTCTTTTTGTAATGGTCTGCCTGCTGAGAACAATCCTCTCTGCATTACAGAACTGACGTACGTTGTCATAAAAACGATGGATTGCTTTTTGTGGCACACTTTGTGGTGATTTGAGAAATGCCATTCACATACCACTGTATTCTTCTAATTTAATATAATAACAATGAATTCATAAATGAGCCAGAGCACAGCTCAAGGTGCAGGTTGACATTTACCGCCTCATTCTGCTCTAAAATATAGATTGTCTGTACTCGTTAGAACCGCCTCGATGAGGCGGTTCTAACGTCGAGGCGGTTCTAACGAGTACCGACAATCTATATTTTAGAGCAGAAATAAGAAAAATATCACAATTTTTCAACTTAAAATTTTCGTTTTTAGCGGTAAAAGAAACAACGTATTTGTATCGACGTGTTCTCGAAATGGATTATCCTTTGGCGGCATGAACTACACTTTGGTGGACCAGACTAGCTAGTTTCGGCCAATTATGCCTCGTCAGTGACCCTCAGATATTTTCAAAATTCTACAATCGGACCAATGGTTCCAGTGAACTGGAATATATAACCTACAATGTACCCTATGATGAATGACATGGAGACTTTTACAGCCGCCATACGTTCCCTTACACCAGCATTAGCCCTTTTTGTACCAAATTGAATCTTCCTCTTTATATATAGCAGGAGTTCATTTTAAAATTTAGGGGTGTCAGGTTGTGTTTTCTTCTAAATTTATTTGGAAAATGACTGAACTTTTAGCAAACAGTGGAGGCGCTGATCAGACGCCGCGTTCTGCGGCGTCTGATCTGGGCCTGCACTGTTTGCCAGGGTACCCATTTTGGGGTTTCTGGTACTAATGGGTTAGTGAAGTTAAATATAGAGCCTGATCAGAGTCTCATCTTTTCGACCTATGTATGCCACAAGATCCATAGATTACTCCAGCTACCTGCGAATACACTGATCAGACTGCGCAGAGTATTTGCCGCTCCATATTGCGTAGTCTGATCAAATGCTTCGGTGGTCATATATAGCAAAATTTGTGGTTTCCTGGAATCTCGCAGTTCGATCAAATTTCGCTGGGACTACTACAGCACAATATATGGAAACTTTTACTACCAAAATTTGACACTTTTCAGATTAAAAAAAAAAATCTTATATTTGTTATAATCCTGCTCAAAAATGTAGATTGGGTGCGCGCACGATTAAAAATTCTGTTGTTTTCAATACACGAGATGAAATATTTTTGGTTTTCATCAAAAAAAGTAAATATTCTCTATAACTCTATATCTCGCAGTCTGATCAGTGATTGTACATGTCCTGTTCTCATACACCAGTGTGTACACTTTGCTGTGCCACGGCTCATTTTCTGTTTATCCGAAACATATATTTTCTTAGAAAACTGTAATTCCTTTTGGAAGTGGTAGAACTAGTATAAGCTTCTTACATTTGGTTTCCATCTTTGAGCCATCAGAATTCAAACATCTTCCCAATTAGCATAGTTATGGCACGCTAGTTCCTGGAACAGACAAATGAAATTAAATTGGTAATTAACGATTTCAAAAGTACACCTCAAATTCATCGGAATAGTGTCAAATTACCATAATTGGAACACAGAAACAGACAAGTACAGAACATTGTATCGCCCCCGCCCATAGGGGCTTGAAGAAATATATGGGCTGCATGATGCTTCCACGCAGAGCTGAATCCAGCCCGCACACTAGTACTGGTAAACCGCTTAGAGGATCTAAGCTTGTCCAGGAACCGCGGTGCGAGGCGGACCGTCCATGCTAATAAACACTATTGGTTTCATTAGGCGACAGGGCTTGAGAAGTCATTTCATCTCAATGTCGGGTAAAAGTCCCACAAAATTGGAAGCAACGTCTCCAAAATGACCTTTACAGTGTTGACGGGGACGTTAAACCTCAAATCAAACAAACAAACAAACAAACAACAGAACATTGGAACAGATTTGCCTGAAATGAATAAAACACAGACATAAAATTTTGCTGGCTTAAATTGATGATAAAGAAATGGAAAAGTAACTAAATGCGTTCTATTACGAAAACAAGCCAAAACAAATACATTGACTATTTTACCGCCAAAAATCGAAAATTTTACGATAAAAAATTGTGATATTTTTCTTATTTCTGCTCCCTGCAAACCCCAGTTTTACTATTTAAAAGTGGGGTTCAAGGTGGTCAAAATTACATAGGCGTGTTTACGTGATGTACTTTATTTATTAAGGACAAATATTCTGCACCTAAATTGGTAATCTGAGGTCGCGGGTTCGATACCTGCTGGGTCGGCAATATCCTATCGCAGAAATTGCTGGCCAAATCCTTTCTACGGTCATCCACTACCTTTCGCCTGATTCAAGAAGGACAGTTGTCAATTTCTGGCGAACGAATATGCACTGTACTGGTTAATCGCTTATGTATAAAGACGTGCTGTTAGGTTAACTAACCAGTCCGATATGACCTCAACAGTTTTGACGTAAAACTACAAAACAACTACAAAACAAATTATATTAACTTCTGCGCACAAGTAATTATCTTGTTCGCACAACATATTATCTTGTTTGCACAACAGAGATCTTGTGCAGAAAACATAATATCTTGTGCATACAAGATAGTATTTTGTTCGCACAACTCAATATCTTATGCGGACAACATATTATCTTGTAAGCACAATTTAATCAGGCGCATAAGATATTATGTTGTCCGCACAAGATCTATGTTGTGCAAACAAGATAATATGTTGTGCGAACAAGATATTATCTTGTGCGCACAAGATAATATCTTGTGCGCACCAGGTATTATGTTATCCGCCCAAGATATATTATGTTGTCCACATCTTGTTCGCACAACATATTATTTTGTGCGCACAAGATAATGTCTTGTTCGCACAACTTAATATCTCGTTCGCACAACATATTAAAAAATGCGCGTCCCTTCCCGGGTTCCGTAGATACCAGTTGACTCAGTGAAGATTTGGGTTCGCCCGAATGAGGCTACACGCTACCATCATGGTCACTAGGCCGCTTTAAACCCCAATTTATACAAAGTAAACCTGGGTTTACTGGGGTTTACATTATTTGTTTTTCTATTTTATTGCCCAGAGACATAGGCTGTGGGTACTCGACTTATGTTTTTAGTATAAATAAGACACACCACTTTGCCTGGGCAAGCTTAGTCCTTCTAAGCAGTTTACCAGTACTCATTTGTGGTCAGTTTCAGCTCTTCGTGGAAGCTTCATGCAATCCAATCTATTTCTCAAAGCTCCGATATCGGTGGCGATTTTTTTTCGTCAGTTAGATTACCCTTTTGGAGCAAAAGCACGTTGTCACATGGGTGTGTAATCACAATGTTTAAGGGAAATGGATACACCTGGTACAATTTTTCGCCATCTTTAAAGGTAGACAACTTTAGGGCCTTCCGAGCAAATTATTTCCTTTAAGTGTTGAACCCTGTTGACATGAGATGTCTCCCATGTCACAAGGGTCAACTCTTAAAGGAAAGAATTTGCTCCTGAGGAGCAAATTCTTTCCTTTAAGAGTAGATCCCTCTTTCAGTGGGAAAGGGCTTATAGAAAAGCGAACAGAAAGTCCCGAAAGTTGTCTCCCTTTAAAAAATGGCGGAAAATCTGCCAGGTGTTCCCATTCCTCTTAGGCTTTGGTGAGCGCACATACCCAAAGATGTAGACTGGCTCCCGTCGTCAAACTATTAATTAGTCAAACTTACAAAAATATGTTTTCACTGATGTGTTACTGATTCCAGCTGAGTTTGACGTATGTTCTAAGTGTAGAAAGAAAGACAACTTTGAAGGAAAAGAAATGTTTGGATTGTGTTTCTTGATCAAGTTTACATAAATCCATGAGAAAAAATATGAACATACGACAGGGAGCCAGTCTACCAAAGATGCGGTTTCGCTCTTTATGGTTCCTACTAATATTGAGTACCAGACACAATCATTTCTGACAGTTTATCAACAGAGCACATTTACTGATGTTTGGAATTAATTAATACTTCTTCAGACCATCTTATAATGAGTACTTTTCCTTAACGTATATCGCGGACCATAGCTTGTTCTTAATGAAAACAAGGTGGGCAGGCGCCAGACAGGGTAAAGTATTCGTTTCTTGTAAATGATTTGTATAACGAATAAAATGGCAGAATATTAGAGAGCCATTGTAATATCAAAGCACTGACAGCTCACTGATTGAGCTGGGAATTTTATAGACCAGATACTAGTCTGATAATTGAGTTGTTTTTATGTATAATTTTAAACTTCTTGTCCATAGCTAGTCTATTGACTGGGCGGTCTTCAGCTATCCAGTACGAAAACACGCCTATACAAATACATTGTAGATTTTATCGCCGGAAAATGGAAAAAGTAAGATGAAAAGTTATGATATTTTTCTTATTTCTGCTCAAAATAGAGATTGTGGGTACACGTTAGAACCGCCTCATCGAGGCAATTTGGTAAACGCAATTTGGCTTTTGCACCTAGGCAGACAAAGGATGTTGCATACAAAACCTTGGTTAGACCTCAACTGGAGTATGCATCACCTGTTTGGCATCCCCATGTTAAAACTCAGGTTCAACAGGTTGAGAAGGTTCAGAGGACGGCTGCCCGATGGACCTACAGGCGATGGGGGAACAGAAGTAGTGTTGGTGAAATGCTCGATGAGCTGGAGTGGCCATCGTTGGAGGCCCGTCGCGAGCAGTCCTCTTTAACCTTCTTTTATAAGATACACTCTGACATAAAGATAAATACTTGACCCCTGTGACTATTCAACTCAAACAAGGGCATCAAAACTAAGCAACAGTCAATATCGTAGGTACCAAGCCTATAGTGATGCCCTGAAGAATTCTTTCTTCCCTAGAACTATTCCTCAGTGGAACAGTCTTCCCTCCTCTGTGGTAAATGCCAAAACTGCAGAGGAGTTCAAAGCCCGCATGGTGTAGATGGGGATCCAGAGGTGTGCGTTTTAGTACACCTCTGAAAGCAGATTGTAAATAGTTTTAAGAACTCATCCAGTGTTTTTTTTTTTTTTTTTTTTTGTATTTTGCTTAATTCTAAATTTAGCGCACCACCCAACTGAGGTAATGGCCAAGTATGACCGACTCAGTATAGATAGATAGATAGATAGATAGATAGATAGATAGATAGATAAGATAGATAGATAGATAGATAGATAGATAGATAGATAGATAGATAGATAGATAGATAGATAGATAGATAGATAGATAGATAAGATAAGATAAATTTTAGAGTAGAAATAAGCTTTACCCCCGCAAGCCCCAGTTTTACTATATAAAAGTGGGGTTCAAGGGGGTTAAAATTATAAAGGCGTGTTTTCGTGATGTAAAGATGCATTCCACAGTTTCACACAGCTGGACGAGGCGGTTCAATTTATGTTTTTAGGAGAAATAAGAAAAATAATATATATAAATATCCATATAAACCCCTGTTTTACTATAAAAAATTGTGGTTTAAGGGGATCAAAATTATATAGCCGTGGTTCCGTGATATTTAGCATCGCCATTAAACGAAATTTGTTACTGGAAAAAAACCTAGAATTTGCCTCCACAAACAACATTTTCCAGTACAACGCCCACCCTTATTCAGATATCCATTTATTAATTGGGCCCCGTCAAGCGATTTTGGTACTTATCGCCTATCCGAGCAGCGAAGGTTCAGGCGAGCCTGCGCATCCGCGCAGTCTCGCCAGAACCTTCGCTGCTTCCTCATACAAGCAGTGAATCAAGAGGAACCTTCAGACAGAAAGCCATATCCCTGGCCCCTCTGAATGTCTGGGCATGCGCAGTTAAAATGTGTCATGACGGAATGCTCGAAGACACAAATTCGCTTGGCGGGGCTCAATCTAAAATGGCACTATTATCAGAGACAGACAAGAGCCGCCATCAACATAAATCCAAATGTCTGCCAGTGAAAACGACGTTACGTGACGAATATCGTTATTGTTAAATATTTTGTGACAGTTGCAAATTATTGACGCTATTCAATTATAAATCGTCGCCATACATGCGCATCTGCAATAGACAATTTCCTATTTTGCACATCCCAACAATGCTATCTGTCTAGTAGAGGTCTTGTTCACATGTTAAAAGAAGGTTACCTGATTTTTTCGACTGATTGTAAGTTTTACAGAAATCCTCAAAGCCATCGATCCACTCGAACCTAATCAGTTTCATGTCTGGCTTAAAATGGATATTAGCTAAGAGCATACACCCAGATCATACGCCAAAACACAAACCCTGATAACCTTATCGTATAGAGAACAGTGTGGTTAACAGGGGTGTACATTATTTTTGTTAGTTTTGCTCAAACCATGGATGCAATCACCTCAATGAGGTGGGTCTGGCCGGCACCCACAATCTAAATCATGCGTGTGGAAATAAGAGAAGTATCATATTACGGTAACACACCCGTGTTACATAGTGCATTTTTTCACATCTCCAAAATGGCTACTTTTCGGATGAAAATCCATGATATTTTTCTTATTCATACTGCAAACATAGGTTATGGGTGCTCGTTAGAACCGCCTCATTGAGGCGGTTCTAACGAGTACCCACAACCTATGTCTTGGAGTAAAAATAAGAAAACTAATGATTACCCCCGTAAACCCCAGTTTTCTCTATATAAATTGGGGTGTAAGGGGGTGTTCATTTCACGGACGTGTTCACGTGATCATTGGCTCGACAAAGTTAGCAGGATGGCAGGACAGCAGGATGAAACATGTTAAGTTAGCAGGATGGCAGGACAGCAGGATGAAACATTAAGTTAGCGGGATGGCAGGACAGCAGGACAGCAGGATGAAACATAATAAGTGAACAGGATGGCAGGACAGCAGGATGAAATATTAAGTCAGCAGGATGGCAGGACAGCAGGATGAAACTAATAATTTAGGCGGATGGAAGAATAGCAGGATGAGAACTTGTTCTGAATTTCAAAATATATACAACAATGTAATTGGCACCTATAGCTATGTTAGAAACTAGAAATCAAATTTAGTCCCTTCCCGTCTTTAAAGCGTACGGCCGCGAAAACCCAATTTTCGTCCTGCCACAAATTCACCCAGATGAAAAATTGTTTCAAATCACTAAACTTTTACCATCATGTTGTAGGCAACAAAAATCTATGTAAGAAAGTGAAAATTAAATTTGGCTCCTATCAGCGTTTAAGGAGGGTCGCGCATAATTGACTCTGCCGTAATCAGGTTCGAATTTTTACCTCAAAATGATATTTGTTTCTATTTAGTTTTCAAAGTGTTTTCTGAGGTTTTTGTAACATTTAATAACCATTGCAATGTGCATTTTGTTATAAATTATTTTGCGACTTCATAGACTACTTTCCGGTCTAGTCCGCATGGCTGGAAGCACAGGAAAATAGAGGGATAAACCGACTAACCCTGTATTTTTCCAGCTACTGGTTTGTTTCATCCGACTGCAGCCCATCAGCTGTCCATGGCAAATCTGAACTCGCTTTACTTTATTTTTCCATTGGTGTCAAAAATATAGCCTCGAAGAGTCTATCAGTTCACATATTCCACGGCCATACTTTGTCAACACAAACAAAACGATGAATCAATAGTGACGTTTACTTTAGTTTGCGTGACGTCATATATATGGAAAGAAAACACTGCCATATTTGATAACTAAAAGTGCAGACTGTAATGCCTGGCAGCGCACAATATTCTTTTAAGTGTCAGTCGCAGTCTCAGGTTCAATTACTGTTAAGCCACCTCAGTGAACAAATAGCCTGTGCCAGCACCCATAATTAGGATCTTGCACTCAACAGGTGTAGGCCTACTGGTAAACTGCTAAGAGGATCTAAGCCTGCCCAGGCAAAGCGGTGCGAGTCGGCCTGTCCATGTTGGTTCAATTGGCGGCGGGGTTTTAGTTGACATTTCATCATAAGGTCGGGTAAATGTCCCACAAAATTGGAAGCGACGTCTTCAAAATGACCTTTACAGTATTGACGGGGACATTAAACCTCAAATCAAACAAACAATAATCAAGCTTAAGCAAAAGGGTGTACAAGAAAAAATCCCTTTGATCTGTTTCGAATATAAAGATGATGGTTTAGGTTGTGCCACACGGAGCCTTTGTATGCCCACACATCCACCATCATAACAGAATTTTGTCAATGTACCGGCTCCAGCCAATCGGGCTGCATGATGCTTTTACGCAGAGCTGAAACCGACCGCACGTGAGAACTAGTAAACCGCTTAGAGGGTCTAAACCTGCCCAGGAAAATGGGTCAGAGTCGGACCGTCCATGCATATAAACCCTATTGGTTTCGTTGAGCGGCAGGGCTAGAGATGTCATTTTAACGTCAACATAATATTGGTCATTTTGGAGAGGTTACTTCCCAATTTGTGGGTCTTTTTACCCGACATTGAGATGAAACCTGACAGCCAGTGAAACCAATCTATATGTTTATAAGGACCGTCCGCCTTGCACCACTTTACCTGAGCATGGCGGTCTACTCGTACTCATGAGTGATTGGGTTAGTATCATGCAGCACAATCTTTTTCTTCAAGGCCAGTTCGGGGCTATCATGCATTGTAGAGACTATATTTATGAGAAGTTTTTGGACGATGCCTTTGAAGGGGTGTAGCACACTGAAGTGATTCAGCTATGATTACAAAGCCCCCCCCCCCCCCCCACACACACACACACCCCGAACAGAACTCGCATGACAAGACATAAAGCACAATGATGAAATGCATTAGGCTGAGAAAAGAGCCTTGAGGAACACCGACCTTCAATTCGAATTCTTCAATGGAACCAACACAAAAACGCATACGGCTCCGCGAATTAGCATACACCCACTGGACCATTCGAACATTCCACTCCTCCACTTCAAATTTTCTCTGTGCCTCCCAGATGACTTTCCGAGACACTCAACCAAATGCCTTCTCAAGGTCCACGAAAGCCACTATGTGGGAATGCAACTGCCATTTTGGCTTTCCGCTAGTGATGTTTCCATTACGGTCTAGTTATTCATGTTCGTGGTTCTTTCCCTTTGGTGTGTCTGATCGGAGGTGTTGGGTAATTGTATCGATTCCATTTTTTGATTGATTGATTTCCCGTTTCCCCGTGTCGCGGGTCGTCGGCTGGTGGGGTTCCAGGGAACGAATCCATGCTGGCACTACACCGTAGCCGCTCGATGGTACCCCCATTCCCCGTTGTCGGTGAATGGGGAGACCACTGCTCGGCTCCAGCCCCTGTATCGATTCCAGGTCATTGCCATCACTTTTATCCACTTTCGGAAAGTAAAAGGATAACTTATCTCACCTCCCTTTCACAGTTTGCATAAACAGGCAATAGATAATTAAATAGCGTTTCCGGTCAGTATGGCATGAAAAAAAAAACTTGTCAAAATTATAGAAAAAAAAAATAATTAGAAGTGTTTCTACTTTCCCTATAACGTTGGCAAATAATGTTTCCCAGGTATATTAATAACGTACATCTGACATTGTTTGAACGTCTGCGACAATGTTAATGGCTTCATATCTTTTAAACATGAACAGAACGACAATATTGCTATATCAGAACATGCATTTTTGGACAGAAAAATCCATGTTTCACACCATAAAACTTATAAATGAAATTGTGTTTCAATTCTAATGAAATACTTTGATTCATATCACATTAAGAAAGCAAAAGTATGTGCAATAATAGAGGTATAATCCTGGTTCTTGTCATTTAAACAATATCTTAATGCTTTTTTAGCCATTTTTATTGGGGGGGGGGTAATTTTTTCTGCAATATTTCTCTCAGATGCCTGGTGACATGGTCAAATTTCACGCCTATTTCGTGTATCTAATATTATTACACAATATATGTGAAAATAAGAAAAATCTAAAGACGAAAAATGCATTCTTTTTTCAAATATAGCGAAAATTGCATCTCAAAACAGCAAAACATGCAGAAAAGGACATTTGTAAATAGGTGTTTCGACAAAAATCTGTGAAAGAGTTTGTCTTTCACACAAAGGTACGCAAACATGACATTATCCTGCATTGTGGTTTTTTAACCAAACTTTGAAATATTGTTTTAAACAATTGTTATCGACAATTTGTCAATGACTGGGGTAATTATTGAAACATTCGATAAATTCGAAAACAGTACCCTTCTTTAAGGCTAAATAGCTCGAAATAAAGCCTGGTGTGCCTATATTTTTATACCGGCAAACGAGTGCAGAGATTTCAAGCTACAAAATATAAGCAAATAAAAAAAATCTAAAGAGAAAAGAATTACTCCCCACCCTCCTTAAAGCGTACGGCCGTGAAAACTCAATTTTCATCCTGCTGGAAGTGCAAAACCGATTTTCATCCTGCTGAACCTGTCAAGTTAGCAGGATGGCAGCACAGCAGGATGAGAAATTCTTCTGAATTTCAAAATAAATACCACCATGTTGTAGGCATCTAAAAACTATGTAAGAAGCTAGAAATCAAATTTAGCCCTTTCCCGTCTTTAAGGCGTACGGCCGCGAAAACCTATTTTTCGTCCTGCCACAAATACACCCAGATGAAAAATTGTTTCAAATCACAAAACATTTACCGTCATGTTGTAGGCAACAAAAATCTATGAAAGAAAGTGAAAATTAAATTTGGCTCCTATCAGCGTT
This sequence comes from Lucinisca nassula, assembly GCA_963580285.1. Classification (NCBI taxonomy): domain Eukaryota; kingdom Metazoa; phylum Mollusca; class Bivalvia; order Lucinida; family Lucinidae; genus Lucinisca; species Lucinisca nassula. The sequence goes on from OY757011.1 coordinate 2,623,221, forward strand.
TAAAGCGTACAGCCGTGAAAACTCAATTTTCATCCTGCTGGAAATGCAACATAAATTTTCATCCTGCTGAACCTGTCAAGTTAGCAGGATGGCAGAACAGCAGGATGAGGAATTCTTCTGAATTTCAAAATATTTACCACCATGATGTAGGCAGCTTTAAACTATGTAAGAAACTAGAAATCAAATTTAGCCCTTTCCCGTCTTTGAAGCGTACGGCCGCAAAACCCAATTTTCGTTCTGCCACAAATACACCCAGATGAAAAGTTGTTTCAAATTACAAAACATTTACCATCATGTTGTAGGCAACAAAAATCTATGTAAGAAAGTGAAAATTAAATTTGGCTTTATCAGCGTTTAAAGCGTACAGCCGTAAAAACTCAATTTTCATCCTGCTGGAATTGCAACACAATTTTCATCTTGCTGAACCTGTCATGTTGGCAGGATGGCAGCACAGCAGGATGAGAAATTCTTCTGAATTTCAAAATATTTACCACCATTTTGTAGGCATCTAAAATCTATGTAAGAAACTAGAAATCAAATTTAGCCCTTTACCGTCTTTAAGGCGTACGGCCGCGAAAACCTATTTTTTGTCCTGCCACAAATACACCCAAATGAAAAATTGTTTCAAATCACAAAACATTTACCGTCATGTTGTAGGCAACAAAAATCTATGAAAGAAAGTGAAAATTAAATTTGGCTCCCATCAGAGTTTAAAGCGTACAGCCGTGAAAACTCAATTTTCATCCTGCTGGAAATGCAACATCAATTTTCATCCTGCTGAACCTGTCAGGTTAGCAAGATGGCAGCACAGCAGGATGAGAAATTATTCTGAATTTCAAAATATTTACCACCATGTTGTAGGCATCTAAAAACTCTGTAAGAAACTAGAAATCAAATTTAGCCCTTTCCCGTCTTTAAAGCGTACGGCCGCGAAAACCCATTTTTCGTCCTGCCACAAATACACCCAGATGAAAAATTGTTTCAAATCACAAAATATTTACCATCATGTTGTAGGCAACAAAAATCTATGTAAGAAAGTGAAAATTAAATTTGGCCCCTATTAGCGTTTAAAGCGTACGGCCGTGAAAACTCAATTTTCATCCTGCTGGAAATGCAACATCAATTTTCATCCTGCTGAACCTGTCAAGTTAGCAGGATGGCAGCACAGCAGGATGAGAAATTCTTCTGAATTTCAAAATATTTACCACCATGCTGTAGGCAACAAAAATCTATGTAAGAAAATAGAAATTAAATTTGGCTCCTATCAGCGTTTAAAGCGTACGACTGTGAAAACACAATCTTCTTCCTGCTGTTATGCAACATTATTAAACGTTTTTTAATCATATGACGTTGTTGATAAGCAGTGGATAACTTCGTGTAATAAAAATCGTATGACCACACGTATAATAACACTTTGGCGGGATTAAGTAACGTCATGTCGACGTCCATGTCAACCATGCATTTTTTTTTCAAATTGTCAGATAAAAGACGATAAAATCCAATTTAAAGTGGTCATATGATAAACAGAATCTTTCACTCGTGGTCATTTCATATGAAATTTATGAAACTCGCCAAAGGCTCGTTTCATAAATTTCATATGAAATGACCACTCGTGAAAAATCGTCTATACCCGACATTGAGATGAAATGACTTCTCAAGCCCTGTCGCCCAATGAAACCAATAGGGTTTATGAGCATGGACAGCCCGATTTGCACAGCTTTGCCGGGACAGGCTTAGATCCTCTAAGTAGTTTACTAATACTCGTGTGTGGTAAGTTCCAGCTCTGCGTGGAAGCATCATGCAGCCCGACCCATCTTTTTCTTTAAGCCCCAATGGGGACGTAAAACTTTAAATAAAATCACATTTGATGTAAAGCAAACTCAGTCACTAAATCCGTTTAGGCTTGTGAAAAAGTTGGCAAAAAGAAAGAACAAGAATTCCGCTGAAGGCTATGTCGCGCCTGTGGTAAACTTGAACCTTAGGGTGAACGCTAGGGTGGTCGCAAATGTTGACGCCTTGACGAACGGACGGACGAACGAACGGACGAACGGACGGAAAACCGGGCGCCTATATCGCGCCATGCTAATAGCAGGCGCGACAAAAATGATGTGTATCAGCGTATGTAAACATAATGATGCATAAGAAATAAAAAGTTGCCCCAGCCCATAGGGGCTTGAAGAAATATATGGGCTGCATGATGCTTCCACGCAGAGCTGAATCCGGCCCACACACTAGTACTGGTAAACCGCTTAGAGGATCTAAGCCTGTCCAGGAACCGCGGTGAGAGGCGGACTGTCCATGCTAATAAACCCTATTGGTTTCATTGGGCGACAGGGCTTGAGATGTCATTTCATCTCAATGTCGGGTAAAAGTCCCACAAAATTGGAAGCAACGTCTCCAAAATGACATTTACAGTGTTGACGGGGACGTTAAACCTCAAATCAAACAAACAAAGAAATAAAAAGCAATAAGTAGAGGTAAAAATAAAAAAAAAAACATGGAAAAATCCAGATTTGAACAAGGGTCGCTAGCGTGAGAGTCGACGCCGTTGCTTATCGCGCCATAACACCTTTCAATTATATTAAATAAAAATGTCTGTGTTGAGGTTTAACTTTCAAGTCGACGCTGTAATGGTTATTTTGGAGACGTTGCTTCCCATTTTGACGGACTTTTACCCGACATTGAGACATCTCAAGCCCTGCCGCCCAATGAAACCAATATGGTTTTTAAACATGGACGAAATTTTTTTATTTTTATTATTTATTTATTTTATTATTGTCGTTTTTTTTGGCTGTTATTTATTTATTTATTTTATTTTATTTATTTTTTTGTTTTTGCGGGCTATCTCATTTTGAAAGTGTTGTCGCCCTTGCCTCAATACTTAGATGCCCAATGACCGCATCAAAGAGTTTAAATCCCCTTAAACATGTAACACATATGAGGGGCCCCGTGGGGAAGTCTTAGAACCATCTCTTCGAGGATGTTATAAAGAGCATCAACAGTTTTATTTTTGAAAGCAAAAACAAATATTGGGGTGCTCCTCAGAACCGCCTCATTGGGGCAGTTCAAAAGAGCACCCGTAATATGTTTGCTTTAAAATATTGACTGGGGGTAATTATTAGAACCATATTATCGAGGCATTTCTAACGAGATCCAACAGTCAATATTTGGAGCAGAAATAAGGAAAATTTCATTTTTTTTTTTCTTAAATCTTTTTTTTTTTTTTTTTAGTGTTAAAGTTTTCAAATATATTTAAATAGGCGTGTTTTGGTAATGTGCTCGACACTGAGATGACTTCTCAAGCCCTGTCGCCAAATGAAACCAATATGGCTTTTATGCATGGATGGTCCGACTCGCACCACTTTTCTGGGCAGGCTTAGGACCTCATAGTAGTTTACCAGTAGTCTCAGCTCTGCGTGGAACTATCATGCAACCCAATCTATTTCATGAAGCCCCGAAGGGCGTGGGCCAACAAGCCTATGTAATAATTCAACGCGTACCCAAATGTATATCAAGAAATAAAATGGATATTTTTAAATTATAATATGAAACTACTACTCAAAAGGTCAAAACCAGCTTGTGTCCCTGTACCCTTTGAATGAATGGTCCCGCACTTTCGGTATTGGGATATATTGCAAATATATCGCTCCCAATGGAAGTGTCTTTGAGATAGTTTCGTTCAAATTCTTAAACCTGCATTTTTAGCTCACCTGGGCCGAAGGCCCCAAGGGAGCTTATAGAATAGTGGGTCGTCCGTCCGTCCGTCGTCCATCCGTCCACACTTTTGAGCAGCTATATATCTGCTGCCTGCAGGCTAATCTCAATCAGTTCTCGTCTGTAGCATGCCTCTGGTGGGGCATTATGGCATAAGCTTTCTTTCAAAATCGCACGAAAACTTTAGTTGCTATGGCAGCCACAAGGTCCCATAGACATACAATGGTAAAATGCTTGTCATCACCGTAGCGCCTTCAGTTTTGATCGGATCTTTCTGAAACTTATATGTAAGATGGCTTGGGATAAAATCTCAGATGAGTTCGCAAACCAGCCAAGTTGGCCCATTTATCATAGAGTTATGTCCCTTTGATTGCTGAAAGTGCCGATTTTTGACCTTGTCATCACCGTAGCCCCTTCAGGTTTGATCGGATCTTTCTGCAACTTATGCGTATGGTGGCTTGGGATAAAATCTTGAAAGTGTTCGAAAACCAGCCAACTCGACCTATTTTTCATAGAGTAACGTCCCTTTGATTGCTGAAAATGGCGATTTTTGACCTTGTCATCACCGTAGCCCTTTCAGTTTTCATCGGACCTTTCTGAAACTTATATGTAAAGTGGCTGGGGATAAACCCTCGGATGAGTTCAAATATCGGCTAAGTTGGCCCATTTATCATAGAGTTACGTCCCTTTGATTGCTGAAATGTCGATTTTTGACCTGTCTATCACCGTAGCCCCTTGAGTTTTGATCGGATCTTTTTGAAACTTATATGTAAGGTGGCTGGGGATGAAACCTCGGATGAATTCGTAAACCGGCCAAGTTGGCCCATTTATCATATAGTTATGTCCCTTTGATGGCTGAAAATGTAGATTTTTGACCTTGTCATCACCGTAGCCCCTTCAGTTGTAATCGGATCTTTCTGAAACTTATATGTGGGGTGGCTGGGGATAAAACTTTGGATGAGTTCGAATACAGGTCAAGTTGGCCCATTTATCATAGAGTTACGTCCCTTTGATTGCTGAAAATGTCGACTTGTGACTTTGTCATCACCGTAGCCTCTTCAGTTTTGATAGGATCTTTCTGAAACTTAAATGTAAGGTGGCTAGGGATAAAATCTCGGACGAGTTCGAAAACTGGCCAAGGCGGACCATTTTTCATAGAGTTATGTCCCTTTCATGGCTGAAAAAGTAGATTTTCGACCTTGTCATCACCGTAGCCTCTTCAGTTTTGATCGGATCTTTCTGAAACTTACAAACAAGTAAGTCAGGCAGAAAAGCTCGGAGGAGTTTGAAAACTCTTGCGTTTTTTTTTATCATAGAGTAACATTCCTTTGATTGCAGCAGTTAATTGCTTATTTTTGAAATTGTCATCACCCAGCCCCTTCAGTTTATACCGGAGCTTCTTAGCAAGTCAGGAATAAAAGCTTGAATGAGTTTGAAAACCGGTGAGGTCAGCCTATATATCATAGAGTTACATTCTACTTGATTTGCAGAAAATGCTGACCCCGTCGTCACCTTGTCCTCCCATAAATCCTTCAGTTAAGTTTGGCACTTCCTGAAACTTTGAATCTGTCAGCTCAGGTGAGCGATACAGGACCATCTTGGTCCTCTTGTTTGTTTCTCTGATTGGGTTTCTTTTCAGTTACTTTGTGAACTTGTAGCATGTCTTTCTTGTTTTCTGATTCCTCTTAAAAATTAAGTACATGTAAGTAAATGAATAATTGAATAAGTAAAAAAATAAATATCAAGAATTAAATGAAAAAAGTGAACAAATAGCTTAAAAAAGTTGAAAGCTATGTTGATTGGCAAATAAATGAAAAAAGTAAATAATATAATATTATAAAAAAGCAAACTTATTCATAAATGAATAAATGAAATCATAAAGCTAATATAATAAAATTTTGAAACTCAAGCCGAAGAAATGCGTCTTTTTCCAACAAGAAGTCGAATTTCTTGGTCGGATGGTTAGCGGTGACAAATTATAATCCATAAGTACAGATAAATGTATCTAAATAAATAAATGAAGATAAAATAAATAATTCAGTAATGCAGAAGACAGGAATGTCATGCTACAAACCCCTGAATTCTGATACTTAGCTCGCCTGAGCCGAAGGCACCGGGGGGGGGGGGGGGGGGGGGGGGCTTTTGTGGTCAGTCACCTTCCGTCGACATCCGTCTGTAGGTCCGTACTTCCGTCCGTCCACAATTTCTTTAATAATAAGAGATCTCCTTCTAAACCGCTCAACAGATTTTGACCCAAATTGGCTGAAATGATCCTTGGGTAGTCCTCTCTGACTTGTTTAAAGAATTCCATTCTATGCAGAACTCTGGATGCCATGGCAACCAAAAAGGGAAAATTAGGGAAAAAAACTTCGTCTGAAACCAGAAGGCCTAGGTCTTTGATATTTGATATGAAGCTTCATCTAGTGGACCTCTACCAAGATTGTACAAATTATTATCTCGTCCTACGTGAAGGAAGGCACCATAGGAGGAATGTGTATTCCTACCTGGCAATTTGGGGGCCCGAGACAACTTGCGCCGATCTCGTTAGCAACGTAGTTAGTTTTGTTTGTTTGATTTGAGGTTTAACGTCCCCGTCAACACTGTAAAGGTTATTTTGGAGACGTTGCTTCCAATTTTGTTGGACTTTTACCCGACATTTAGATGAAATGACATCTCAAGCCCTGTCGCCCAATGAAACCAATAGGGTTTATTAGCATGGACCCTCGCCTCGCACCGCCTTTCCTGGACAGGCTTAGATCCTCTAAGAGGTTTACCAGTGCGGGCCGGATTCAGCTCTGCGTGGAAGCATCATGCAGCCTATATATTTCTTCAAGCCCCCATGGGCGGGGGCTGACAACGTAGTAAGTACAAATTGATATAATCATGCAGGTCGCATACAATCGCCCATCTGCGCACGTGCGCAGTCGAGCGCTCCAATGCGATTTTGTTTTTTATGTTTCATATTTACAGTTAAAATGTTTGAATTCGCTTTTTGGGAGAAAACTCTTCTTCTTCTTCTATCTCCAGGTTTTTTAATCTCTCTTTTTTCTATACTATCTACTCTACTGTATTCTTACCCTCCGTGCGTCCGTCCGTCCGTCCGTAAACAATTTCTTCAAACAACATCTCTTAAACCAGTGATCGGATTTTGACAAAATTTCACTGAAATGATCCTTAGGTGGTCCCCTTTCAATGTTGTTCAAATGGTTCCGGTCCGTTGCACATCTAGGTCACAGGAGCCAAAAATAGATTTTTTTTCACCGAAAAGATAAAAACTCTTCTTCTCTGAAACCCCCGCCCATAGGGGCTTGAAGAAATGCATGATGCTTATACGCAGAGCTGAATCCGGCCCGCACACTAGTACTGGTAAACCGCTTAGAGGATCTAAGCCTGTCCAGGAACCGCGGTGCGAGGCGGACCGTCCATGCTAATAAACCCTTTTGGTTTCATTGGGCGACAAGGCTTGAGATGTCATTTCATCTCAATGTCGGGTAAAAGTCCCACAAAATTGGAAGCAACGTCTCCAAAATGACCTTTACAGTGTTGACGGGGACGTTAAACCTCAAATCAAACAAATCTTCTCTGAAACCACAAGGCCTATGTCTATGATATTTGGCTTGAAGCTTCATCTAGTGGAACCCCACAAGATTGTTCAAATTATTGTTCTGGGACCAAAAATGCCCCCGCCCTGGGCCCTTTGGTTTTACATAGGATTATATGGGGAGCATCTTTGAAAATCTTCTTCTCTGAAACCACAAGGCCCAAGTCTTTGATATTTGGTAAAAATTTTGTGATTTGAAACAATTTTTCATCTGGGTGAATTTGTGGCAGGACGAAAAATGGGTTTTCGCGGCCGTACGCTTTAAAGACGGGAAAAGGCTAAATTTGATTTCTAGTTTCTTACATAGTTTTCAGAAGCCTACAACATGGTGGTAAATATTTTGAAATTCAGAAGAATTTCTCATCCTGCTGTGCTGCCATCCTGCTAACTTGACAGGTTCAGCAGGATGAAAATTGATGTTGCATTTCCAGCAGGATGAAAATTGAGTTTTCACGGCTGTACGCTTTAAACGCTGGTAGGAGCCAAATTTAATTTTCACTTTCTTACATAGATTTTTGTTGCCTACAACATGATGGTAAATGTTTTGTGATTTGAAACAATTATTCATCTGGGTGTATTTGCTGCAGGACGAAAAATAGGTTTTCGCGGCCGTTCGCTTTAAAGACGGGAAAGGGCTAAATTTGATTTCTAGTTTTTTACATAGTTTTCAGATGCCTACAACATGGTGGTAAATATTTTGAAATTCAGAAGAATTTCTCATCCTGCTGTGCTGCCATCCTGCTAACTTGACAGGTTCAGCAGGATGAAAATTGATGTTGCATTTCCAGCAGGATGAAAATTGAGTTTTCACGGCCGTGCGCTTTAAACGCTGATAGGAGCCAAATTTAATTTCCACTTTCTTACATAGATTTTTGTTGCCTACAACATGATGGTAAATGTTTTGTGATTTGAAACAATTTTTCATCTGGGTGAATTTGTGGCAGGACGAAAAATGGGTTTTCGCGGCCGTACGCTTTGAAGACGGGAAAGGGCTAAATTTGATTTCTAGTTTCTTACATAGTTTTTAGATGCCTACAACATGGTGGTAAATATTTTGAAATTCAGAAGAATTTCTAATCCTGCTGTGCTGCCATCCTGCTAACTTGAAAGGTTCAGCAGGATGGAAATTGATGTTGCATTTCCAGCAGGATGAAAATTGAGTTTTCACGGCCGTGCGCTTTAAACGCTGATAGGAGCCAAATTTAATTTCCACTTTCTTACATAGATTTTTGTTGCCTGCAACATGATGGTAAATGTTTTGTGATTTGAAACAATTTTTCATCTGGGTGAATTTGTGGCAGGACGAAAAATGGGTTTTCGCGGCCGTGCGCTTTAAAGACGGGAAAAGGCTAAATTTGATTTCTAGTTTCTTACATAGTTTTCAGAAGCCTACAACATGGTGGTAAATATTTTGAAATTCAGAAGAATTTCTCATCCTGCTGTGCTGCCATCCTGCTAACTTGACAGGTTCAGCAGGATGAAAATTGATGTTGCATTTCCAGCAGGATGAAAATCGAGTTTTCACGGCTGTACGCTTTAAACGCTGGTAGGAGCCAAATTTAATTTTCACTTTCTTACATAGATTTTTGTTGCCTACAACATGATGGTAAATGTTTTGTGATTTCAAACGATTATTCATCTGGGTGTATTTGCTGCAGGACGAAAAATAGGTTTTCGCGGCCGTACGCTATAAAGACGGGAAAGGGCTAAATTTGATTTCTAGTTTTTTACATAGTTTTTAGATGCCTACAACATGGTGGTAAATATTTTGAAATTCAGAAGAATTTCTCATCCTGCTGTGCTGCCATCCTGCTAACTTGACAGGTTCAGCAGGATGAAAATTGATGTTGCATTTCCAGCAGGATGAAAATTGAGTTTTCACGGCCGTGCGCTTTAAACGCTGATAGGAGCCAAATTTAATTTCCACTTTCTTACATAGATTTTTGTTGCCTACAACATGATGGTAAATGTTTTGTGATTTGAAACAATTTTTCATCTGGGTGAATTTGTGGCAGGACGAAAAATGGGTTTTCGCGGCCGTACGCTTTGAAGACGGGAAAGGGCTAAATTTGATTTCTAGTTTCTTACATAGTGTTTAGATGCCTACAACATGGTGGTAAATATTTTGAAATTCAGAAGAATTTTTCATCCTGCTGTGCTGCCATCCTGCTAACTTGACAGGTTCAGCAGGATGAAAATTGATGTTGCATTTCCAGCAGGATGAAAATTGAGTTTTCACGGCCGTACGCTTTAAACGCTGATAGGAGCCAAATTTAATTTCCACTTTCTTACATAGATTTTTGTTGCCTACAACATGATGGTAAATGTTTTGTGATTTGAAACAATTTTTCATCTGGGTGCACTTGCTGCAGGACGAAAAATAGGTTTTCGCGGCCGTACGCTTTAAAGACAGGAAAGGGCTAAATTTGATTTCTAGTTTCTCACATAGTTTTAAGATGCCTACAACATGGTGGTAAATATTTTGAAATTCAGAAGAATTTCTCATCCTGCTGTGCTGCCATCCTGCTAACTTGACAGGTTCAGCGGGATGAAAATTGATGTTGCAATTCCAGCAGGATGAAAATTGAGTTTTCACGGCCGTACGCTTTAAACGCTGATAGGAGCCAAATTTAATTTCCACTTTCTTACATAGATTTTTGTTGCCTACAACATGATGGTAAATGTTTAGTGATTTGAAACAATTTTTCATCTGGGTGTATTTGTGGCAGGACGAAAAATGGGTCTTCGCGGCTTTACGCTTTAAAGACGGGAAAGAGCTAAATTTGATTTCTAGTTTCTTACATATTTTTAGATGCCTACAACATGGTGGTAAATATTTTGAAATTCAGAAGAATTTCTCATCCTGCTGTGCTGCCATCCTGCTAACTTGACAGGTTCAGCAGGATGAAAATTGATGTTGCATTTCCAGCAGGATGAAAATTGAGTTTTCACGGCTGTACGCTTTAAACGCTGATAGGAGCCAAATTTAATTTCTAATTTCTTACATATATTTTTGTTGCCTACAACATGATGGTAAATGTTTTGTGATTTGAAACAATTTTTCATCTGGGTGAATTTGTGGCAGGACGAAAAATGGGTTTTCGCGGCCGTACGCTTTAAAGACTGGAAAGGGCTAAATTTGATTTCTAGTTTCTTACATAGTTTTTAGATGCCTACAACATGGTGGTAAATATTTTGAAATTCAGAAGAATTTCTCATCCTGCTGTGCTGCCATCCTGCTAACTTGACAGGTTCAGCAGGATGAAAATTGATGTTGCATTTCCAGCAGGATGAAAATTGAGTTTTCACGGCCGTACGCTTTAATCGCTGATAGGAGCCAAATTTAATTTCTAATTTCTTACATAGATTTTTGTTACATACAACATGATGGTAAAAGTTTTGTGATTTGAAACCGTTTTTCATCTGGGTGTATTTGTGGCAGGACGAAAATTGTGTTTCCGCGGCCGTACGCTCTAAAGCCGGGAAAGGGCTTAATTTGATTTCTAGTTTCTTACATAGTGTTTAGGTGCCTACAACATTGTGGCAAATATTTTGAAATTCAGAAGAATTTCTCATCCTGCTGTGCTGCCATCTTGGTAACTTGACAGGTTCAGCAGGATGAAAATTAATGTTGCATTTCCAGCAGGATGAAAATTGAGTTTTCACGGCCGTGCGCTTTAAACTCTGATAGGAGCCAAATTTCATTTCCACTTTCTTACATAGATTTTTGTTGGCTACAACATGATGGTAAAAGTTTTGTGATTTGGAACAATTTTTCATCTGGGTGAATTTGTGGCAGGACGAAAATTGGGTATTCGCGGCCGTACGCTTTAAAGACGGGAAGGGTGTAAATTTGATTTCTAGATTCTAACATAGCTATAGGTGCCAATAACATGGTTGTATAGATTTTGAAATTCAGAACAAGTTCTCCTCCTGCTGCTCTTCTATCCTCCTCAATTATTAGTTTCATCCTGCTGTCCTGCCATCCTGCTGACTTAATATTTCATCCTGCTGTCCTGCCATCCTGCTGACTTAATATTTCATCCTGCTGTCCTGCCATCCTGTTCACTTTTTATGATTCATCCTGCTGTCCTGCCATCCTCCTCAATTATTAGTTTCATCCTGCTGTCCTGCCATCCTGCTGACTTAATATTTCATCCTGCTGTCCTGCCATCCTGCTGACTTAATATTTCATCCTGCTGTCCTGCCATCCTGTTCACTTTTTATGATTCATCCTGCTGTCCTGCCATCCTCCTCAATTATTAGTTTCATCCTGCTGTCCTGCCATCCTGCTGACTTAATATTTCATCCTGCTGTCCTGCCATCCTGTTCACTTATTATGATTCATCCTGCTGTCCTGCCATCCTCCTCAATTATTAGTTTCATCCTGCTGTCCTGCCATCCTGCTGACTTAATATTTCATCCTGCTGTCCTGCCATCCTGTTCACTTTTTATGATTCATCCTGCTGTCCTGCCATCCTCCTCAATTATTAGTTTCATCCTGCTGTCCTGCCATCCTGCTGACTTAATATTTCATCCTGCTGTCCTGCCATCCTGCTGACTTAATATTTCATCCTGCTGTCCTGCCATCCTGTTCACTTTTTATGATTCATCCTGCTGTCCTGCCATCCTCCTCAATTATTAGTTTCATCCTGCTGTCCTGCCATCCTGCTGACTTAATATTTCATCCTGCTGTCCTGCCATCCTGCTGACTTAATATTTCATCCTGCTGTCCTGCCATCCTGTTCACTTTTTATGATTCATCCTGCTGTCCTGCCATCCTCCTCAATTATTAGTTTCATCCTGCTGTCCTGCCATCCTGCTGACTTAATATTTCATCCTGCTGTCCTGCCATCCTGTTCACTTATTATGATTCATCCTGCTGTCCTGCCATCCTTCTAACTTAATGTTTCATCCTGCTGTCCTGCCATCCTGCTAACTTAACATGTTTCATCCTGCTGTCCTGCCATCCTGCTAACTTTTTTGAGCTGTTATCATTTGGGGTAGCAACACATTTTTTTTTTTTTTTTTTTTTGATGTTTTTTTTTTTTTTTTTTTTTCTCGTGTGCTTTTCGTTCAAAAAGGTGAATTATTCCGATTGGACTATTGCACTGTTCCATCATGTACCTTCTTACATACAGATATTTAGCATACGATTCACATGTGTTGCCACAGAAAAGTAACAAAAATGCTTAGAAAATGCCGTTGCCCGTAAACCCATATGCGTGGCGTCTGATCTGGATCTACACTGTTTCCTTAAAGTGCATGCTTTTTTGTTACACTTACTCCAAAAAAAGCAAATCTAAACTAATTAAGTGTACCCACAATCTACATGTATATTTTGAGCGAAACTGAGGAAAATATCATTTTTTCATACTAAGTTTTCTTTCGGCGGTAAAATGAACACTGTATTTGCATAGGCGTGTTTTCGTAATGCGATCCATTCCTTTTTCCAGACCAATGACCCACCAGTGCTGATTTAAATGCAAAAAGCCTGCAAGTATCAAAGATACGAAAACATGTACACTCAGAAAAGTAAACAGATAATCAAAGAACGAATTCCAGTCGGTACATTGTGCGCATAACATGAATGATTCTGGAACATCAAATATCAGTGTACGGAAAAATGCTTTCAGATGCATCTCTTCATTGTAACTATTGTGTATTTCACTAAGCAGCTGGCGTACCGATTAGTTCCGTTTATTGTTCTTCTATAATCTCTTGTTATCCTTCCTGCACAATTACATATATTAGGAAAACGTGTCCGTAAGAAATAATGGCGTCCAACATGGTGTCAGAAAATGATAAATATTAGGTAAAACTGATAATATCTTTATCATTTCTGCTTTCAACATAGATTGTGGGTACTCGTTAAACCGCCTCATTAACATAGATTGTGGGTGCCCGTTAGAACCGCCTCAATGAGGCGGTTCTAACGAGTACCCACAATCTATGTTTTTGAGCAAAAATAAGGCAGGTAATGTATACCCCCGTAAACCCCAGTTTTCTTCGTTTCACGGACTTGTTATCGTGTACCAATCTGATAGGTTGTCATAATACATAGAAAAAATATGACAGATGTAACTTAGGTTGAACTAGGTCCAAATTTCTGAGCTAGCCGCAGGCTCCAGACTACAGGTATATTGTCATAGCTGGCCAGGTTCCAGACGGTCCACAAATGATCAAGATGTTTTTGTTTGTTTGATTTGAGGTTTAACGTCCCCGTCAACACTGTAAAGGTCATTTTGGAGATGTTGCTTCCAATTTTTGTGGGACTTTTACCCGACATTGAGATGAAATGCCATCTCAAGCCCTGTCGCCCAATAAAATCAATAGGGTTTATAAGCATCGCTTTGCCTTGGTAGGCTAAGATTCTCTAAGCGGTTTACCAGTACTCGTGTGCGGGTCAGTTTCGGCTCTGTGTGGAAGCATCATGCAGCCCATCTATTTCTTCAAGCCCCGATGGGCGGGCGCCAATGATCAAGAGGAATTCTCAACACGTTAACGAGTTAGTATCATGAAGCCCTTGTAAACTCCACTTTATTTAAAGAAAAAAAGAGTTTACATGGATATACATTATTCTCTTTTTCTGCTCTAAATCTTCGATTGTTGGCACTCGTTAGAACCGTCTCAATGAGGCGGTTCAAACGAGCACATACAATTTATGTTTGGAGCAGAAGAAAACTACTGCACATTACGAAAACACGCCCAAACAGATGCATTGTAAGCCGCCGAAAAAAAAACACGAAAATTTTAAGATGAAAAATTGTGATAATTTTCCTAATTCATCTCAGAATATAGATTGTTGGAACACGTTAGAACCGCCTCGAAGAAGCGGTTCTAACGAGTACCCACAATCTATATTTTGGATCAGAAATAAGAAATATACGGTTTACCACTTTTAACCCCAGTTTTACTATATAAAAGTGGGGTTCCAGGGGGTGAGAATTATTCAGGCGTGTTTTCGTGATGAAATAATCACCCGAAAAATATCAGTTTTTACTGTAAGAAAGCATGTATTACTCGTATGTCACACAGCCGACTTATCCAAATGTATTGTGCTCGTTAGAACTGCCTCATTGAGAACATAGTCTATGTAGTCGAGGAAAAGAACGTTAATGGGTCGAGTACCCTTGGAACCATTTGTTTGAGACAGGGGCACTTCGAGATACCGAGAGTAACTCAAATATAGCGTCAGGTCACAGTTCGATAACAGACCCGTACTACATGTACGTGTACAAAGTGCGTTTTTTCACATCTCCATAATACCTGCTTTTCTGATTGTTATCTGATTTATACAACAAACCTAGGCTGTAGGCGCTCATTAGAACCAACCTCAATTTAAACAAATAAAAGCTATACATGCCTAGCGTCAAAATGAAACACTGGCTAACAGAGAAGACCAAGATTAGACGCCAAGTTTCAGGGTTTGTCCAATGTAGCCAATTTATTTCATTCCAGAATATACATGCAAAAAAGTTAAATCTTTCTTTTGAAAAAGGTTAGAAAACAATCTGTGGTACATTTTGTAGTGTACGCACTCTTTATGCCTGTTCATAGAAAATTGGGCCCTTTTAAAACAAATGGTAAAAAAACTGAATTGAAATATGTAAAAACTCCTATGTTTTACTTTTCATTTAATAACATCAATACAACAAAATTTTACAACATATAAAACATCTAATGTTATACTTCGGTTTCTTAGATGTAATTACATGTATAACAAAATAGGATTGCGGCTTGTAAAGGTTGAGAAAGGATTCTTTAAAATGGCCAATGTCATAAGTGTAGTCTGTTCTAAATAAGAGTAACGGAGAACTGTTTTTCGATAAGCCAAGTAAAGACTATTTTCCACAAACACATACATGTACACTAACATACACTCTGAGAAAAATCCCACCCCCAACCAAATTGTTGTCAGTGTTTTTATTCTTGTTGTAAAAAGACGTCTATTGTGGTTTTCCACTCGTTTTCTGAAGATTTGAAATACGTATCACATGACACTTCGAAATCTTATTATCCGATGCATGACAAAACAACGCACGGGATGGCACGTAGGAAAAAGCGCCTCCCTGACACGACGCAAGTGCCGGGATACTTGTAAACAATACAGAGCTAGATCAGATGCCACAGAGTGCAGTCTCTGATCTGATGAAGGCTACACTGTTTCCAAACAGAACAGGAATTTAAGGGTCGAACGAAACAGTTCGGCCCCGCCCATCGGGGCTTGAGAAATAGATGGGCTGCATGGTGCACGAGTACTGGTAAACCGCTTAGAGGACCTGAGCCTGCCCAGGCAAAGCGGTGCGAGTTGGACCATCCATACTTATAAACCCTGTTGGTTTCATTGGGCGACAGGTCTTGAAATGTCAGTTCATCTCAATGTCAGGTAAAAGTCCCAAAAATCTGGAAAAAACGTCTCCATAATGACCTAATACAGTGTTGACTGGGACGTTGAACCTCAAATCAATCAATCAATCAAAACGAAACAGTAACAGTCCCCGTTTACGACCATTTTTTCAGCCATCTCGAAAACCTTGAACCCCGCATTTATATAGTAAAGGGGGAAACCTTTTTTTTTTATTTCTTCTCTATATTTTGAGCAGTAATAAGAAAATATCACATTTTTTCATCTTTACATCTTTGTTTTTTTGTCGGCTGTAAAATTTACAATGTATTTGTATAGGCGTGTTTTCGTAATGATACAACCACCAGTTTTGTCAGTGCTTTGATTTTTTTAATTAATAT
Source organism: Lucinisca nassula (assembly GCA_963580285.1). Classification (NCBI taxonomy): domain Eukaryota; kingdom Metazoa; phylum Mollusca; class Bivalvia; order Lucinida; family Lucinidae; genus Lucinisca; species Lucinisca nassula. Next base: position 2,639,284 of record OY757011.1, read on the forward strand.
TAGCCTTTTTTAAAAAGAATAATATGACACCAGAACCGTTTATTTTTTTCTTATTGCCAATATCATGCTTATTCGGCCAAGGTTTTTTTTTAATTTAAAGTTTTAATTAACTGATATTGTGGTATATGTAACAGGAATCAAGTAGGAATGGAAAAGTACATGTACATGGAAATGGTTACTCTAAAAACACCACGATTCATGATAACAGCCATCGACAAACATTATCAAAAAATGGAAAGTAACCACGGCCTTTGATCGTGGTAGCTCCGTGTGCACTTGCCTCTGATGCTAAAGGCCTCGGTTCGATTCCCGGCGGCGGTAATTAAATTGCGGTGTCCGAACATGATCCAGTGGCATCATTTGCAGCGATAAATGACACAACTGCACTCTCCTTCGGATCGGGACGTTAACTGGAGGCCCCATGTGCAGTGATAACACATACGCGGCACCTGTAAGCCCCAGGCTGGAGCTTAGACGGATGTTCATTACACGGACTTGCTAACATGATGCGTTTTTTTTTTTTTTGTTTTTTTTTTTTTTTTTTTTTTGCTTTTTTGTTAAGATATTCCATTCGATTTATTTTATTAAAATATATATTGCACTTTAACAAGCAAAGATTTGATCACAGTTTCTGGTCACATCACGTGAAAAAGTCCGTGAAATGAAGACCCCTCTAAACCCCACTTTATATAGAGAAAACTGGGGTTTACGCGGGTATTCATTATTTTTCTGCTCCAAGACACAGGTTGTGGTTACTCGTTAGAACCGCCTCAATTCTAACGAGCACCCACATCCTATGTTATGAGCATTTATAAGAAAAATATGAAGGATTTTTATCAGAAAAGTAGCCATTTTGGAGATGTGAAAAATGCACTATGTCGTACGGGCGATTTACGTATCGTAATGAAAAACATATTGTTTGCAATGCTTGTCTCTTACATTTTATATTTAACAGAATATGTTTATAGAAATTTTCGTCAAATGTGTTCCTCTCCTATAATTCCATGCTGTCTCTCTCTCTCTCTCTCTCTCTCTCTCTCTCTCTCTCTCTCTCTCTCTCTCTCTCTCTCTCTCTCTCTCTCTCTCTCTCTCTCTCTCTCTCTCACTCACTTAAAATAGCCATATTCTGTCACCATACATAACAAGTGAAAGTTGTATGTATGTATGTATGTATGTATGTATGTATGTATGTATTTTTGTTTGTTTGATTTGAGGTTTAACGTCCCCGTCAACACTGTAAAGGTCATTTTGGAGACGTTGCTTCCAATTTTGTGGGACTTTTACCCGACATTGAGATGAAATGACATCTCAAGCCCTGTCACCCAATGAAACCAATAGGCTTTATTAGCATGGACGGTCCGCCTCGCACCGCGGTTCCTAGACAGGCTAAGATCCCCTAAGTGGTTTACCAGTACTAGTGTGCGGGCCGGATTCAGCTCTGCGTGGAAGCATCATGCAGCCCATATATTTCTTCAAACCCCTATGGGCGGGGGCTTGTATGTATGTATGTATGTATGTATGTATGTATGTATGTATGTATGTATGTATGTATGATTTGAGGTTTAACTTCCCCTTCAACAATATATAGGTCATTTTGGAGACGTTGCGTCCAATTTCGTTGGACTTTTACCCGACAATGAGTTGAAATGATATCTCGCCCTGTCGCCTTAATGAAACCAATAGGGTTACAAGCATTGACGGACCGACTAACTGCGCTTTGCCTGGGCAGGTTTAGATCCTCTAAGGAGTTTACCAGTATACTCGTGTGCGATCTCTTTCAGCTTTGCGTGAAAGCATCATGCAGCCAATCTATTTCTTCAAGCCCCGATGGGCGGGGCCGATATGTATGTATGTATGTATGTTGCGCGCGTGCGTGTGTGCGTGCATGAACTTTTATAATAAATAAATATTTATAGGAATCACTTTAAATGGCGGTACATGTACCCCTGATCCTTTCAACGTATAATTACGAACCTCATTTCAAAGAAAAGGAATTATCCACTCAGAATGGAATCTTGTTTTGCAATAGTAGATTCCTCAATCTTCAGGGACTTAGAATCCAAAAATACGCAGCTTTTAGAAACAGTAAACACATTACAGTAAGTATAAATGGTAGAACTTACCTTCTGATGTATTTACTCCTTTTTTTTAAATCAAATACAGTTAAATTCCTCTATTAAGACTATTTCTAAGATTAAGATTAAGACTATTTTTCCTTTAAAGAGCTTACTTAGTAGGTTGCAGTTATTCTTTCTTTGTGTTTTCTACATAGAGTATCCTCTGGTCAGAGACCACCTTTTGGACTGTTCAAAAGTGGTCTTAAAGACCACTTTTGAACAGGCCGAAAGGTGGTCTTAATACAGAAATTTTACTGTATTTCATGTACATGTAAATCATATAACTGTACCTTTCTAACCTGTCACGTGACAAGCCCAGTGGCATCCATAAAAGAAAAACACTTTATATGCAGAAAAAGTGAGGCTTATAAGGACATGCATATGATTCTTAGTACATACAGTAAAATTCCGCTATTAAGACCACCTAAAATTAAGACTAAATCTGCTATAAACATCTTATTTATCAGGTTGCAGTTATTCTTTCTTTGTGATTTCTGTATACGGTGTCCTCTGGTCAGAGACCACCTTTGGGACTGTTCAAAAGTGGTCTTAAAGACCACTTTTGAACAGGTCCAAAGGTGGTCTTAATACAGAAATTTTACTCTACTGTTAATACTCATGTGAACCGTAACGATGAGGCGGTATAAAAAGCACAAACAATATGTTTGAAGTAGAAATGCCAAAAAAAAAAAATTCCTTTTTTTTTTTTTTTTTACAATTATTATAATTATCATTTCATAGCATTGTACATTATTTTTCTTATTCTGCTCAATGACATGGGTTGTGCTCAATGACATAGGTTGTGGGTACTCGTTAGAACCGCCTCAATGGGGCGGTCCTAACGAGCATCCACGATCTATTTTTGGAGTATAAATAAGAAAAAAATGTCATCATTTTCATCAGAAAAATAGCCATTTTTGAGAAATGAAAAAAGCTATATGTCACACGGATGTATTATTATTATGGTTATCCTTATAAAAACAAGTAAACACTTTTCACACAGATGACCAAATGACTTATTCTGTCTTTCAGTATCTGACCTAAAGGAACTAAACCCATTAAAGCCGAGAGGCTCCTAAACGGGATATTGTCGAACAGTGTAGACACAAATCTTCCGCCGCAGAACGCCGCGTCTGATCTGTTTCTATACTTTTTAAAGTGCAAGTTTTTGTGTAAATCTTACAATAAATGAAATTCACCAGACACCTCTAAAAATGGTAGTTGACCAGTCCAAAGCTCTTATATGGCCGATTCTATGTGTCAAATATGGGTTAACCCATTTAGTACCGGAAACCCCAAAACGGGTACCAGGGCAAACAGTGCAGGCCCAGATCAGACGCCGCAGAACGCGGCGTCTGATCAGGGCCTACACTGTTTGCGCATAGTTAAGCCATTTTCCAAATAAATTTCGAAGAAAAAAAAACCTGACAACCCTAAATTTTGAAATGGACTTCTGTTATATATAAGGAGGAAGATTCCATTTGGTACAAAAAGGGTTAACTAAACAGTTCTGGCTCCTCCCACGGGGAATAGTGATCAGAATAAGAATTCAGTTTAGTGAATAATCATCAACTTATCGTGTAAATAGAAACATGAATTGAATTATAACGTAATAGTTTAACGACACACAAGACATAAGCACGCGAATTCTAAATAACGAGGGCTGGTCAAAAAGTTTACAGAAAAGGATAATCGACAAACTGTCTTACGGGTTTCGGAAGCTCACTCATTTGCACGTCTGACGGGTGATCAGGAGGTCAAAGGTTCGATAGCTGCAAGGTCGGCAACATTCTTTTGCGGAGGTTGATCGTGAAATCTTTTCTACTGCCATTCTCTCACTTCCGTGGACTCAAGAAGCACAGATACATGTGTATTCACCATATTTGCATTATTTGCTGGCTCCCAGCTCGCACATTGTCAATATTGGAAGAACAGGTAACCAGACCCCCTGACCTTTTAATGTCAGGGGGGGGGGGGGTCTGGTAACCTGTTTTCCAACGAAGAACAGGTAACCAGACCCCCTGGCCTTTTAAGGTCAGGGGGGTCTGGTTACCTGTTTTTCCAACACTGATAACCTTCAGACTAGGAACCAGCAGATAATGCAAATAAGGTGAATCAGTTTCTGCTAAAGAATGTGCGCTGTACATTTACTTGTTAACCGCTTATGCATAAGCCTGTCCTGAAAAAGTGCGGTTGTTCGCTGGGCCTTGATGATGATGAGGTGGTTCTAACGAGTACCCTCAACCTAAGTCTTGGAGTAGGAATAAGAAAATGTATATACCCACGTCAATTCCAGTTTTGTCCATTAAAATAGGGTTTACAGGGGGTGTGGGGGGGGGGGTAGTTTTTTTTTTTTAATTTCTCTTAACCATTGTCCTGCTGAAGACGATAATCCCTAATTTTGCAATCAGTGTAGATCCAGATCAGTCATTGAATTTGTGAATCTGTAAAACAAATTACATTAAATCAAGTACTTTGATTGGTTGATAGTTAGACATGGGTATTGCTAAATTAATTTATTCAGCAGGATAAAGGTCAAATAAAAGATTCTATCGTCTCTAAATAACAAATTTGTATATTTTTAAAATAAAATACATGTAAGACTATCCTTTTAACACTGTCATTAAGCCGGGATCGTGGGTTCGATTCCGAGCTTCTACAGACTTTCCGCTGATCCCATCTCCATATGACCTTAGATGTTGGTGAGACATAAATCTCAAACCTTAAATATTTTTATCTTAGGCTATTGGAAAAATTTTTAAATCCCTCAACGAGACTGAATCAGCCAATCACGAAAACACACCTATAATATTCTGACTCTTCAACCCCCACACTCATATAGCAAAACTGGGGTCTACTGGAGTATATATTAGTTTTCTTATTTCTGCTCAAAAACAGCTTGTGGGTACTCGTTAGTTTAATCATAGTTGTAAATCTCCCCGCCCATCGGGGCTTGAAGAAATAGATGGGCTGCATGATGCTTCCACGCAGAGCTGAAACCGTCCACACACTAGAACTGGTAAACCGCTTACAGGATCTAAGCCTGTCCAGTAACCGCGGTGCGAGGCGGACCGTCCATGCTTAAAAACCCTATTGATTTCTTTGTACGACCGGGCTTGAGATGTCTTTTCATCTCAATGTTGGGTAAACGTCCTACAAAATTGGAAGCAACGTCTCCAAAATGACCTATACTGTGTTAACGGGGACATTAAACCTCAAATCAAACAAACAAAATTATAGAAGTAAGCAACAGGGTTTGGCCACAAGTTCTCTCAACATTAGTTGCGGTTCTGACGAGTAACCACAATCTATTTTCAGAGCAGAAATATAAAAAAATATCGGAATTTTCCATCCGAAAATTTTCATTTTTTGGTGACAAAATTCTCAGAATATTTGAATAGGCGTGTTCTCGTAATGCATAGTAAATGAGCCACCGGTGTCCGAGATATCAAAGTTTCACTTATTGACTGTTTTCGTGTCATTACGATACCTTATCATATGACGTCGCGTCTGAGAGTGTAATAACGCCATGTAATATTTTCGATAATCCACTAGTGGATTAAATATGCAAATTAGCTAGATATGTCCCTAGACTTGCACAAGTCCCTACATTTACATTTTTTATTTTTAAATGAAAGTCCCTTTAAACAAAAAAAAAAATATGTAAAAGTCTCTTTAGTCTTCATCGCTGAATCTTAATTTCACAATTTTCATTTAAGACTGTATTGCTTTTTCATTTAGAATGTATTATTTTTTTTTTTTTTTTTTTTTGTAAACAATTATTTCTACACCTAATTAACAGACTTGGGCAAGTCTAGATATGTCCCGTTACGTTACATGTACGACGTCCTTAACGACGTCGCGTTTACTAATGGCGGAATATTGACATTTTTGTAAACAATCGTGATAAAAATGATTTTTAAATGTCAAATGATAAATAGAATCTTGCATTCTTGTTCATGTATTATTGAATTTATTAAACTCGTTGAGGAAAAGGCATAAAATGCTCGGCAAAGCCTCGCATTTTATCCCTTTTCCTAAACTCGTTAAATAAATCCAATAATACATGAGCACTCATGTAAGATCCTCTATATAGTGCATTCTGTATATTTTTTCTAAAGGAAAGTGTAGTACTTTTCTTATTTGTCTTCCAAACATAGGTTGCGGGTGCGCGTTAGAACCGCCTCATCTCCATTGAGGCGGTTCTAACGGGTACACAAAACCTATGTCTTAGGACAGGACTAAAAAATTATACCAATGTAAACCCCAGTTTTCTCTATTTAAAGTGGGCTTTACGGGGGCATTCATTTCACGAACTTGTAAACGTGATGGCTTACGAACAAAATATCTAGCTAATACAACACGCTTCATCAAATAGCTGTGCTGATCCAGATGTTTGTCTCCTATGTAAGAGGTTTCAGAAATAGAAGCATCAGTCTGTCTTACTTCCCTCGTGAAAAAGACAACACACACGTCCAGCGGCAAAAGTCTGAGGATAAATTGATTTAACCCTTACACTTTCATTGGATTATAAACTATTTGATCTCATGTCCTGCGGCTTATGACGACATAGGTTGGATTTCTGGTCAATATTGTTATATTTCTGAGAAGCAGATGGTGTCGCAGCCACACCGGTTATTGAAACAGTAACACCAACACACATCCATCACCTTGTCGGTTAACTCATATAAGTCGAATGGACGGTTCCATCTCGCACTTAGCTTTGGATAACATGAGTGAGTGAGTGTTTGAGTTTTACGTCCCACCAACAGCTAAGGTCATACGGAGACTGGACCTCAATTTAAAGACTCATCCGAAAGTCTGGAGAAGCCCGTGATCGATCCTGCGATCCCTGGTTTACAAGGCGAGTAGCGAAACCACTACACCACGGAGGCTTCTTTGGGATAACATGAAAAGCATCACTAATGCAATTGCATATATAACGTGACATCTGATTGGATGATGCATCCTAGTTATTTTACTGACCGTCCTTTTACAAACAGCAATCAAACCTCTATAAAACACGCTCCTGCATAAAAAGACCGGTTCAGTTTTCGTATCCATTTGAAGGCAAATAAGGGCTAGTGTATTAAACCAAGTAACACCATCACATCACGAAAACACGCCTATATAATTTTGACCCCCTTGAACCCCACTTTATATAGTAAAACTGGAGTTTTCAGGGGTAAACCTTATCTTTCCTATTTCTGCTCTAAAATATAGATTGTGGGTACTCGTTAGAACCGCCTCGATGAGGCGGTTCTAACGAGTGCCCACAATCTATATTTTAAGCAGAAATAATAAAAATATCACAATTTTTCATCTTAGAATTTTCGTGTTTTTTTTTTTTTTGTTTTTTTTGTGTGTGTGTGTGTTTTTTTTTTTTTGTTTTTTTTTTCGTGATAAAATTTACACTGTATTTGTATAGGCGTGTTTTCGTAATGATACCAGAGCTATCAGTTGAAGCATCAGCTTGTTCCTGCTGCCTCACTGTGATTGGCTGATTTTATGAGCACTCTTCCAAGAGGCGATGTGTACTGGTGCGAGTCATTCCGATAAAACATCCATGTCCTAAAGTGATTTCTCTAATATCTCTAGAACTTACATTTTTTTTTTTTTTTTTTTTCAGATGAAAATATTGATATATGAGCCGGTGCACAACATTTCCTGCAATTTACATGTGCGCCCAGCGAAGGATCAGATCAGCCTGCGCATCCATATAGTCTGAGCAGAGTCTTAGCAGAGACTTCTCTTGTTGTATGTAGTAGCATTGGGCCCTTAGCTATCCTTGGAGAGCACAACGAAGACTCTGATCAGACTGCGCGGATGCGCAGGCTGATCTGAGTCTTCACTGGGGCACATGTAAAGTGTTGGAAATGCTGTGCCCGGCTCATATTTCTTATTTTTAGTCGAAACATATATTGTGGGTAATCGTAAGAACGGACTACTTGAGGCGGTGAAGCGTTCTTACGAGTACATGTACATGGACCCACAATCTTGAGCAAATGTAAAAAAATAATGAATACCCCTGTAAAAAACATTTTTATCTACACCAAATGGGGTTTATAGGGGTGTTCATTAGGCGGTGCGAGGCGGACCGTCCATGCTAATAACCCCTATTGGTTTCATTGGGCGACAGGGCTTGAGAAGTCATTTCATATCAATGTCGGGTAAAAGTCCCACATAATTGGAAGCAATATCTCCAAAATGACCTTTACAGTGTTGACGGGGACGCAAAACCTCATAACAAACAAACAAAAAGACGGACTTCTAACCCGGTTTGGAAGGAATCTTTAAGTCATTAAAATGATGTTATCCTTTAAATAAAACACATGCTCAATATCTCAAGGCATGAATGGGTTAAAAAAGGAGTACTGGGCGATTCATTTCAATGGAATTAATCTCTAACACACCGAGAACCGGTTTGCCTGTGTTTTTCAAGATTTTTATTTATCAACTTTTATAGTGACAAGTTTAAAATTGATTACAACATAAAGCCAGCTTTATTAAAACATCACTTCACTTTTAATATAAATGTTCGCCGATCTCGAAGGCTACCTCTGATATACTACACGAAATTAGTAAAGCATCGCCCAAAGCAAAATGGCTATATCAAAATTTTTTTTTTTTTCAAAATAGCTGTAACGAGTGTTTATCTGTACACACGTTCGTATTAAAGTAGGATGTTTTAAAAAGAAAGAAAAACCCATCTTCTTGATTAGAAATCACACTTCTTATGAACATTGCAAAAGTCTGGTTATTTTAAAATTTAATACTCTAACATATAGAAACTGTATTGGAGGAAACCCGATTAAAATTTCGCATTTGCAAACTACTTTTATCATATGATGTCGCGTCTGAGAGTGTAATAACGCCATGTAATAAATTCGTAATCCACTAGTGGATTTAATATGCAAAGAAGTTAGAAACGCCCTGAACATTACATGTACGACGTCATTAACGACGTCGAGTTTACTAATGACGGAATATTGACATTTTTGTCAACAAATCGTAAATAAAATGCGTTTAAATGTTATATGATAAATAGAATCTTGCATTCGTGCTCATGTATTATTGAATTTATTAACCTCGTTGAGGAAAAGGCATAAATGCTCGTCAAAGCCTCGCATTTTATCCCTTTTCTCAACTCGTTTACTAAATTCAATAATACATGGTCATTATTGAATTTATTAAACTCATTGAGGAAAAGGCATAAAATGCTCGGCACAGCCTCGAATTTTATCCTTTTTCGTCAACTCGATAAAATAAATTCAATATTACACGGTCACTCATGTAAGATCCTCTATGTAATGCTAAACGAAACCGTGTGGCATTGTGCAGTCGCGGTTTATTTTTGTAATGGTTTGTCTTTGGGTGTTTGTGTCGCCTATATTATTTTATTTTGGATAGCCTATTGGCCATTTTCTGGGAAAGTGACTGTCCTTTTGGCTTTCCGCTATCGATTTTTCCGTTAGAGTCTGTTGTTTCATGTTTGTGTTACTTTCCTTTTGGTGTCTCTGGTAGGAGTTGTGGGTTAATTGTATCGATTCCTGATCATTGCCTCCACTTCTATTTTTCATGTTTCCAAAACAATTATTTTTCTGAGGAAATTAGTGACATGTCTTATTTATACTTTAAACATAGACAGTGGCTGACCGTTACATGTAGAACCGCCTCATAGAGACGAGTACCCACAATCTATGTCTTTGAGCAAAAATAAGAGAATGTATACCCCTCTAAACCAGACTTTTCTCTATATTAAGTGGGGTTTAGTGCGATATTTATCACACGGACCTGCTAGCGCGATGTGCATATGTACAGTGTAAGACAGATTATCGGGATATTTTTCATGACATATTTTGTATAGTACAGTAAAATTCCTATATTAAGACCACCTTTGGGACTGTTCAAAAGTGGTCTTCAAGACCACTTTTGAACAGTCCCAAAGGTGGTCTCTGATCAGAGGGCACTGTATGAAGAAAACGCAAAGAAAGAAGAACTGAAACTTTCTAAATAAGCTTTTTAAAGCAGAAGAAGTCTCAATTTTTAGAGGAATTTTACTCTGTATATAGTTTAATATTACGTGGTTTGTAAACTTAAAAACTCCTTAGTTACAGTTTGATTTTGTTTAAATATGTAGACGTTTCATGGCTTGAATACATTTAAAATGAAAAACTATATCATTTGATTGCTTCACACATTGTCATGCAATGTCATGTGTGTATGTACGCCAGTCATATTTCATATTTTAATTTACTACGCTCAGCTGGTAAAACATAGTTAACGGGCCTCCTAGTGGACGCTTTATCAAAATGTCTCTCACCGCTCTGGGTTTTGGTCTTGTTCGGTTCATGCGTGAGACGCCATGTTGTGTAACAGCAGACCAGGACACTCTGGTTTTACCCCACCTACGATTAAAGACCGGCTCGAACTAAGTGAAAGGATGTTGCATTGGCCGTAAAACAAAAAAAAAGAAGAGGTCCATGATGGACCTAATTCGATGGACCTATTTCGCTCACCTGAGTTATGATGTACTTACATTGTTGTTTTCTCTATATTTAGTTCTGACAGCCATTTTGTACAGAGGAGCAGAACCACTTCAACAAGTTTGGTAGAGGGGTCACCAATGGAACACATCACGTGAACATGTCCGTGAAATGCATACCCCCATAAACCCCACTTTTTATAGAGAAAACTGTGGTTTAAGGGGGTAAACATTATTTTTCTTATTTTGACTCCATGACATAGGTTGTGGGTACTCGTTAGAATCGCCTCAATGAGGCAGTTCTAACGAGCACCCACAACCTATGTTTGAAGTATTCATAAGAAAAATATCACAGATTTTCATCAGAAAAGTAGCCATTTTGGCGATATGAAGAATTGCACCATGCCATACGGGTGTGTTATCGTAACGATTTCTGTCAAATTATTTTGAAACTGAACCATTGTCCAAGGAGATGTTCTTTGAAGATTTTTCTATCTTTACCTCTGAAGGCATATGGACATTTTGTTCAGCAGAGCAAACCCATTTCAGCAATTTAAGCAATCATCAGTACAATAATACCTACTTTGAGATGGGATGTTTTAATGGAACAGAGCTTAGCTGAGCCATACAGTTAAATCAATTTTGTTACACAAGTAAATGAGAAACATTTCTGTGAATTGGGTTTGACATTCCCTCTCTGGCCTAGGAGATATGTCATTTAAAGTTTTGCTGTTTTTTTTTTTTGTTGTTGTTTTTTTTTTTTTTTTTTTTGTTGTTTTTGTTGTTTGTTTTTTTGGCTCTGGCTGCTATTTTCTTCAGTGAAGTAGGACCATTTTAGCAATATTGGTAGAGGATCAAGAAAGGAAAATTTTGAGTTAAATAATTTTGAAATTGGATTATAAACCTAGGAGGAGATGTCCTTTAATTTTTTATCTATTTTTAACTCTGATTGCCATTTTGTTCAGCGAAGCGGAACTGTTTTACCCATTTTGGCAGAGGGTCACCGAAGGATCATTTCTGTGTAATTATTCTGAAATCAGACCATTAGCCTATGGTATATGCCATAAAGGTTTTTTTCTTCTATTTTTAGCTCTGGTGGCCATTTTGTTAAGCAGAGCAGAACCAGTTTAGCCATTCTGGTCGAGGGTTACCCAAGGAACATTCCTGTGAAAATATTTTGAAATTGGACCATTAGCCTAGGAGGAGATTTTTTTTTCCTCTTTTTTGAACTGAAAAAAAAGATGATGATGAAGACGTCAATTTAGCCGACGTGTGTGTTATCGTAATGCGACAATCCCGTATTTATGATCACTTATGAATATCACACAGTGCCCAGTATATAATACCAAAGATAGCCAAGGAATCCTATTTAAAACAATGCCCTCTTGGGTTCTTCAAATGATGAGAATAACTGGCTAATGTCAAATAAGACCAGAACTTGATGTCTGCAAATTTAGGTTATGTCTCGGCGGACTTCACAACAAAATAAGATGCCAAAATTTATAGTCTACAGTCAATAATTGCCTTTCTTGGACTTTGACCAAAACAGTATTTGAGCCGGGGCACAGCATTTCTTATAATTTACATGTGCGCCCAACGAAGACTCAGATCAGCCTGCGCATCCGCGCAGTCTGATCAGAGTCTTCGTTGTGCGCTCTTATGATAGACAATGACCCAATGTTCCTTCAAGCAGCAAAAGATCTCTCCTTGTCTGACTATATGGATGGGCAGGCTGATATGATTCTTCGCTGGCGCACATGAAAACTTTAGGAAATGCTGTGCCCCGGAGCATTTGTCTTCGATTTGCGATAACAAGTCTGCGTTAAGAAGCTCTGCTGTGTAGTAGGTAAAATATTCGCCTCAAAAATTATTGGTCTTGAGTTCGATTCTGGGCTTCTCCAGACTTTCGGGTGAGTCTTTATAAACACAATAGAAATGAAGTCAGTGATCAGGAATTGATACAATTACCTCCAAGCAAAGACACCAAAGCGAAAGAAACACAAACATGAAAAAAGTCACCATAGTATAAACTTCACAAGCGGAAAGCCAAACGGACAGTTACTTTCCCACAAAATGGCCAATAGGCTATCCACAATAAAACAGATATTAGGAATATATACATACAAAGACAACCTATAACAATGATAAACCACAACAGAAGGACCGTCTTGGAACGGTCAGTAAAAGTATTTTAATGTGGGGTGGGGTGCGACTTAAATCGATTCCACGTGACCACAATCCTCGCCCGTCATCACGAAAACACGCCTATATAATTTTGACGCCCTTGAACCCCACTTTTATATAGTAAAACTGGGGTTTATAGGGGTAAACCTTATTTTTTCTTATTTCTGCTCTTAAGTATAGATTGTGGGTACTCGCTAGAACCGCCTCGATGAGGCAGTTCTAACGAGTACCCATAATCTATATTTGAGCATAAATAAGAAAAATATCACAATTTTTCATCTTAAAATTTTCATTTTTTTCGGCGATAAAGGTGGCAATGTATTTGTATAGGCGTGTTTACGTAATGGTGTGGAGTGGGGTGCGAATCGATTCCACGTAACCACAATCCTCGCCCTTAACTATGTCGTGATCCGGACAAAATAACCGTCCGCCCGCACGAAGGACCCCAAACAAACCTCGACTGCGTGAATAAACAACAATGTCGGAAAAGAAATCCAACAGCCGGGGCTGGTGGGCCCGACAAGAGACCTAGCACCAGGCACCAACCGACACCACTCAAATATGTCCAGTCTCCACTTGACCTAGATGTCGGTAGACTATAACTCAAACACATATTGAGCAGAAATAAATCATCATAGGCGATGTGAAAGAATATAATATGCGACGCGATATGTTATTGTAATGTTACCATGATCTTGTACAAAACAATTCTCTTTTGACATCCCGAACTATTTATATGAACCCTAACTGATGGTCTTTCGTTTTTTATATATTTCTTTTTATTTCTATTCTCAAATGAGAACTCTATCTGATTGTCTGCTAGGGCGAGACATATATCGAGTTTGACTGGCAGTCTATTTGTACCAGGTGATGGGGTTAGCAAGGAAATGAGAAAAAAACGGTTAGCACAGCTATTAGATGATCTGAATATAAAAACGTAGTTCATCTTTTCAAATGGTTGAGAGTCAAAAGAATTAACATACACTCGAACTTATACAGCTCGAATATATTTGGGACCATAATTGTACTCATAGAACCCGGCCATGAGATAAAGTAAAATTCCTATATTCAGACCACCTTTGGGACTGTTAAAAAGTGGTCTAAAGACCATTTTTGAACAGTCCCAAAGCTGGTCTCTCATTAGGAAATACTGGATATAGAAAACACAAAGAAAGAATAGCTGAAACCGTCTTAAAAAGCTTTTAAAAGCAGGATTTTAATCTCAACTTTTAGGTGGAATTAATGGCAGAATTCTACTTATTATGGAAATTATATGTTTGATGTCTATAAAAAGAAATGATAATGTGTGTATTTGGCCTAGGCGGTTTCCGGATCTGGCAGTTTAGCCAGATTCAAAATGAAATGTCAACCAATAAAAAGGCAACGTTACATGATGACTTCGGCTTTCCGACAGTACATCGTTAGCGTATACTGTCATTCTGTCACCTGACATTAACACCGATAGGACATTGCGTACACTTTTATTTGCAATATAATTATGCATTCAATCTTGCAAAAATTAATAATGTTAGCTTTTTTAATGGTTTACATTTCGTTTTACGCACATGACCACACTTTTCGAGTTCTGCAAACAGAACATTTTTAACAAACAAAGTGAAAGGGGATAGCTTTATTGGAATTGTCTTGGGAAGGTTTTTGTTTTCGCCACTGCGTTTATATAGTAGATATTTTTATTCTTGACGGGAATCATATCATATTCCACGCCTTTGAGCGGTATTTGCCGAAGTCGTTACATTACCGCCTGGGAACGATATTTCCTCGAGCCGGTTTCCCGCCTGAGAGCGATACTTTCCCCAGCCGGCTAGGGCAAATATCGCTCTCAGGCGGGGAATGTGATCCCATGTCCTAAGAATACTGATAAGACTTTTCACAATATTTCGTTCATTGTTGCTATGTTTCCCCAATATTTTTTTTCTTACTTTATTTTATTTAATTTGCAGCGGATTGGTTTGTTTGAGGTTTAACGTCCCCGTCAACACTGTAAATGTCATTTTGGAGATGTTGCTTCCAATTTTGAGGGACTTTTACCCGACATTGAGATGAAATGACATCTCAGGCCCTGCCGCCCAATGAAACCAATAGGGTTTATAAGCATGGACGGGTCTACACGCACCGCTTTGCCTGGGCAGGCTTAGATCCCCTAAGCTGTTTACATTATCCGTGTGCGGGTCGGTTTCAGCTCTGCGTCGAAGTAAATAATTGCCTGTGGCGTCATCAAATGCGCCCTGCTGCAGCACTACGTTAATAACGGTGCTTGGCGGGAAAACGTTACCTTATGATAGAATGGGAAACAATATAATAATGGGCCGTTTTTTTTTTTTTTTTGTTTTTTTTTTTTTTGTTTTGTTTTGTTTTTCTTTTAGCTGATTATCATTGTGGTTCGTGAAAATGCCTTTATACCTCACCTCATCACGAAAACACGCCTATATAATTTTACCCCCTTGAACCCCACTTGATATGGTAAAGCTGGGGTTTACAGGGGTAAACCTTATTTTTCTTATTTCTGCTCTAAAATATAGATTGTGGGTACTCGTTAGAACCGCCTCGCTGAGGTGGTTCTAACGATAATCCACAATCTTTATTTTGAGCAGAAATAAGAAAAGTAACATAATTTTCCATCAAAAAAAAAAATCAGTTTTTTCAGCGGTAAATTTTACAGCATATTTATATAGGCGTGTTTTCGTAATGTCAAAGATGGCTACCATCGCAATCCAACGATTGATTGATTGATTGATTTGAGGTTTAACGTCCCCGTCAACACTGTAAAGGTCATTTTGGAGACGTTGCTTCCAATTTTGTGGAACTTTTACCCGACATTGAGATGAAATGACATCTCAAGCCCTGCCGCCCAATTAAACCACGCAATGCAACGAAGGCGATCGCTTTGCACACAGGGTATATGGGAAATAATTGCCATTTGCGCTGTCCAATCAAAAGCCTACAAGTTTCTTAGAGACTTTGCAGTATAACAAACGGCACTAATATGAAGTACAGGAGACGTTTTGCTGCCATCACACCGTTCTAAACACCATTTATACTAATGTAAAATACATCTATCTGCCATTGGACAAAGAACTAAACACACACGCAGATGCACGCACGCACGCACGCACACACACACACACACACACACACACACACACACACACACACACACACACACACACAATTGCAAGCATTAAATGAAAAATTCGATTGCAAAGAGACTGCTTAAGCAAAACCGTTCATTTTTTTTTTGTTTGCAATTTCAAATACAACAGCCGTGATTGGCCAGTGCATATGTTTACTCTAGCCCTTATCCCACTGAACACGCCACCAACTACCTTTGCAAACAGTGTAGATCCCGATCAGAATGCCTCTGATCATGATCTACACTGTTGGTCTTGCAATTTGTGAATAGAACAAATACATTATATAATGCAATTGGATTGGTTGATAGCAATGGATGAGGCTAGAATAATTTATTCAGCAGGATAATGCTTTAATATCCGCCTGATTGGACTACGCTGACTGAATGCTGATTAAAGCCCTTATCATGTCACATGGTATTTTGTAATGCAACGTCTCGGTGGAAACACATCAACTTAGTAAGACAGCTCAAAAAAGCTTTACTTCGTGTTGTGAATGTGACATACTTTATGTAACCAACTCCCCAGAGAATTTGGAAGAGAATAATAAGCTAATTTTATTGTTGAATTGTTGATGATGTAGAACAACCACATAACATTGTTAACGTTTTTGTAATTGAGACACGCAACTTCTTAACCCATATATGAGCCCCGCCACGCGAATTCGTGTCTTCGAGCATTTCGTTATGATAAATTTTAACTGCGCATGCCCAGCCATTCAGAGGGGCCAGGGATATGGCTTTCTGTCTGAAGGTTCCTCTTGATTCACTGCTTGTATGAGCGAGCAGCGAAGGTTCTGGCGAGACTGCGCGGATGCGCAGGCTTGCCTGAACCTTCGCTGCTCGCATAGGCGATAAGTACAAAAATCGCTTGACGGGGCCCATATGTCTGTTGTCCTAAAATGCACTTGACAAACAGTGACAACTCTGATCAAACACCTCATAAAGGTGTCTGGTCAGTATATTCACTGCAATATGATTACATACCCATGGGAGATAGGATATTCTTTCATATCTCCAAAACGTGTGTTTTTATCTTAACCCATTGCATGCGGGAAAGCCCTAATGGGGTACCTTTGCAAACAGTGCAGGCCCAGATCAGACGCCGCAAAACGCGGCGTCTGATCCGGGCCTGCACTATTTACGAACAGACTTTTCCGTCAAAAATAGATTAAAAACGAAAAAATAGGCCTACCACCCCTTATATGACAAATGTACTTGTCCTATATATAGCAATGGAAGTGTCCACCAGTGTACAATACGTTAAAATTTACTAACTAATACTCCGTCCATACTTATAAACTTTATTGGTTTTATTGGGCGACAGGGCTTGAAATGTCTTGGGTAAAAGTCCCACAAAATTGAAAGCAACGTCTCCAAAATGACATTTACAGTGTTCACTTATTTCGAGCCGATCGTCAATCAGAGGTTGGCGAAAACACCATCTGATCTTCCGTTATAGAACTTGGGGTCTCACAAGTGATCCGAGCTAGATTCGAACAACAGCTGTGAGAGACCTAATGATTCAGAGCCAGCGCTCTTATCCACTAGGCCACGGAGGCCCGTTCTCGTTTAGATACTATTAGGGTACAACGTCGAAGGCTCGAACACGGATGGCTCGTTTACCATGGCTGATTCGAACGTGTTCTTGATGTCCAGATGTTTTTTCCCGTGTCTCCAAATTTCAATATACAGTAAAATTCCTATATTAAGACCATTTTTGGGACTGTTCAAAAGTGGTCTTAAAGACCACTTTTGAACAGTCCCAAAAGTGGTCTTTGACCGGAGGACACTGTATGCAGAAAACACAAAGAAAGAATACATTGTAACTGAAACTTTCGAAATAAGCTTTTTAAAGCAGAATGTCTCAATTTTTGGCGGTCTTAAAAGCGGAATTTTACTGTGTCTAGGGCTAGGGCGAATCCTTCCTATTTTGCTTCGAAATGTAGATTGTGTGTATTCATTACAATTGCCTCAATGAGGCGACACAGAGGATGAGAAAATTATAACAAAATCTCATCAGAAAAAAATAACAGTTTTGGCGTGGGCATATGAAAGAAGAAACTATGTTACACGGATGTGTTGTCCTTGGATGTGTTATCGTATTGTTTCTGATGAAGATCTGTGGTTTTCTTTTTATTTTCTGCTGGGTGCCTAGTACAGACGTCTTTGCTCATCCACAATCTGTACTGCAAATCCATAACGTATCTCTATATAATCGAATAGTTTAAACCCTAGCTTCTCATTGTTCCTCTTTGTCCAACGCTTTGAAAATCAAAGGATTGAGAAGCCTCAAAGTCAGTGGATTACATGGTATTTGATCCGGATCTACACTATTTGCCAGTGTCCATCATTTGTATGAATATTATAGCGGTTAACATATAACATTTGAAATTATTATCTGATTTTCGTCTAAGATGTCTCTTTGACAAGACAGTTGCAGGAATGATTCTGGACTGTTACATGTATTTCTGTTTCTAACATACATGTACACATAGTAGACGCATTCTTTTACAGCTCAAACACTGAGGTTTTCTTGCGAATGTTTTTTATATCTGATTCAATCATGGATTGTAGATGCTCATCAGAACTGCGTCAATGAATAGGTCCTAACGAGTATCCTTAATCCTTGTTTTAGAAAAGAAATAAGAAAAACACCCTTTGTCCTGCAGACCTTATTTTTCTCTGTAAAAAGTGGGTATATGGGGGTGTTAATTACATAGGCTTGCTGACCTTATCGGTCTTAAAATGTTTGCTCTTTAAGCTGGGATCTTGTAAACCACAAGAATGGATTACACGTTTATAAAGCAATATTTACATTTCTAGTGTAAAGTCTAATGTAAACCCATAAAAAAAACAATTGCGTTCATACTTCCATGAACGCATGGAAACACATGATTTTCAGTGACGTTAAGTGACGTCATTCTAAACCATTGTTCTCTACGGGCGTTGATGACGTCAACGCTGCTCCACAATTTGTAGAAAAACAGCGTGTAAATGTTTTTCAGCTTTAAAAGTTTGCCATACAAGCATTTTTTTCGCCCAGTGATGAGGTGCAAATAATGTAAATATAAAATATAAAAAATAAACTTAATTTTTCTGCTTTTCATGAAAGTATGAACGTCAGTGGGTCGCGAGCAAAGTTTACATTAACCCCTTCGGGGTTCATTTACTTTGCACGCGACCCACTGCGTTCATACTTCCATGAACTGCAGAAAAATAAATTTCATATCTTAAATAATGGACAGCACCTGACAGATTACGTCCAACAGACATTGAGACCAACCACAATAGGTCACCTTCAGCTAATAAGAGCAAAGGGATGAAAAAAGTAACTCCAAAATTTGGCTCCAAAATTTCGCTCCAAACTCCACTCCATAGAATACACGGTGCCAATTATGAGCTGCCACATTTAATCAGATTATCGGGTCATTCATTCTGATAAAGAATGCAGAGGATTGTAGTTACTCTTTCAGCAGACATAACACAGCTGTGATGGTAGCAGAATATACTATTTATCAATGGATCTTAAATTAGGCAGGAACTACATTTTTGAGAGGAGGTTTACTTGAGTCCGAAGGCATATCCAAAAAGCGACAACTAAAGTCTGACGAATTCAGTTCGTGAATTCACCGACTAATAAAACAAAGTATTCAAAACGAAATAACAAACCAAAAGCATGACTTTATTTTTTGCTTTTTAGCACTGCTGATAATAACATAATTATATTAATATGAGAATGGCACGCTGTTTTATAGCCTGCGGTAAAACATAAGAAATATCCTGGCATCAGATACCGACATTCTTAAAGGTTCTCTGATTTACTTCTTAATTTTAATAACTTCTTTGCATTCAGTTATGTAATAATTGCGTGTTCCCGCGCGTAGTTTCATTTCTTACATGTAAGACATATTGGCACTAGTCTGCATTGAACTAAAATACATTAAGTCCGTCTGTTTAATACTCATTAGCAACAATATATGGACACCTTAACTTTTAATTTTCTGTAAACTTAGGATGGATATAATAGCGGGGAAGATGGAATCACATTCCTAGCATGAGAGCGATATTTGCCCGAGCCGGTAGGCTGTGTAGTAAATCCAAGATGACGGACGTCGCTAAGGCGAGCGCGAAAGGGTAATATTATTTGCTCACGTAATTGCCCTTGCGCTGTCCGATCATGATGAGTATTCGCTAAACGAAAAGAATGAAATTTTGTACTTATTTCTCATCACGAAAACACGCCTATATAATTTTGACCCCCTTGAACCCCACTTTTATATAGGAAAACTTGAGTTTCCGGGAGTATCTCGTATTTTTCTTATTTCTGCTCTAAAATATAGATTGTGGGTACTCGTTAGAACCGCCTCGAAGAGGCGCTTCTAACGAGTGCCCACAATCTATATTTTGAGCAGAAATAAGAAAAATATCACAATTTTTCATCATAAAATGTTCATTTTTTCGGCGATAAAGGTGGCAATGTAATTGTATAGGCGTGTTTGTGTAATGTGCTTCAAACGTTGGTTGTTGGAGATTATTTACGTGTATTCACAATCAATGGCTTGGCGTAAAAAATAAAGTGTTCTCTAAATAAAGTAGGGTTTGGGCGGTGGCGTTCATTTCACGGAATTGTTAACTTACAACACTGATGGGATGATTATCTCTGAGCGAAGGCGGAAAAATAGTCCTGTGGCCAGTTGTTCAAAACTAACGACGTCGTTAGTTAACATATCGTTAAAACTTTGATCATTAAATATGGCAAATATGCTAATAGTTTTGCTGGAAAAAACGTGAGCAGCTTTTGCATTTGCAAAAGCTGCTCACATTTTTTCAGCAAAAATACCAGAATTTTAGATTCTGTACTTGCTAGAACAGTTAACAATATGACCACTAACGAGCTCGTTAAGCTAACGATGCTTTGAACAACTGGCCACTGAACGGGGACTTAGACTGTATCGTTTATTCCTTAATTTCATGTATTGTAAGCAAACAGAGTAGACCCTGATCTGCAGCGTCTGATCTGGGTCTACACTGAGACACGATTCCAGTCCAACCCTCTTACGCAACACTGACGTCACAGCGATAAGAATTGCGTACTATTTTCTATAAATAACCGTTACCTGGATTTCCTACAAATCAGTGATAGTCACGTGGTTACGCGGACATCAACAGCGAAAGAAGTTACAGTCAACCCTCGATGATGTTGTAGTGCCAGGGACCGCAGGAAATCCTTCGAATTATCGGTAGTTTGAATTTTTGAAATCGACAGTTTTCGGATATGTCCGGATTTTTTAGTCAATGTCATTGTATCACCATTATCGCATCTTCATCTCGGCTCTTTGGTGAAGTAATGGGATCAACGGCCAAAGCATGAAAGAAAATGAGCTGCCAGAAGGTTGATCGCATCGTCTATAACGTATGACAGGCGACAGAAAACAAAAAAAAATGAATTGACATTTGTATTTACATCCATCAGCAATAACGAAAATGAAGGTTTTTAATTTATAGTACCGTACCATTTCAATGACGAAATATGTAACCTTGCAGAAAGGATAGCAGCATTGGCAATCATTGACAGCTAGCGAAGATTTGTATCAGACTGCAAAAAAACTGGCTGATACAGATGGGAAAGGGCTAACTGTACTGTGTATAGTAACGTTGTTACTCTATGGATCAGGTGAGCGATCAAGGGCCATTCAATTTAGTAACGTTGGGTCGCTTGACATACAATTGACTCTCGAGCCAAAAAGAACTGGAATTTGCAAAACCCTTTCTCCATCGATACTTCATCTGCCGTTTACATCATCACGTGATCACGTGAACAAGTCCGTCAAATGAACACCCCCAAAATCCCACTTTATAAAAGAAAAAATGGGGTTTAGTGTGTGTGTATGTGTTGGGGGGGGTGATTCATTAATTTTCTTATGTCTGCTCCAAGACATAGGTCGTGGGTACTTGTTACAGTGGGCACCCACAACCTATGTTTGTAGAGGTAATGAGAAACATATATCACATTTTCATCGACAAAATGCTTGTTCCGGCTATATGATAGACGTTATTATAGCCCATGGGTGTGTTACCGTAATGTGAGCAGAGCCCTATTTTCAATATAAATAAAATGGCACAATTATCTTTGGTTGTTTGTTTGATTTTACGTTTAACGTCCCCTTCAACACTGTAAAGGTCATTTTGAAGACGTTGCTTCCGATTTTGTGGGACTTTTACCCGACGTTGATATGAAATGACATCTCAAGCACTGTCGCCCAATGAAACCAATAGGTTTTATAAGCATGGACGGTCCGACTCGCACCGCTTTGCCTGGGCAGGCTTAGATCCTCTAAACGGTTTACCAGCACTCGTGTGCGGGTCGGATTTAGCTCTGCGTGGAAGCAGCGTGCAGCCCATAAATTATCTTCAAACCCCGATGGGCGGGGGCCAAGGCGCAATGATCTAAAAATATGCCAGTATATACTGAACTATGATGAAAACTAGCCATTAACCGGTCAACGTCTTTCTGCGTCTTTGTATGGTCTTGAATCAAGGGACCCATCGTCCTCTAACTACACGAAAACACGTTCAGCCGTAATTGAATACGTTCTGTATTATACTGCTAAACCCAAATATCTCTAAATAATCTTGCTAGGTCCCGTGGGAGTCGGAAACTATGTAATTATGCTATACTTGTCCATTGCTCAGTAATTGAACTGTACGAAATAAAGGAGCTAAGTCAAGGATGTACTTTTCATTCCAACTGAATCAACACGGAAACACGCCTATATAAGTTTGACCTCCTTGAACCCCTCTTGTATAGAGTAAAACTGGGGGTTACATGGGTAAACCTAATTTTTATTATTTTTGCTCTAATATATAGATTGTGGGTACTCGTTAGAACCAGTACTCGTGTGCGGGTTGGTTTCAGCCCTGCGTGGAAGCATCATGCAGCCCATCTATTTCTTCAAGCCACGATGAGCGGGGGCCATAGTACACTTGTTAACTTAAAAATATTCCGACCTGTATCAATCTGATTCGATAGGGGCCTCCGTGGCCTGGTGGGTGGGTTCTTTTCCTTTATCATTAGGTTTCTGACCATTGTGGGTTCGGGCCCCGCCCGGGTCCCATGTGAGACCCCAAGTTCTGCAACAGAAGATGAAAGGTTTTTCTCCGGATCCTCCATTTTAGTCAATACCTTCTTAACGATCGGCTCGGTATGAGTGAAATAAACTTAAAAGGGTCGTAAAAACTAAATAAATAAAATGCAGTGAAATTTCTCTATTAAGACCAGCTGAGATTCAGACAAATTCTTGTTTTACAATATATTTAGAAGTTTCAGTTATTCTTTATTTGTGTTTTCTACACCCTGTGTCCTAGACCAGGATGAGACCACCTTTGGAACTGTTCAAAAGTGGTCTTAAGACCACTTTTGAACAGTCCCAAAGGTGGTCTTAATATAGGAATTTTACTGTAATATGATTTTTGTATCAATTACTGTAAAATTGGGCCCAAATAGTGTCTTTGTTTGTTTGTTCGAATTTGGGTTTTACATCCCCGTCAACACTATTAAGTAGAAGTAAAACAAAGATCAGGAATCGATACAATTAACTTACTCCACCCATCAAAGACACTAAAGGGAAAGAAATACAAACATTAAGCAACCAGACCATAATGGAAACCTAACAAAGAAAGGCCATAAGGACAGTTACTTTCCCACAAAACGGCCATATGGCCATCCAAAATTAAAAGACACAAGTGATACACACAGTAAGTAACAAACAACAACATAAATAAATCGCCACAGAAGAACCGCCTTGGAACGGTCACTGGAAAGATTTCCACTGGGGGGGTGGGGGTGGGGGGGGGGTCTTAAATAGATTTTACGTGGCCACAATCCTCGCCCTTACTACCGCCGCGATTTAGACAAATAATTTGTTCAGTCCGCATGAAGGCCTCCTAACTCATCAGTGCAAAATCTCCGTGAACACAAATAATCAAAGAACCACAGAGGTGAGACAACGGTGAGGACTCGACAGCAAGAAACCACTGAAATGCTGGAGCAAAAGAAAACCAACAGTTAGACTCCGATGGGCCCGACCAGAGACAGAGCATCAGGCACCAACCAACATTACCTTGAATTAGATCTCTCTAATTCTCAATAAGCCTTTACGTTGGTACCGTCATAGAATCTGAGGCCTGACCCACCGGCGTGCAATTAAAGAGGGAAGCAAAGTTGCCAACCGTGATTGGCTTAACTACCATGCATGCAGTCTGTCGTATAATATCCATGTTGTACCCAATCTTTTTATATCGAAGAATGATTTTACGAAATTGGGTGCTAAAGTCATTGCGGTTATATATATTTTCTGAATTTATATACTAAGTCACCATAAAATTCGGGTTCCGATAGACCTTGTTGCAGAAGAGATTTAAGTCCAATATTGAATTTTGAAATTAAATCAGAATGGCGTCTATAAAATTTTGAAAAGGCTTTGCGTAGTTTATGGTACCGATAACCCTGATTAAGAGGTTTAGCCGTTAATAATTTATCACGAGTGTTGAAGTCAGTTACATGACTACACACTCTAGCAAATCGAATTAATTGCGAAATATAAACGCCATAGGATGGCGCACGAGGAACATCACCATCCAAAAAAGGAAAATTTACAATCTCCAAATCAAAGTCATCGCGTTTATCATAAATTTTGCATGAAACAAACCCATCTACAATAGATAGATGTAAATCCAAAAAACGCGGCCTCGGTATCAGAAGAATTTGCTTTATTTAACTGAAGTTCTGGGGGGTAAATCTGACTGATCAAACCATCAAAATAGGTATTATCAATATTTAATAAATCATCTAAATATCTAGAAGTGGAGCTAAAAGCTTCAATAATTTCAGATTGGTTATCAATGGAAAGCGACAACTTGAAGTCTCTTTCATAACAATACAAGAATAGATCAGCCACAAGAGCCGCGCAATTCGTACCCATAGGAATGCCCTTAATTTGTCTAAATAACTTAGTACCGAATCTAATATAAATATTGTCAAGTAGAAAGGTGAGGGCATCGCACAATTTCTGACATGACCAAAGTGTATAATTCTTATGCTCTTTAGAAATGAAAAATGCATTTCTGACATTACATGCAAGATAGAGAGAATCTTCTCTGTGAAAAGCCCAGTCAATTAAATCATTAAGCTTTTCTTTTATAAGATTATGAGGAAGTGTAGTGTAAAGAGTGGAAAAATCGTAAGTAGACAGACTTGAAGCACGAAAATGTCTGGATTTCAATTTATTTAAAACCTCATTCGAATTTTTTATAGACCAAAACAGATTTCTTCATGATCTTTCAAAGACTTTATCACAATATTTAATCGCATGCGTTTTAATAGCAGTAAGACAGGAAGTTAATAATTTAGAAAGTTCAGTGGTAGTGCAAGAGCTAGAATTTGCAATAAACCGTGCTTTGTAAGGTCTTTTATGAAGTTTTGGTAACCAGTATAGCGTAGGAAGCTTGTCTTGGTCTTCGGTAACACACACAGCAAACTTGGTGGCTGAATGACAAATATGTTTA
The DNA here is from genome assembly GCA_963580285.1 of Lucinisca nassula. Classification (NCBI taxonomy): domain Eukaryota; kingdom Metazoa; phylum Mollusca; class Bivalvia; order Lucinida; family Lucinidae; genus Lucinisca; species Lucinisca nassula. The sequence goes on from OY757011.1 coordinate 2,664,785, forward strand.
TCTTCTATAACTCTCTAAAGGCTGAAGTTCAAAGGCCTTAGTACCACCAAGCTCCTGCTTAAGCGTGTTAACATAGTGGAGCCTTCACAAAACGACGACGTTGTTAGCGGCCTTGTCTGCGGGGGCCAAAACAAACTTCTTATGAAATCCTTGAATACCTAGTTTAAGATGACGTAAAGACGTCTTAGGCTTAGGAGGTAATAAGTTAGTATTTTGAGAATAGAAAGAAATGCGTTTATTCACTAGTTTTAAAATGCTTAGTTTCCAGTCCTTAAGGGCTTTATGCTCAACATACACTCGCTTACACCATCGATTACCGAATTCATTCAAGGAAGCAGCGATTTCATCTCTACATTTACTGAAATCAATTTTAGAAGGAAACCGATATTTCGGTCCTTTAGAAATTATATTCCTTATCCTAGAATCAGGAATAATTTTCAAATTGCCAGTAATTACATGACCAGCAGCAGGATAGCAATACACTGAGTTTTTACAATCAAATGAATCAGGTTCATTTTGGGGACTTTGCTTCCAGTTTTTTGGGACTTTTACCGGACATTGGGATAAAATGCCATCTCAAGGCCTGCAGCCAAAACAAACCAAAAGAGTAAATATGTAGGCACGGCCCTACATATGTAGGCACGGCCATACTCGCGCCACTTTGCCTGGGCACGCTTATAGGCCCTCTAAGCTGTTGAACGGTACTCAAGTGCGATCGGTTCCAGCTCTGTTTGGAAGCATCATGCAGGAGGTCTATTTCTCCAAGCTCCGATGGGTGGAAACAACCTAAACAGTGTTGACGGGGACGTAAAGGCCAAATTAACTCATACTGTCAGGTGTTAAAAGCCAATGTTAGCTAATGAAAAGCAACGTTAGTTTATGACAGAATAGTCTTTATCTGGTAGAATGTTGGTTACATTCTGATTTTTCTCAGAATTAGATTTAATTCTTCAATGAGCATGTACAGAAACATATTTTTCAACGAATGTTGTTAATCAACCGAATCAATAATAAATGAAGTTAACAGGTTCGTGTTTGGAATACTAGTGTAAACCCTACTTTATACAGTTATACAAAGAGAGTGGGCGTTTACAGGATTTTTTCCTTATGTTTTGCTGAAAAACAAAGATTGTGGGTACTCGCTAGAAGCGCCTCAATGAGGCGGTTCTAATGAGCACCCATAATTTATGCTTGAGAGTGAAAGAAGACAAACAATAAAATAATAAATAATTATAAAAAAAATAAACAGAAAATGTCTTTTCTTTAGGCATGAAAGACTTCACAATCTCACATAGGTTTTTTTTTTTATATAAATATACTGTAAAAGCCGGCCTCGGTAGCGCAGCCGGGTGCGCGTTTGACTGGTGATCAGGAGGAGGCGAGTTCGATACCTGCCGGGGTCGGCAACATTCTTTAGTGGAGATTGATCATGAAAAGTAAAACCATAATACGAGTATCAATGACCCCAAAGGACAAAGAGATGTAGACTGAACTATACAAAGGGACATATATATGAGTGAGTGAATGTTTGAGTTTTACGTCTCACCAACAGCTAAGGTCATATGGAGATCGGACCTCGGGTTAAAAGACTCATCCAAAAGTCTGGAGAAGTGCGAGATCGATCCTGCGACCCCTGGTTTATAAGGCGAGTAGCATAACCTCTACACCACGGAGGCTTCTCATATATATGAGGAACACTAGTCAATAACCGGCAACATTACATGATCCCCCCCCCCCCCACTGTAGGAAACCATGCATTTTTCAGGTGGTTCTTGTGCAGACAACCATAGAAATAGGACAGCCTTGCTAAATCTGTTACAATAATTGTCTGTATCTCTTGTACAGAAACTACAGGCAAAAAAAAACAACATTTTTTCAGATTCACCAAAGCTAGATAACTCAAGAACTTACACCTAACTATGCTGAACCCAAATACATTACGAAGACACACCCGTTTGACATTGTGCATTTTTCTTACCTCCAAAATGGCTAATTTTCTGATGAAAATCCGTGATATTTTTCTTATTTATACTGCAAACATAGGTTGTGGGTGCTCGTTAGAACCGCCTCATCGAGGCGGTTCTAACGAGTACCCGCAACCTATGTCTTGGAGCAGAAATAAGAAAAAATAATGTTCCAGTTTTCTCTATATAAAGTGGGTTTTAGGGGGTGTTCATTTCACGGACTTGTTTACGTGATGTATCTTTTGTTGAAAGCAGTATAGATCCAGACCATCTGGCTTCTAGGAAGCCAGCGGATCAGGATCTATTCTGCTTCCATTCTGTTTCTTAATCCAGGGAAAATATCAAGACCATGGAACATAAGTGCGGGGTTTCAGCATTTTGAAGTACGCATGGTGAATGTTCAGCATAGTGAATGTTAATGTTATATCCTTGGTCATAATAGGCAACATTTCGTACCATGACCGCCCACCCCCACCCCCTCCTCCCCGTACATCTGTAAAGTTTCAATACGCTATTCAATATTCTACAGAAATATAGGCCAAAAACTATTTTCAGACAAATGATAAGGCCAGATAACTCGAGGCAGTATAGCTAGCGAAGCAGTTCTTGCCTCCTTCATAGTAGCTTTAGTGCTCAATATGTCTATGAAGTTTCGTCTTCTAATTAAATACTGAAAGGAGCCACGCGTACATGGGCAGATAACTCACGACCTAAAATGGTCAGATAGGAATCCTTGGCCACAATAGGCTTCCTTTAGTGTCCTGTACATCTGTAAAATGTCATCAAGGTATAGCAAAGAAGATATGAGCCAAATATCCTTTTAATATACATGTGTATCAAAGGCAGATAACTCAAGAACCAGAAGTGGCAGAGTGACTGTCCTTAGCAATAACATGCTTCCTTTAGTGTTTTATACATCTGTAAAAATCATCAAGATATTCTATACAGCAAAGGAGGAACAGGCAAGAAAAACATGCGCAGACTGATCTGATTCTTCGCTGGGCGCTCATGTCAATTGAAGTAAATGCTGTGACCCGGCTCAATTATAGAATGACCACGACAGACAAGAAGATTTACAAGCGACAACAGGTGGTGACATCTTAGTTTCGCAGTTTACCAGTTCTCCAGATCAGACAAGAAGAGAATCAAAAGAAGCTGCTTCAATTATTGTGACAGAAATTAACCGTCTTATAGCAGCCCAAATTATGTTTATGACAAGTCTGTGATGGGATTTCGATTTTCTATTCCTATTTCTAAATGAAAAAGTATCTCTCTGATTGTATGGCGGGTCGAGACATTATTTTATTTATGACTGACAGCTTATTTGTTGTAGGAGATGGGGTTATCGGCAAAATGAGAAATAAAAGCAAACAGCCACAAAGACACTGATTTGATAATCTGAAAATCCGATTGTGGATCACGTTTCCAAACAGCCTTAGAAGTCGGCAAATAGTCATAATATACATTCAATACATAAGCAGCAAATGAAGACATAGAAACAAATGAATTTTGCGGCAGCATAACCACAATTCTCATAGAGGCACAATCTATGTTTTGAGCAGAAACAAGAAATTTCGTTTTTGGTGGTAAAATTTGCCAATATATTTGTATAGGCGTGTTTGCGTTATGATCCCCAGCTGCTCGAACTAACCGTCTCTAACACGTTTATTGTCCTATAAGGTGTTCCATCCGTTGACGTTTTACTGTATGCCGCAAACCTTAAGCATTTGTCGCCACTCTTCGCTGATGACCGTGCGCTGACTTTACGAAGGGATAAAAAAGATTAGTTTGTCCTGGAGTATTCGACTTTTCAATTAACTCATAGTAATTCGATATATATTACAGTTCTTTAAGTGTTGTTAGATCGCTGATCTTGTTTGTAATGAATAGTTCCTTATCGCTGAAACGACGTCGCTTAGGCAAGTGGATGAAAAAACGCCGAACATGTCTATATATTTACATTTACAGTGTAATAATTAAAGAAATAATACAGTGAATTTCCGCTAATAAGACCATCTAAAATTAAGACAAATTCTGATTAAAAAAGATTTTATAGAAGGATGCAGATATTAATGAGGCGGTTCTAACGAGTACCCACACTCTATGTTGCTTTGCAAAACTTTAGGCACATGATGTATACCCCCGTAAACCCCAGTTTTCTCTGTATAAGGTAGGATTTAGAGGGGTCTTCATTCCACGGGCTTGTTATCGTGACGGTCACAAGCAAAGCAAACTCGTGATCCACTGTTATTCATTCTTCAGTTAAGTTACCTACATTTCTTAAATAGCTGCAACTATGAAGTTATGAAGTTGCCTTTGGGGTACACAAAACTAAAAAACAAGAACCAAGTTTTCTGGGCCAGACAAGCTAGTTTCGGCCAATTAACGACCCTCGTATTAACTGTCTGAAAGTCTTGGAACCGACTCGATGGATCCTAAGAAAATATAGAAAATATTTGCAGCACTAGGATGAAGCATGGGGAGACGTTTTGTCGAATAATCCTTACTGTCGTGTTATTTACCATTCCGCCGAAAACGGGGTGCACGTTGTGATGAAAATTTCCGATTTGCCTCATTTACATTCGTTCATAATCGTATAAATGATAAAGAAAATAGCAGGAACATAGTCTTCCTGTACCGTATAAAGAAGCTTTACTGAAAACCCATATAGCGCATAGCGAAGCCTCTGATCAGACTGTGTGGATACGCAGGTTGATCTTTCTCTTTACTGGGCGCACATGTCAGTAGGCCCCTTTTTTGCTTGGCGCGGTTTTCATCCCATGATCAAGCCCGTGAAATTAACACCCCCTAAATAGAAGTGAAAGCAATGATAAACCCCACTTTATATAGAGAAAACTAGGTTTACGTTGGTATACATTATTTTTCTTATTTCTGCTCCAACACGTAGATTGTGGGTATTCGTTCGAACCGCCTCACGGAATTCACCAGAAAAGTAGCCATTTAGGAGATTTGAAAAAAAGGTGTGATAATGTTAACACACCCATGCACTAAGAAGACTAGAACTATGGCTCCGCCCATCGGGGCTTAAAGAAATAGATGGGCTGCATGATGCTTCCACGCAGAGCTGAAATCCGACCGCACACGAGTACTGGTAAACCGCTTAGAGGATCTAAGCCTGCCCAGGCAAAGCGGTGCGAGTCAGACTGCCCATGCATATAAACACTATTGGTTTCATTGGGCTACAGGGCTTGACATGTCATTTCATCTCAATGTCGGGTAAAAGTCCCACAAAATTGGAAGCAACGCCTCCATAATGACCTATACAGTGTTGACGGGGACGTTAAACCTCAAATCAAACAAAGACTAGAACTAAAAATTTTTCAGATGAAAATGTTTGATTTTTACCTTATATTTAGTCCAAATAAAGATTGTGAGTGCTCGTTAGAACCGCCTCAATGAGGCGATTCTAACGAGTACTCACAATCTATGTTGGGTTGTTTTTTTGTTTGTTGTGTTTTTTGTTTTGTTTTGTTTTCAATTAAAATAAAGAAAATAACAAATTTTCTCTATACAACGTACTAAGTCTTCATTTCACAGACTTGTTGACCTGATGTGTAGTAATACTAATTATTAAATATTAAATCATGATGGGTTTATCACCTGCATGCAACATCAAAAGAATTATCAAGTGCAAGCAGTTTGCCTTCGTTTATCTCGCATAACATCGGATCTGCGGAAAATGAAAGATGCAAACATCCATAAAATGTCATAACGCTAAGTTTTTTTACCTGTCCGAGAATCGCACAGAAATGTTTACAGAACAACACTTTAAAAGATCGTCAACAAAAATACGTCTATAACGCTCTGCATGCTAGGGAGTTTTTAGCAGATGACTTTGTTTGTTTTTTATTTTAGGTTTTACGTCCCCGTTAACACTGTATGGTTCATTCTGGAGAGGTTGCTTCCAATTATTTGGCACTTTTACCCGACACTGGGATGAAATGATATCTCAAGCCCAGTCGCCCAATGAAACAAATAGGGTTTATAAGCATGGGCAGTCTGACTCACACCGCTTTGCCTGAGCAGGCTTAGATCCTCTAAGCGGTTTACCAGTACTGGAGTTTATTTCCATTAGGGTCTTTTTGTTTCATATTCGTGTTTCTTTCAATTTAGTGTCTCTGATGAGAGCTCTGGGTTAATTGTAACGATTCCTGAGCATTGCTTTCATTTCTATTTCGAGCGGTCAGAATTATAGAGGCGTGTTTTCATGATGATTGTGTGTTATTTTCCACGCTCGCTCGCTCTCTCTCTCTCTCTCTCTCTCTCTCTCTCTCTCTCTCTCTTTCTATCTCTCTCTCTTTCTCTCTGAATGGAGAGGAGAGTAAGACATTGTAACATAAAGTGAAATGGGTCAGAAAGTGACATACTGGTAATCAAAGAAGTGTCCAGTTTTGTGTGAAGCGAACAAAAGTATTTAAAACAGGTGTAAATTTAACAAACATGATCCAATATTAGAATCTAAAAAGTTAGTTAACCCAGTGTAAATCTTGGACAATATTGTGTTAGGTTGTTATACATAACAATCACGTACTTGTTTTGTTTAAATTCCTCTTATCTCAAATTACTTTTAATTCAAACCAATGGCTGTTTTGATGGTCGTCCAAAAGCGCACATGGTAGACTATGAATAGACTGTGCGGATATGCGCGCAGGCTGACTGAAGTCTTTAATGGATGCGCATACAGTGTGTTGGTACTGTACATAGAAAGACTTTTAATAACAGTTTAACTTTTTTTTGTCTGTTTGAAGCTGACTGAAAGTAGCCATTTCAAAATATTTTGGCTATATGCAATTGACTGCATATAGCCAAGAAACGTTAAAATGGCTATTTGCAGTTGACTGCAAATAGCCATTTTAACGTTTTTTTTGGCTAGATAGCCACTCCGAAAATTTTAACGTATTTGACTATCTGCAGTTGACTGCAAATAGCCAAGAAACGTTAACATGGCTATTTGCAGTTGACTGCAAATAGCCATTATAACGTGTTTTGGCTATTTGCAGTTGACTGCAAATATTTAACTGCAAATAGCCACTCCGAAATTTTTTACATATGTTACGGCGTGTCGATTATGCGTCTGTTAGCGCTTGCTGTCGGTCAAAATAGTTCTCGTTTTTTAATCCTCGTGTGCACAAGATTTATGGTGGCTGATGCTCTGTGCAATGATTGTGTTTGGTTTGCAGAATATTTTAGCCATAACCATTACCATTGCGATAATTAAATGTAGTACAGAATGATCTAACCAGCGTGATGTCGCAGTACGGAGCATTCCAATCACTAATGGAAAATTGTTATTGACACGTCAGTGAAGACATTGATTGTATTTGATAACTATTAGATAACAGTTTCAAGTAATGACAGTTTATTGGAATGAATTTCTGTAAAGCCTGTTAAGCCGTTTTTGGCTTGTAGCTGTTTCGCTTTGAAATTCAGGCTATGTCAGTTTCGTAAGACAACTGCTGAGCGATCCTAAAAGGTGACGATCCTTAAAGATTTGATTTGCAACAATTTCGGTTTCTGCCTGGTAATGTATCATTGGTCTAATGTTTGTTATTGGCTATGGTTATCGTTTCCTTTATTCTATATGACCCTTTACTATCCATCACGCCTATATCATTTTGACCCCATCCAACCCCACTTTTATATTGTAAAACTAGGGTTTACAGGGGTAAACATTATTTTTCTTATTACTGGTCAAAACATAGATTGTGGGTACTCGTTAGAACCGCATCGCCAAGGCGAATCTAACGAGTTCCCGCAATCTATGTTTTGAGCAGAAATAAGAAAATTATCACAATTTTTCATCTTCAAATTACTGTTTCTATGGCGGTAAAATTTACAATGAATTTAAATAGACTTTTTAGACTCGTCAGAACAGAGGACGATGCCAGGAAACTGCAAGAGGATCTAGATGCGCTAGAAGAATGGGAGACAAAGTGGCAGATGAAGTTTCACCCAGAGAAGTGTCAGGTCATCAGGATAAATCTAAACAAGCGCTTTGAGAGACAATCAAGCTACAGCCTCCACGGATACGAGTTAGAAGTAGTGGACAGTGCAAAGTATCTCGGCGTACACCTGAGCAACGACCTCACTTGGCACAAACATGTAGATGCGACAGTGGCGAAAGCATCAAAGACCCTAGGCTTCCTGCGACGCAACCTGAGTGAATGCACCAAGCCAGTGAAAAGTGCTGCCTACACAACTCTAGTGAGGCCCACACTTGAATATTCTTCACCAGTGTGGGACCCGTCATCTGTGGAAGACATATCCAAGCTAGAGAAAGTTCAAAAACAGGCTGCTCGATTCGCCCATGGCAACTACCATGACAGGACACCAGGGTGCGTCTCGAAGATGGTCTCTGATCTCGGATGGGAACCATTCCAGCAAAGAAGGCAGGCCGACAGACTCACTACACTCTTCAAAATCCAGCGGGGATTGGTGGAAACAGATGCTGGTGATGTCCTACGTCCCAACGACAGGCGCACCAGAGGTCAGCAACGGCTCTACCAACCAGCTACCACAGTGTCAGTGTATAAGAACCCCTTCTTTCCGAGAACCATCAAGGAATGGAACATCCTACCAACCAACATCACTGATGCTGCCACCCTGGAGGAATTCCGTGTCGATCTAGGTGCTGTCCTACCGACCCTACAGCCGTAACAAACTACGTCAGACACATGTTTTTTAATTGTAAATAGAGATGTGTTTAACCTTGGAAGGAGTTGGCTGTCTCTTTCCCTCTTTGCTGGTCAAAAGTACATTCTGTTAAGAATCCTGACCATGTTGCGGAAGAAGAAGAAGAAGAAATAGGTGTGTTTTCATAATCTTGCTTGGGACTTGTTAGAATTTTTTTTTTTTTTTTTTTTTTTTGGGGGGGGGGGGGGTGGGGGGGGGGGGAAATCGGCGGTTTTACGGACTGAGATTTCGGTTTACGGCTACGCATTGTCTTGTATTGTCTGTCCCTAAATATCGTACTAATTGCAATGACATGCAGTCATTCTCGGAATACACACACTTTCTTATACGTTTATTACAACCGATCCCCTTCAGCACTTGGTTTACCGGACCCTGTCCTGTGTTCTCCTTGGGGGTTAAGACGTTAAACAACATCAAAATGGATACACCTGTGGACACAAAAGCGTTCAAACTTTGATGAGCTTCATTTCATTCTGACTTGAAACATCATTCAATATATACTAACATCCTGCCAGACAGAAATAAATTCAAAACACAAGGTGGTGTACATTTCATTGCTGACTCCTGCACTGTCCAATCAAAATACATCTCAAATGTCAATCAGAAATTGTTTTCCAAAATGAGACCAATCAATTGCTTGATCTAGTTTTAGAATACTTTGATGAATGACATTTGCTTGTCAAACTAACTTGATGCAAAGAGATTCATTGAAAGTTATTTCACGGGAGTTTGAACGCTTTTGTGTCCACATGTGTAGATAGGCGAGATCACCACATGGTAAGGTAAGTGAAAGCTGAACATGTAAATGTCATCTAAAGATTCTACAGTTTTCTACAAATTATACATTCATGGTATTCGCTCAAAAGGTACTTTTTAAGGACCAGTTTAGTCATTCCACAAATATATGAAAGTTCGATTCAAAGTGATATCCTATCTTCAATAGCGAATAGCACCGACAAGCCAAGTTTGATTGTTTGATTTTAAGCTTAACGTCCCCGTCAACACTGTATAGGCGAGAAGCCAAGACGCTCAAATCGCAGGTACGAATGTGGTGCTTGATTTAATCGGCATATTTATTCGGCTCAGGGCGGTACATGACAGTTCAGTTATAGCGCATGAAATAGTTTGAATGTTTCGCGCGCTCAGATTTCAGGGTTTGATAGAGTAAAAGTTGCTAAGGACACTTTTATATAATTACGAAATCATTTTTTTTGTGCTTCTGTAGTTATGGGACTTTATTGTTTGGGGTTTTGAGATACAGATTCGCTCCAGCTTTTCAGTTACTTCATGCTGTCGAGTCCTCATCCTTGTTTTATCTCTGTATTCGTTTGCTTTTTATGTTATCGTAAATTTAGCACTGATGAGTTAGAAGCCCCTCATTTGCCGAAACCATGACAGACTGTGGCGTGGTAAAATCGAATTAAGTCCCCAGTAAAAAAAAAACGGACCGTTCCAAAATAGAAGTGAAGGCAATGATCAGGAATCGATACAATTAACCCACGGCTCCCATCAGAGACACCAAAGGGAAAGAAACACTAGACACTAATGGAAACATCAATAGCGGAAAGCCCAAAGGACAATTACTTTCCCACAAAATGGCCAATTGGCTATCCAAAACAAAAATATATAAGCGATACACACACTCAAAGATAAACATCGCGACTTGGAACGGTCAGTGAAATGAATTCCACTGCGGACATGGTGGGGGGTTGGGGGTTAAACCGATTTAACGTGGCCACAATTCTCGCCCTTACTTCCGTCGCCATTTAGACAAATAATTTGTTCAGTACGCATGATGGCCTCTTAACTCAGTCAGTGCAACATCTCCGTGAACACAAAAATCAAACAGCCACAGAGATGAAATAACGGTGAGGACTCGACAGCAAGGAACCACTGAAATGCTGAAGCAAAATGAACCAACAGTTAGACTCCGATGGGCCCGACCAGAGACAGAGCATCAGGCACCATACAACATTAAATAAAATTAGATCTCTCCAATTCTCAGTAAGCTTTTACGCTGGTAGTGTCATAGAATCTGAGGCCTGACCCACCGGCGTGCATTAAAGAGCTGTTCTTCTGTTGTGATTTATTATTGTTGTAGTTCGTATATGTATGTATGTATGTATGTATGTATGTATGTATGTATGTATGTATGTATGTATGTATGTATGTATGTATGTATGTATGTATGTATGCGTGTTAATATATTTTTACTTTGGATTGCGTGGGAAAGTTACTGTCTTTTTGGCTTTCCGCTTGTGGTAAAGTTGTTTTATGTTTGTGTTTCTTTCCCTTTGGTGTTTTGGATGGGAGTTGCGAGGTACTAATATTGATTCCTAATCTTTGCCTTCACTTCTATTTTGAATGTAAATACGCATCTTATAAACATCGAATTATTTAAAGATGGTGAACGTGATAAATCGAAGTTTATACCAGATTCAAGTTGAGTTTTGAGTGCCAGAGTATTTTAGTCAGCTCTTCTACAGTACAATAAACACGTTGTGTGTTTGCTAAATTGGATACCTTGTCAGGGCCGACCTGGGTAGCTCAGTCGGATGCGCGTCTGACTGGTGATCAGGAGGAAGCGGGTTCGATTCCGGCTGGGGTCGGCAACATTTTCGTGGAGATTGATCATGAAATCTTTTCTACGGTCATTCTCTCCCTTCCGCTGATTCAAGAAGGGCAGTTGTAAGTTTCTGGCGAAAGAATTTGCACTATACTGGTTAACCGCTTACGTATAAAGTAGAAGTAAAACAAAGATCAGGAATTGATACAATTAACTTACTCCACCCATAAAAGACACCAAAGGGAAAGAAATACAAACATTAAGCGACCAGACCATAATGGAAACCTAAACAAAGGAAGGCCATAAGGACAGTTACTTTCCCACAAAATGGCCATATGGCCATCAAACATTAAAAGACACAAGTGATACACACAGTAAGTAACAAACAACAACATAAATAAATCGCCACAGAAGAGCCGCCCCGGAACGGTCAGTGGAAGATTTCCACTGGGGGGCTCAAATCGATTTTACGTGGCCACAATCCTCGCCCTTACTTCCGTCGCGATTTAGACAAATAATTTGTTCAGTCCGCATGAAGGCCTCCTAACTCATCAGTGCAACATCTCCGTGATAAGCCTGCCCAGGTAAAGTGTGGATAGGTAAACTGACCGGCCCATTTACACCTTTATTTTCATTTTCGATTCATTCATTATTACCTGTTTTTTATGCAAACTTTGGTGTTTTAATGGGGATGTGGGTTAATTGTACGGATTCCGGACTATTGCTTTCACTTCTACGTTGTACGTTCATGCGATCTTGTGTATATTCACGTCGCCAGATCAGCATGTAAGAAGGTGCATTACGGATGTTCGACCTAGAATAAGATCATTGGCCTTATTTGTGATCATTGTGCTTCAGTGGTGCAAGAGCAATATCTTGTAACCAAACATTAGTCTCTCTTTTCCCCATAAAATAAATTCCCACCCTACCGGCATCACTTGAACAATGCCGTGAAATGAATGTCCCTGTTAACCTCACTTAATATAGAGTAAAGTGGGATTAACAGGGGTGCACACAAATTTCCTTGTTTTTTTTTTTTGTTGTTGTTGTTGTTGTTGTTTTTTTTTTTTTTTTTTTTTGTTGTTGTTTTTGCTCAATGTCATGGATGGTGGATACTTTTTAGAACCACCTCATTCCTCAATGAGGAGGTCCTAACGAGCACATACAATCTTGTTTGAACTAGAACTAAGAAAGATTTTCATCTAAAAATGCTAGTTATATAGATATGAATGACGCCATTTTAGCACAAGAATGTGCCAATGCAATGGAGACAGTTATTTTCAAGATTCTCCTTTTGCCTATTAATGTTTTGCCTTGATATGCCCCCCCCCCCCCCCCTGAACGATGTGTCGATAAGATTACCAGTGTGATATATAACTCAGACAAATTGTTACCAATGATGAAATAATGATTTGATTGGCAACTATTCAGATAATGCACGAACTTTGACTGTTTCTAAAGGCATTGCCTTGTGTGTCAGTAGAAGTTAACTGTTTCCATCGTAACGTAATTTGTTCTTCGCATGCAGAATCAGTTTCGTGCTTTTGCTTTCATGATACAAAACAAATATAGAATCTCAATATAGGTCATTTGACATTTTCCTTTAAAATTGAGAAAAATCAGGACCAAATTGAAAACGTTCATGATTATTCTATACAGTTCAACGTTGCATTATGATAACACGCCTATACAAATACACTGTAAAATTTACCGCCGAAAAAAAATGAAAAAATTACGATGATAATTTGTGATATTTTTCTTATTCCTGCTCTAAAATATTGATTGTGGATACTCAGTAAACCTCTTAAATATTGATTGTGGGAAATCGTTTAACGAGCACCCACAACTATATTTTAGAGAAGGAGGCAAAAAATATAGAATGTGGGTATTCGTAAGAACCGCATCAATCAGACAATTCTAACGAGAACACAGCATCTATACTTACACTAGAAATAAGAAAACAAATCAAATGAAAACATTCCAGTTCTAGAGATACACAATAGTTCATTTTTGACAAGAATGTGTTATCGAAATGAGAAAAAAGCATTACTACGGAAAGCTCAAGGTAAAAGGAAACGGCCATCTCAGACCGCTAACAACTCAAACATCCTTCTCAAGCTACGAAACAACAGGGGCCAGTTGTTCAAAACTAACGACGTCGTTAGTTAACGTATCGTTAAAACTTTGATCATTTAATATGGCAAATATGCTAATATTTTTGCTGAAAAAATGTGAGCAGCTTTTGCAAATGCAAAAGCTGCTCACATTTTTTCAGTAAAAATACCAAATTTTTAAATATTAAACTTGCTAGAACAAGTAACAATATGACCACTAATGAGCTCGTTAAGCTAACGATGCTTTGAACAACTGGGCCCAGGACGATAGGGCATCACGAAAACACGCCTATATAATTTTGAACCCCTTGAACCCCACTTTTATATAGTTAAACTGGGGTTTGCAGGGGTAAACCTTATTTTTCTTATGTCTGCTCTAAAATATAGATTATGGGTACTCGGTAGAACCGCCTCGATGAGAGAGAGAATCAGGTTTTATGTAATGTTGGTTGGTGCCTGATGCTCTGTCTCAGGTTGGGCCCATCGAAGTTTAACTGTTGGTTTTCTTTTGCGCCAGCATTTCAATGGTTTCTTCTGTAAAGTCCTCACCGTTGTTTCATCACTGTGATTGATTGATTTTTGTGTTCAAGGAGTTGTTGCACTGATGAGTTAGGAGGCCCTCATGCGGACTGAACAAATTATTTGACTGTGTAAATCGCGACAGATGTAAGGGCGAGGATTGTGGCCACGTAAAATCGATTTTAGCCCCCAGTGGAATTCGTTTCACTGACCGTTCCAAGGCGGTTCTTCTGTCGTGGATTATTTTTGTTATGTATGGCTTGTATTTGAGTGTGTGTATCGCTTATATTATTTTGTTTTGGATAGCCAATTGGCCATTTTGTGGGAAAGTGACTGTCCTTTTAGCTTTCCGCTAGTTATGTTTCAAGTAGGGTGTAGTTGTTTCGTGTTTGTGTTTCTTTCCCTTGGTGTCCCTGATGGGAGCTGTGGGTTAATTGTATCGATTCCTGATCTTTGCCTTCACTTCTATTTTACAAGGGGGTCATAATTATATATGCGTGTTTTCCTGATGGGTTAAGCCACTGATATTAGAAACGTATGGTTCGAACGCTCGGTATATCTCTCTAGAGGGGTCTTTATAGAGACTAAAGGAAAACAATTAAATTATTATTTAGTATGATCTAGTGTTGATTATTTAAGACGATTATGGTGCACGTCTTAGGTTTCTCTTGGGATGGCTTGTACAGACAAAACTGTCGATGATTACGTATTAATGCAGGATGATCTATCAAACGATGCCGATATGTACGTCTTGTTTCCAGACAGAACATCTGATTCAGCTGCATTTCTTACCAGAAATAAATGAGAAACAATCCAATCATAGAGCAGCTGATACGCTGGCTAATTAAGACCAAATATGGACTCAATGGTAGCCTAGGATGTCTCTCAGTACATATGTCACAAAGTCAGGCCGATCAAACAAGTACATGTATATTTATTTGCAAATATTGTTAACCGCATTTCTTTCTGAGGCTCCCGATCCTAGTTTACACTATTTTAATTAACCTTTATATGCCTAGCGGCCCCTTTTTTGGGCCATTGACAAACAGTGTAGACCCAGATCAGAGGCTGCACAATGCGGCGTATGATCTAAGTATACACTGTTTGCTTAAAGTATATCAGAGACACCAAAGGGACAGAGCCTAAAAGCATGTACATTTTTGTAAAACTTACTATACACAAAACAAACCTGACACCCCTTATTATTGGAAATGGACCACTCCAAACTCATTAGGTGGAATATTCTATTGTCATATGTGGTATAAAACCCCGGGGTGCTTATAGATCACAACATAAACCGGCCATCTTGTGAAACAAACATTGGACGTTTCCCAAGCTAAACCGAACAGCATACAGGTATAAACAACATATTCATTACGTTAACACATCCATGTCCAATGTCACGTAGTGTATTCTTTCATATCTTAAAAACGGTTTAGGGCTAGGTTTTTTTAACAAAACCAAGGGTGAGCGAAGATAATGTTCAAGGTAATGTTGGTCGGTGCCTGATGCTCTTCTCTGGTCGGGCCAATCGGGGTCTAACTGTTGGTTTCCTTTTGCTCCAGCACTTAAGTGGTTTCCTGCTGTCCAGTCCTCACCATTGTCTCACCTCTGCGGTTCTTTGATTATTTGTGTTCACGGAGATGTTGCACTGATGAGTTAGGAGGCCTTCATACGGACTGAACAAATTATTTGTCTAAATCGCGACGGAAGTAAGGGCGAGGATTGTGGCCACGTAAAATCGATTTAGGCCCCCAGTGGAAATATTTCCAATGACCGTTCCAAAGCGGTTCTTCTGTGGCGGTATATTTATGTTGTTGTTTGTTACTTACTGTGTGACTGACTGTTGTTTTTAAGGTAACCGGGCGCCAAGGGCACATAGGGGCTACCCCACTTACTGTGTGTATCACTTGTGTCTTTTTATTTTGGATGGCCATATGGCCATTTTGTAGGAAAGTAACTGTCATTATGGCCTTCCTTTGTTTAGGTTTCCATTATGGTCTGGTCGCTTCATGTTTGTGTTTCTTTCCCTTTGGTGTCTTTGATGGGTGGAGAAAGTTAATTGTATCGATTCCTGATCTTTGGTTTACTTCTACTTTAATCTACTTAAGCACCCCCCCCCCCCCCCCCCCCCCCGTGAATTACTTACCGTCCGAAGGCGGTTCCATTGACGTGGTTTATAATTGTTATAGTTCGCCCATTGATTAAATCTTTCTATTTTGGATAGCCGTTAGGCCAGGCCATTTTGTGGGAAAGTAACTGTCCTTTTGGCTTTCCGCTTGTGATGTTTTAATTATAGTTAAGTTATTTAATGTTCGTGTCTCTTTCCCTTTGGTGTATCTGATGGGAGGTGTTGGGTTATTTTATCGATTCCTGATCATTGCCTTCACATATAGTTTTAATTCTGATGAAAATGTGTGATACTTTTCTTATATATACCTTACATAGATTATGGTGCTCGTTAGAACCGCCTCAAACTTTGTAGAAGTCACGTGATGTGAACCGCAATATATTCTTATATATTCAACAACTGTTGAAAAACACAAAATTGATGAATGGCTGAATGGATGACTTCTCACTCGTTACCGCACGCGGGAATGCATAGTTGCAAATATCTACAATGTGTAACGCCCCCGTGGCATTTAAAAATTATCTGTCTGTGTTTGAGCTTAAAAAATAGACATGAAGGCAATGATGAGGAATCGTAACAATATTCTCACACCTCCTATCCAAGATATCAAAGGGAAAGGAACACGAAAAAAAACTGAACATCACTTTAATGAATCTGTCACTGGCGGACCGCAAAAAGGACAGTTACTTGCCCACAAAATAGCCAAACGACTATCCAAAATATTAAGATATAAGCAATATACACAAGAAAAGTCGAACTATAACAATAATAAACCACGACAGAAGAACCGTTGTAAAAAGTTATTTTTACTGGGGGTCGGGGTTAAATCGATTTTACGTTGCCACAATCCTCGCTTTTGGTTCTGTCGCAGTTTAGACAAATACTTTGTTCAGGCCGCATGAAGGATCTCTAGTTCATAAGGCCTTAAAAAGCCAAGTTTAAAGAATCACCCGAAAGTCTGGAGAAACCCGTAATCGAACATTCGACCCTTAGTTTAAGAGGCGGGTAGCTTTCTCACTTCGCCACAGAGGTTTCTTTTAAGTAATGAAGTACGAAAACAAAATGTAAGGAGACATACATGCAACATACAACTATTCTGGATTAGTGCATATCACAAATGAAACACGTTTTTGTATACCTAGAATCATATCACTTGCAAGTGGTACAAAGACTCCAATATGTTCACATGCGCCATGAAATCATGAATGTCGCTGACTAAGGATATGAACTATGCGCACGCATGTTGATATATTTCATGCATCACAGGTGCGCAAAAAGCATGAACATACTCACATATTAAGGACTCGATTACATAAACAAATGGTAAAATTCCTTAATTCTGAAATTCTGTCTGTCTGTCCGTCCGTAACCCGTTTGTGAAAATTGGTGATAGTGACTTAACCGCTTGGAATATTTAAACAATTTTTGGCATACTGATAGATATCGACGAGATCTAACCAATGAACTTGCGAAATATAACAGTCCATTTAGTATAGCCCCGCCGAGGCGAAAAATGTGAACATTTTCAAACTGCTGCTCCTCGGAAACCGTTGGGCCGATTTAAGTCAAATTTTAATATGGAGCCTCTATGGGATGGGGGAAACCAAAATTTGCTCATTGGGTCCAAAATCACATGACCAAAATGGCCGCCAAGCCATATATGGTAAAAACCCTTCAAAAATAGTCTTCTCCAGAACCACTGGGCAGATTTCCACGAAACTTGAAAAATAGCATGTGGAACTATGCCCATCATAAATTGCTACAATGGTGACCCTGGGTTGACCTTGGCCTTCTTAATGCCTAGGTCAAACTTTGACACATATGCTTTTGTTGGAATATTTAAACAATTTTTGGCATACTGATAGATATCAATGAGATCTAACCAATGAACTTGCGAAATACAGTCGAACTTCAATGGCTCGAACACCTTCGGGACCTTGAAAATCTGTTCGAGACAGGGGTAGTTCGAGCCACTGTGGTTACTGTCAGGAGACATAACGAGATACTTTTGGACATCTTTTCGGTGTTCTATAATGAAAATGTATGCTGTGTGCACTCATTAGAATCGCCTCATCGAGGCGATTCTAATGAGTACACACAGCATACATTTGTAAGATAAAAGACTAAAATCTCCTTAATTATCCCTCATTATTTCTTACGTAGAGGATTTCGCTAGGGGCTCAAGAATGGGTTCGACGCATCCATGGTAAACGAGCCATCGCTGTTCGAGCAATCGAAGTTTTACTGTATTACTATCTATTTAGTATAGCCTCGCCGAGGCGAAAAATGTGAAAACTTTCGAACTGCTTCTCCTCGGAAACCGTTGGGCCAATTGAAATCAAATTTCATATGGAGCCTCTATGGGATGGGGGAAACCAAAATTTGCTCATGGGGTCCAGGTCACATGACCAAAATGGCCGCCAAGCCATATATGGTAAAAACCCTTCAAAAATAGTCTTCTCCAGAACCACTGGGCAGATTTCCACGAAACTTGATAAATAGCATCTGGGACGTAGGCCCATCATAAATTGCTAAAATGGTGACCCTGGGTTGACCTTGACCTTCTTTGTGCCTAGGTCAAACTTTGACACATATGCTTTTGCATTGGAAAAGTGAGAATGCATTTTATCCTGCAAACGATTCAGAATACAGTACTAAAGTATAAGATATATTTTTGCTCCTTACGATAAGGCGCATTTATTGGGGGAACCGTTTTAGGTCCAGGTCACATGACGAAACTGGCCGTCATACCCATATATGGTCACACTCATAAAGCTAAAAGCATCCGGCGGGTCTTGCACTTTAGCTGAAGCACTTGTTTTGAATAAAATCCAGTGAACATAGCTGTTTGAAGCTATTCTGGGCAAGAAGTCCTGTTAACGCTATAAAACCCATGTTGAAATTCTGTAGCAACATTGGTGTTGAGCTTTGGATATCAAAAATGTACCTTCCTTTGTTTACGTTACATGTTAGAGCGATGTAACGTTATCCAAGTGAACGTAGCATTTTTAAGTGTTGCCGAACGGGCGTTATCGCTTTAACAACGTTTTGAACTAGCCGACATGCCTTTATAGTTTAACAGTCGCTTCTGAAGAGGTGATATGGAGTTGTGGGGCGTTTTCGTCACAATTTGTCGTAGGAAATGCAAGAATGACGACCATGTATGTTCATTTCATTGCAACAACATTTGTCCGGTCCCTCGAAGAAATTCAGACAGCTTCTCAGGAATCCTGCAAATGTTGATCATGAAAAGCTATGGATAATCCCTTTAATTGTTCAAATGGGACTCGAATTTATTGGAAGGTGGCTTATGGGGCCTACTTTGGCGAAACTAGCTAATCTGCTCTAGAAAAGTTGACCACTTGATGTTTTAACTCCTTTGGGAAATATCATTTTTCCAGAGAATAAACCTTTACAGAAGACATATACATGCACTACGCCTGATATAAAGTTACTGTTTGTTCACCGATTTTTTTTTGTTTCACTTTTGTTCTTGATTCTTTTAATTATTTTAAATTTTCGGAAAAAAATAAATTTCTTAATCGTTACTAGCAAGTATTCAAGCTGAATAAATTTATATTAGTGTGTAACGACCAAGTCAACACTTTTTAGGTCATTTTGACCTGGTCAGTTTACTTAGCCACACTTCTCATACGTAAACGGTAAACTAGTACAGTACACATTCTTTCACCAGAAACTTCCAGCCGGCCTCGGCAGCTCATACGGATGCGCGTCTTACTGGTGATCAGGGAGACGCGGGTTCGATACCTGCCGGGGTCCGCAACATCCTTTCGTGGAGATTGATCATGAAATATTTTATTCGATCATTCTTTCCCTTCCGCTGATTCAAGAAGGGCAGTATTCAGTCCCTATCGAAAGGATGTGCACTGTACTGGTTATCCGCTTTCGTATAAGCCTGTCCAGGAAAAGTGTTAATAGGTAAACTGAGCGGATCAAAAATGACCTAAATAGTGTTGACTGGGCCTTAAACTCCAATACAAACAACCAAACAAGAAACGTCCAACTGCCCTTCGTGAATCGGCAAACGGTAGATTATCACAAGGAAAAGATTTCATGATCAATCTTCAAGAAACATGTTGCCGACCCCGGCTGGTATCGAACCCGCCTCCTCCTGATCATTTGTCAGTCCGACTGAGCACATGCCTAGGGGGGTTAACACATAACCATTAGGTCGACTTCCTCGTTATTGGTATAAACACCCCCACTAACCCATGTATGCCTAGCAGCCTTTTGTGCGGACATTTACAAGTATTGCAGACCGAGATCAGACGCCGCAACACCTGGCATCTCATCTCAGTCTAAACTGTTTGCTGAAAATACATACAATTTTTGCAAAATTTACTGCTAACAATATAAACCTGGCTCCCCTACAATTGGACATGGTACTCCAAACTTCTTAACTGGGGGATATCAATTGTCTTACATGGGTTAATGACAAAAAGAATTACATAATCGACCCGCACTGCGAATTTTTAACCCATTTTGTACTGAATGGAAGCATCAACCTCATTTCAGTATGAAACGAGTCCATTTCAACATTTAGGGATGTCTGGTTGTGGCTTCTCTAAAATTTATCTGGAAAATGCTGAACCTTTCGCAAATATGCAGTGTATGCCCTAATGAGACTCCGCGTTCTTTGGTATCTGATCTGGGCCTGCGCTGTTTGCCAGTTGCCAGTTGTGGGATTTCCGGTACAAAATGAGCTAATTGTACTCATCTATAAAACGACATTGAATGGCGTATTAGTCTTCATTGTTTTCATTCACGTTTTTTTACAAGGAGAATCCCTCAGTGAATCCCTGTCACGGTAAACTTTATGGATAAATTTATAAAACATTCAAGTTATAATATTTCCATCGGCTTTTTCATTTTATGAGGAACTTTTAAAACTGTTTCGAATATTGCGCTATATTTTATCACGGTGTTTCTTGGTTGTGATTAGGTCATATGCATTAATGCAAAAAGTAGTGCCAAAATCACTCTTCAATACTCTGGGGCTATAGCACCAAAATCGACGCAACTACCCATCACCTCCCATCAGAGACACCAAAGGGAAAATGCCTATTTAAAGCCATTAGTTATTCTATAGTATGTTTTCTATACCCATTGTCCTATATAGTAGGATACCACTTTAAGATGTGGTCCATATTAAAGAATTCTACTGTACGTCGATAACACAAGAAAAGACTAAAAAAAAAAAAAAAGTGACACAGGCCAAAATCAGTCTGCACATGCACATCTGGATAAGAGGTTCGGAACATGATAATGAATTGAACAGCATGTCAAATACTGTTAACATATTGAGTCTCGTTTTCCACAGAAAGGGTGAAGAAACAGTGGATGAGAGAGAGAGAGAGAGAGAGAGAGAGAGAGAGAGAGAGAGAGAGAGAGAGAGAGAGAGAGAAAGAGAGAGAGAGAGATGATGATGATGATGATGATGAATGTGGAAACCAAAACATTGTCTGTAACCTTAACCACTCCAAAGGCAACGCCCCGTTCCAAACTGTACCTAAGCTATGCACATTGATCGCCCTGATACCGAAATATACACGGCAATGTAGGAAGGCACGCGATATAAACAAACATAAACTATATTTCGATCTCTGTCTCTTTTTCTTGTCTGATTAGGAACTGCCAGTGCTTCACTTATATATGAAATGCGGCTGCAATTTAAGGCAAATGTATTTAGCCGATTGTATGCGGAAAACACCTAAAGGGGTACCTTGGCAAACAGTGCAGGCCAAGATCAGGTCCTGCTCTATTTGGTAACAGAATTTTCCGTCAAAAATAGAATAAAAGCGAAGACATGGACCTGACCTTTATATGATATATGGACTTGTACAACATACAGCAATGGAAGAGTTCGCGAGCATAAATTTAGTTTATATGGTTTTCGCTATTTTATAAGAGAGACGACTTTGGGTATTTCTTATTTGCTTTCCATCAACGGATTCTCTAAAACAGGATTCTATTTTAGGAAAAACATATATCCACTAAGAAGATATAAAACATGTTTAAAATGTTGTCTTCCCTGAAATCATGCCTTAATACCTAAATCGTGAGACACGGAAGCGTTCTGCTTTCCAATACATGTCATTATTGCAACATAAATCACTCCAACAATCCATCAAATATTATGGAAACTTCTTCGATTGAAGTAGACTTTCACAATAGGAGCATTAACTTTGAAATGTGATTGAATTAATTACAGAAGTTTCTTTAAATGCTTCGGGGGAACCAGCGGTCTTGGCTGTAAGTACCAAATCAGACATTCAACGTTGAATGAAGGTCAGTGGTGTTTGCCTTTAGGGTGGTCAGTGCAAAGAATGTACATTCTTGCACACCAGACAAGGAAATCCGCGATTTTACCCTGGGATAGAAATTTATGTTCTGACCCTTGTGTTCCGACCCCAAATCGATTATAATCGCGTGTTTGATAAATGCACTGGTTGATTACGACCTTGTGTGCGCCGTCGTTAAGGTTGACGTCATGCACGATCCGTGACGTCACTTTACATTCCTGCAGTGTCAACACAATATGGCGGACGTTGATAACCGAAGTGACTGCAGCATTAAAAATCCGCTAATATGAAAGGTATGCAAGAAAAAGAATCCAATATGGATGTGAGGGGTGGATAGAAAAATCCGTCCCTCGGGATCACTGTCCGGCATCACTCGGCAAGCCTCGTGATGCCGGACAGTGACCCTTGTGACGGATTTTTCTATCCTGCCCCCGCACCCATATAGGATTCTTATATTCTTGTCCTCGATTCGCCACTCCCGTATACCCTTACTTCCCTATGTTTCTCTACTGGACCCTTTCATCCATAAAAATAAGAACTTCCGACATGCCCATATTTTAAAGTAGTTAAGGTCGTAGTACCAAAGCGTTAATCCAAAATCAATAATCCATAGACAAATGGCAAATGTCAATGTTAAGACCAACAGAAATAGACTCCAGAAGAGTGTAATCAGGCGTCCTAGGATAGTAAGCATTACTTGGTAAGCAAGCTTCGCCCACCGTGCCTATCGACCTGAACGAAGAAAAGTAGTAAAGGCCGAGAAGGGTATGTCCGAGATTTTGGAAGTCTCCCTATGGTGCCTCCCATAGAACTTCTTTAGTGTTGACACCAGTTTGGTTTTTTGATACCACTGGCATAACAACCTGGTAGTGAGCACCTTCTCACGTTTCATAAAGTCCTGATACTTGGAACAGGCTCTAGCATAACGGATTAACTGTGAAAAGTAAACTCACCCTCCTAATCTCGACAAAGCGACCATTTCTTGTTTCATATCCACTTACTTTATTTTGTAAATATGCGTTTGTCCCTGCTTTCAGGAAAAGTGTCCTTCCTTGGTATTAGAAAAGTGTCCTTGGCATGCTCTAATGTTTGTTCTTCAGATGAGCACACGCGCAACCAGTTGCAAGGACTAAACTCGCGAGTTTTGATACCAAACTACCTCAAGCTCAACTATCTATATCTACGAGCAGCAAATGCTCTGGTCGCCCCGTCCATCGTGGCTTGGAGAAATAGATTGGGATGCACGGTACTTCCATGCAGTGCTGCAGGCGACCGCGCACATTAACACTGGTAAACCGATTAGAAGGTCTAAAACAGAAGTGAAGGCAATGATCGGGAATCGATACGATTAACCCACAGCTCCCACCAGAGACACCAAAGGGAAAGAAACACCTACATCAAATAACTTGACCCTAATAAAAACACCAATAGCGGAAAGCCAAAAGGACAGACACTTTCCCACATAATGGCCAATTGGCTATCTAAAGTAGAAGTAAAACAAAGATCAGGAATTGATACAATTAACTTACTCCATCCATAAAAGACACCAAAGGGAAAGAAATACAAACATTAAGCGACCAGACCATAATGGAAACCTAAACAAAGGAAGGCCATATGGACAGTTACTTTCCCACAAAATGGCCATATGGCCATCCAAAATTAAAAGACACAAGTGATACACACAGTAAGTAACAAACAACAACATAAATAAATCGCCACAGAAGAGCCGCCTTGGAACGGTCAGTGGAAGATTTCCACTGGGGGGCTTAAATCGAATTTACGTGGCCACAATCCTCGCCCTTACTTCCGTCGCGATTTAGACAAATAATTTGTTCAGTCCGCATGAAGGCCTCCTAACGCATCAGTGCAACACCCCCGTGAACACAGAAATCAAAGAACCACAGAGGTGAGACAACGGTGAGGACTCGACAGCAAGAAACCACTGAAATGCTGGAGCAAAAGAAAACCAACAGTTAGACTCCGATGAGCCTGACCAGAGACAGAGCATCAGGCACCAAGCCCGCCCAGGCAACGTGTGCGAGTCGGACGGTCCATGCATATAAACCCTTTTGGTCTCATTTGGCGGCTGTGCTTGAGATGTCATTTTATCTCAATATTGGGAAAAGTCTCACAAAATTGGAAGCATTGTCTCCAAAATGGCCTAAATAGTGTTGACGGAAACACTAAAGAAACACACGCAAAGGGGTTGGTGAGATTGTACAGTCCCACAATTATCTGCGAACATAAAAAAGCTCTGGCGAGACTGCGCGCCTTAGCCTTAGGAGGCCTTCATGCGGACTGAACAAATTATTTGTCTAAATCGCGACGGAAGTAAGGGCGAGGATTGTGGCCACGTAAAATCGATTTAAGCCCCCCAGTGGAAATCATTCCACTGACCGTTCCAAGGCGGTTCTTCTGTGGTGTTGTTTGTTACTTACTGTGTGTATCACTTGTGTCTTTTTATTTTGGATGGCCATATGGACAGTTTGTGGGAAAGTAACTGTCCTTATGGCCTTCCTTTGTTTAGGTTTCCATTATGGTCTGGTCGCTTAATGTTTGTGTTTCTTTCCCTTTGGTGTCTTTGATGGGTGGAGTAAGTTAATTGTATCGATTCCTGATCTTTGTTTGACTTCTACTTTGTTGTTCGCCCAAGCGATAAGTACCTTTTCTAATGGTTTCAGGTGGTTGCAGTTTTAGGTTGCCGTTTCTCCTGCTATGCATATGCTGATCTGACATTTAATTGACATTCATTGTATTAAACACAGTTTTCATGATTTCCTCGCCTCGGAACTTAAATTAATTAGCAGCTTAGCCATTAAATCATAAAACAATATGATTGAATGTAAATGAAAGTGGCAGATTATGTTAAATTGGCTTCAACTGTGCAAGGTTTAATCGTGTGATAGCAAATCTAATAATGGCATGTTTTCTGCAGCTTGAATTCATTTGGCTGCATGCTTTTAGAATTCTTATCAGTGTGACACACAATGGCATTTCTTTGCACTATTTCCTAGTATAGAATTTAAATAAATAAATTACTGACACAGAAATCAGAGTAGGCGTTTTCACCAGATGAAACATGAGCCGTGTCATGAGAAATAAAAGCGATGGCAATGACCCGGAATCGATACAATTACCTCCCACCTCCCACCAGAGACACCAAAGGGAAAGAAACACCAAAATGAGGTAATGCATCTCTAGCGGATGAAAATTAAAAAAGGTTGTTGTTGTTTTTGTTTTTTTTTTTGTGTGTGTGTTTTTTTTCACAAAATGGGTATGGAAGACTAGCAAGAATCTTGCAATTTTAGACAAGGTGCATCACATTATGTGATGCACCTTGTCTAAAAATGCAAGATTCTTGCTGGTCTGCGTACTTTGTGTCTCTTATCTCGTATATTGCATTAACCGGTCGTTCACAAAGTCAAGCAACGCGGTCACCCATAAAGGCGCTTACCGCGATATCAATTGCTTAACTTCGTTAATAGGCCAACCACTCTACCCGCGTTGCTGAATGAGACGGCTCTTTTAGCGACGCGGGTAGAGCGGTTGGCTTTTTCACGAGGTCAAGCAACGGTTACTGCGGTTTGTACCTGCAGAGTGACCGCGTTGCTTGTCTTTGTGGACGCCGCAGCAAACGCTACCTGGTCCAACACTCCCGAAGACAGGTGTTTTTCATGGGACGAGGCAATCATGGTGAAGCAATGTATATTTACGTCAGAAACACGCCTTTTCAAATATATCGAAACTTTTATCACCGAAAAATGAAAACTTTCAGACAAAAAAAATCTGATATTTTTCATATGTCTGTTTTGAGCAGAAATAAGACAAATAATGTATACCCCTGTAAACCTCAGTTTTTCTATATAAAAGTGGCGGTTAATGGGGCTCAAAATTATATAGGCGTGTTTTCGTGATGACATCTTGTCGGACTAATATGGTGAAGTGGTGTATATTCAAATCCTGTCAGACTAACGCCGTGAGTGAAGCAACCCAGTCACGGTTGACAACTTTGCTTCCCTCTTTAATTGCACGCCGTTGGGTCAGGCCTCAGATTCTATGACGGTGCCAGCTTAAAGGATTACTTAGAATTAGAATTTCATTTTATGTAATGTTGGTTGGTGCCTGATGCTCTGTCTCTGGTCAGTCTAACTGTTGGTTTTCTTTTGCTCCAGCATTTTAGTGGTTTCTTGCTGTCGAGTCCTCACCGTTGTTTCATCTCTGTGGTTGGTTGATTTTTGTGTTCTCGGAGATGTTGCATTGATGAGTTAGGAAACATTCATGTGGACTGAAAAAATAATTTGTCTAAATAGCGACGGAAGTAAGGGCGAGGATTGCGGCCAATCAAATCGATTTAAGGCCTTCCCGCCCCCTCCCCCACGCCGAGTGAATTTCTTTTCACTGACCGTTCCAAGGCGGCTTGTTTTTGTTATGGTTTGTCTTTGAGTGTGCGTATCGCTTATATCGTTTTGCTTTGGATAGCCAATTGGCCATTTTATGGGAAAGTAACTGTCCTTTGGCTTTCCGTTATTGATGTTTCCATTTGGGTCTGGTTATTCCATGTTTGTGTTACTTTCCCTTTGATGTCTCTAATGGGTTACTAGTAATTGTAACGATTCCTGATCATTGCTTTCACTTCTATTTTTCTTGTTCTCGTTGTTGTTTATACTTCAATGGATGTTAACCCTTATCTTGCTGAATATTCGTGTAAGCCCCACCCATTTCTGTCTATCAACCAATCAAATTACTTGATGTAATTTATTGCTATAAATTCATAAACTTAATACCAAACAGTGTAGATCCTGATCAGATGGCTTCTTCAGAAGCCATCTGATCCGGATCCACACTGTTTCAGAAGATAGGGGTTGTTGTGAACAGCAAGATAAGGGTTAAATAAATTGCTGTTGTTACTTATATTTTCACCATTATCCATTCATTACGCGACGAAAAAAAAAATCTGTTATGAGGGCTAAAATTTAAACAAGAAAACAATTGTACGCAGTTCGCCTATAAACAGAGGTAGAACGCCATTGACATCATAACGTTATCATCATCCAATCAAACTGGAGATAACAATTGAGTATGCTGACGCCACTTAATGATCAGATATGAGCAGGCGCATGACAAATCCTCCAATAAGACCTGTGCAATGGTCGAAGCCGGCTCATCAGGGCAGCCTGGTCACAGCATTCTCTTGTTGCCCTATGAATAGCCCAGAGGCAATAGAAGCTCATGCGAACAGCGAAGACTCTGATCAGACTGCGCGGATGCGCAGGCTGATCTGAGTCTTAGCTGGTCGCACAGGTCTTATTGTAGATTTTGTCATGCGCCGGCTCATATGAATGATCACTTGACTTCGCGTGAATCAGTGTGCTCATTAAGGTACACACATGAAAAACATTGCGTCGCACTGAAGTCTGTAAAATTCACTGGGAGTGTACAAATATCAAGTTATCAGCGTGCTAAAGTCCTCTGAAAAACGTGTAGTAATTGTTGTTTATTTGATTTGAGGTTTAACGTCCCCGTCAACACTGTAAAGGTCATTTTGGAGACGTTGCTTCCAATTTTGTGGGACTTTTACCCGACATTGAGATGAAATGACATCTCAAGCCCTGTCGCCCAATGAAACAAATAGGGGTTATAAGCATGGACGGTCCGACACTCGCACCGCTTTGCCTGGACAGGCTTAGATCCTCTAAGCGGTTTACCTGTACTCGTGTGCGGGTCGGATTCAGCTCTGCGTGGAAGCATCATGCAGCCCATATATTTCTTTAAGCCCCGACGGGCGTGGGCTTAACGTGAAGTAATGGAATTGGTTCTTTGGTATCTGCATTATCTTGTTGCAATGTCGCATTTTCGTGCGATAACAAACCGTGTTTTTAATAAAATCCAGACATTTGAGAATTAATTGTCGCTTTCGCATAACGCCAACGCACACTTAACAAATACATTTCACTTTATAGGATTTTGTATGGCTGGCCCAATAAAATGTCAAAATATGTCATCCGAAACATTCAACAACAATCTTGTAATCCCCTCACGATATCCGTCAACAGAATGTCTTCGACAATGGGACACAAATTTGAGACAGTTGCGCCACGGCACAATATTATTTTCTTCCTCCAGGGCTATCCGAAATACGCATCACTTGACCAAGTCCGTGAAATGAACACCCCTTAAACCCCACTTTATTTAGAGAAAACTGGGGTATACGGGGGTATTCATGAATTTTTCTTATTTCTGCTCCTAGACATAGGTTATGGGTACTCGTTAGAACCGCCTCAATGAGGCGGTTCAAACGAGCACCCAAAACCTATGTTTGCAGTATAAATAAGAAAAATATTGCGGATTTTCATCAGAAAGTACCGATTTTGGAGATAAGAAAAATATACTTTGTCGCACGGGTCTGTTATCGTAACGGAAAATACCAATCAGGTTGTTTATCTGTAGAAACGGTTAAGAGCTTTTGCTGTTTGTCATAGGAATGGATTTTGGTACTTTTGAACCGTATGTGAACAATTAGAGATCTTACTTACACTCATGTAATCATTTCATTTGGAATTTATGAAACAAGCATTTGAAATGACCCCGAAACGGCCTCTGACTCGTTTAACCCATTTCAGACTGGAAACCCCTAAACGGGTACCGTGGCAAACAGTGCAGGCCCGGATCAGACGCCGCAGAACGCGGCGTCTGATCAGGGCCTACACTGTTTGCAAAAAGTTCAACCATTTTCCAAATAAATTTTGAAGAAAACACAACCGGAAACCCATAAATTTTGAAATGGACTCATGCTATATATAAGGATGAATATTCCATTTGGTACAAAAAGGGTTAATAAATTTCATATGAACTGATCATGAGGGTAAGATGAGGATTTTAAATCTGATTTTATTAACGAAGAAGTTAAAACAGGAAGCCGACGTCATTACGCAATAGGCCAGAAACAGGGGCCCAGTTGTTCAAAGCACCGATTGCTTTACGAGTTCGTTAGTGGACAAAATGTTCAATGTCTTACTTAGTAAGTTAAATGCTTAATACATTGGTATTTTTGCTGAAAACATGAGAACAGCTTTTGCTATATTTCTGCGCCGTGTCTCACTTATTTTAATCATCAAATTGATATCTCTGTGTCCGTATTCTTTCCGCGTAAGTGACGCCTCAGTTCCTAAACTAAGAATTTATTTTACCCAGTAGTATTGGGCTTTTTCTCGCTAAAATACAATATATTGAACAAACCGTCAAACCAACAAGCATATCTGAATTATTGCTCTGTTGTGAGAGCTTAAGACAATAATAACTCATTTAGCTGAATCTTCTGTCTTTCTCCTATGCGGCATGCAAAAATAATATTCGATTAGGAGTTTTTGGCATCCTAATAGAAACAAGAGTTCTAAACGGAGTACTCTTGTCACTTTTAAGTCGTTAGTTTTCCACGACAGCCAAACAGTGAAATATTAACAATATGTTTGCCAAAAGAACATTATGCCAACGTTTAGCCAGAATATCGGCAACTAGAAAGCAGAAATTAATTTTCCTATTTAAAGCCTAAGTTGACATATAAAACACATTCCTTTTTCGATGTCAATGAAGATAATATTTGTATGAATGTTAACATAAAGCGCAATCAAGGAATACCAAATGATCTCAAATGAGTTGATGTTATTTATAATTATATTGATTTTCATGACAACGAGTCGAACTGAAGGACGTCTATAAAATGAACGAAGAACTTATTCTGTAAAACAATTTTCAAACTACAATAAGATAACCAACTAACTTACCGTCTGTAGACACAAAGTATTACCACTGCGTGTGATAACAACTGAAATCTGCCTTCGAGTGGATGTTTCCAGATCAATCAATGCTTCACGCTAGACCCAAACCGTTGAGTGTGATTCGAAAGATTTGGAAACCTTCGCGATCATGATACTGGATAACAACTTAGATCTGCCTTCGAGTGGATGTTCCCAGATCAATGTATCAAGCTAGACCCAAACCGCTAAGTGTGATTCAAAAGATTTGGAAACCTTCGGGAATCATGATACTGTACAACTTATCAAGTTACGAGTCATCACGAAAACATGCCTATATAATTTTGACCCCCTTGAACCGCACCTTTATATAGGAAAACTGGGGTTTATAGGGGTAAACCTGATTTTTCTTATTTCTGCTCTAAAATATAGATTGTGGGTACTCGTTAGAACCGACTCGAGGAGGCGGTTCTAACGAGTGCCCACAATCTATATTTTGAGCAGAAATAAGAAAAATATCACAATTTTTCATCTTAAAATATTCATTTTTTCGGCGATGAAAGTGGCAATGTATTTGTATAGGCGTGTTTGCGTAATGGATCTGCCTTCAAGTGGATGTTCCCAGATAAATGTATCACGCTAGACCCAAACCGTGAAGATTTGGAAACCTTCGCGAATCATGATACTGTACAACATATCAAGTTACGAGTACTATACCAATAATGCGGTCATTATTAACTGTTTTCTTTGATAAAAGTAATTAATCAAGCATAAATAATAGTGCAAACTAGAAGTGAAGGCCTTGGTCAAGAATTGATACAATTACCTCACACCTCCCATCCAACTCACGGACGGGAGGAAAACACAAACATAATACAACTTCATCGTACCCGGCCTCGGTAGCTCAGTCGGATGCGCGACTGACTGGTGATCACTGAGGAGGACGCGGGTTCGATTCCTGCCATGATATACAACATTCTTTCGGGGAGATTGATCATGAAATCTTTTCTACGGTTATGCTGTCCTTTCCGCTGATTCAAGAAGGGCAGTTGTCACGTTCTGGCGAAATAATATGCACTGTACTGGTTAACCGCTTACGCACACGCCTGAATGGGGAAAGTGTGGATAGGTAAACTGACCGACTCAAAAATTACCTAAAATAGTGTTGACTGGGCCGTTAAACTCCATGTCCTGGTTAACCGCTTATGTATAAGCCTGCCCAGGGAACGTGTAGATAGGTAAACTAACTGGCTTAAAATGAACTGAAATAGTGTTGACTGGGGCGTTAAACTCCAATACAAACAAACAACTTCATCATAAAAAACAACTTCGCCAAAACGAAACGTCAGACGCGGAACGCCAAAAGGATGGTTACTTTCCAATAAACATTACGATAACACACATGTGCGACATAGTGCAATTTTCACATCTCCAAAATGGCTACTTTTCTGGTGAAAATCCTTGATATTATTATTATAAATGTTCAAAACATGGATTGAGGGTGCTCGTTAGAACCGCCTCATTGAGGCGGTTCTAACGAGTACCAACAACCTATGTCTTGGAGCAGAAATAAGTAAAATAATGTTTACCCCGTAAACCCCAGTTTTCTCTGTATAATGTGGGGTTTATGGGGTCTTTAATTTACGGACATGTTCACGTGATGATGGCCAAATGGCTAAACTTAGCAATACTTTTTTGCAACAAAGACGAATATAATAAACCACAACAAATTACCAAAGTCCATGAGAGTGCGAGAAAATGCCTGATTTCAACCGAAAGCCAAAGGCTATTCCTTATTCGTTAGAACCGCTTTTGTTTCCAAAATAGCTACTTTTCTCATGAAAATCCGTGATATTTTTCTTATTTCTACTGCTAACATAGGTTGTGGGTGCTCCTTAGAACCGTCTCATTGAAGCGGTTCTAACGAGTACCTACAACTTATGTCTTAGATAAAATAAAATAAGAAAAAATAATGTATACCCCCGTAAACCCCAGTTTTTGCAATATAAAATGGGGTTTTAGGGGGTGTTCATTTCACGGACTTGTGCAACTAATGTAATACCTGTCGCTGTGTGAATCAGTTCTCAGATTCTGGCTCATGGAATTTGTCGAAGTTTATAACTTTTATTTCAACCAATCAAATCGAGCGAAATGTACATAATGATGTAAAATTGGAATTATTGTTTTGCCTTCGCAGAAACGCGGGACTGTCGTCATGAGAACACATTTTGTCATGCTATCAACCCGCTAAGAACGCAATAAATATACAGCGGATTATTTCCCTCCATTCTAGGTTCTGAAACTTTGATGATGCCTTATTGGCCCAAACTAGCTTGTTTGCCCTAAGAAAAATCTTCTACACTCAATTTCGCTTCTCTCTTGTGGACCTTATTTCCAAAGAGTTCCCGTTCTATAGAACATATTGTACTTGGTCAATGAAGACCATATTAGGTTAAAACACCGTTGGTACTACGACAATGCCGTTGTTCCCATGTCCTTTTTTCGTATTTTTTTTTTTTTTTTTTTTTTTTTTGTTGGTGGTGGGTCTGTTTTGTCGTTTTAGGATAAACTCGAATACGACATATAAGACGAAACAGAGATTAAACTTAGAATATTCTGATCATGTCATCACGTGAACAAGTCCGTGAAATGAACACCCCCCTAAACCCCACTTTATATAGAGAAAACTGGGGTTTAAGGGGGTAAACATCATTTTTCTTATTTTTACTCCAAGACATATGTTGTGGGTACTCGTTAGAACCGCCTGATTGAGGCGGTTCTAACGAGTACCCACAACCTATGTTTGTAGTATTTATAAGAAAAATATCACAGATTTTCCTCAGAAAAGTAGCCATTTTGGAGATGTGAAAAAATGCACTATGCCATACGGGTTTGTTATCGTAATGTTTTACTATTTTAATTCATTCCCACTGGTGACGATCCATTATAAAATATCAGTTTCGTAAGATTAAATACTGAAAACTAATGTACGATAAGATGAGCAAATGGGTGAAAAGTATTTTAATGAAGATTAATTTGCGTTCTATAACATGTCAATTGCACGACCCGCGACTGAAGTCGGTTGATTTTCTAAGAGTGCCCTAAAATCACCGTGTCATTCTGTCATTCGGTCAATCGGTCATTCTGTCAGTCTGTCTGTCCGTCCGTAACCCGTTTGTGAAAATTGGTGATAGTGACTTAACCGCTTGGAATATTTAAACAATTTTTGGCATACTGATAGATATCAATGAGATCTAACCAATGAACTTGCGAAATATTACATTCCATTTAGTAAAGCCTCGCCGAGACGAAAAATGAGAAAATTTTCGAACTGCTTCTCCTCGGAAACCGTTGGGCCGATTGAAGTCAAATTTCATATGGAGCCTCTATGGGATGGGGGAAACCAAAATTTGCTCATGGGGTCCAGGTCACATGACCAAAATGACCGCCAAGCCATATATGGTTTGTCTGTCTGTCCGTCCGTAACCCGTTTGTGAAAATTGGTGATAGTGACTTAACCGCTTGGAATATTTAAACAATCATTGGCATACTGATAGATATCAATGAGATCTAACCAATGAACTTGCGAAATTTTACATTCCATTTAGTATAGCCTCGCCGAGGCGAAAAATGTGAACATTTTCGAACTGCTTCTCCTCGGAAACCGTTGGGCCGATTGAAGTCAAATTTCATATGGGGCCTCTATGGGATGGGGGAAACCAAAATGTGCTCATGGGGTCCAGGTCACATGACCAAAATGGCCGCCAAGCCATATATGGTAAAAACCCTTCAAAAATAGTCTTCTCCAGAACCACTGGACAGATTTCCACGAAACTTGATAAATAGCATCAGGGACGTAGGCCCATCATAAATTGCTGAAATGGTGACCCTGGGTTGACCTTGACCTTCTTTGTGCCTAGGTCAAACTTTGACACATATGCTTTTGTATTTGAAAAGTGAGAATGCATTTTATCCTGCAACCGACTCAGAATACAGTACTAAAGTATAAGATATATTTTTGCTCCTTACGATAAGGCGCATTTATTGGGGGAACCGTTTTAGGTCCAGGTCACATGAGCAAAATGGCCGCCATACCCATATATGGTAACACTCATAAAGCTAAAAGCATCCGACGGGTCGTGCACTTCAGCTGAAGCACTGGTTTTTATGACTATTTTCCAAGAGAAAGCTAATGACAAAATTACAGTCCATCGTGATATTTGACAGGTCCTGGAATAATTTAGATAGTCACCATTTGTTATATTTTTGTGCTAAGAATTTTTTCTGATTAGATCGAATCACATTACGCGAACGCCTGTATAATAAATACCTTCGTATACACTTTTATATATTATATATATTTTATATACATATTTGTCATAGTTATGACGTCGGGTCGAAGAACGTAATAACGTCATGTAATAAATTCGATAATCCACTCATGGATTAAATATGCAGATCATTTAGATACGCCCCGTAACGTTACATGTACGACGTCCTTTATGACGTCGCGTTTACTGATTTAGGAATCTTAACATTTTGGTAAAATCGTGAATAAAACGCGTTTTAAATGTCATATGATAAAACAGAATCATGCATTCGTGCACGTGTATTATAAAATTTATAAAACTCGTTGAGGAAAAAGGATAAAATGCTCGGCAAAGCCTCGCATTTTATCCTTTTCCTCAACTCGTTTAATAAATTCGATAATACATGAACACTCATGTAAGATCCTCTAATTATACTGCCAAAAATCAGAAAATATCAGACGTTTTTTAACTAGAAAATGTCAGTTTTGAGATATGTCAAAATGTATTTTGTGACATAGGTTTGTCTTCGTAATGTTGTCGAGTGTGACTCATTCAGATTCTGATGTTTTCAATTCTTACATGCGTATTTCCAGACTGTCTTTTTTCAGAGTAGTCTGCAGTAAAGTAGAAGTAAAACAAAGATCAGGAATTGATACAATTAACTTACTCCACCCATAAAAGACACCAAAGGGAAAGAAATACAAACATTAAGCGACCAGACCATAATGGAAACCTAAACAAAGGAAGGCCATAAGGACAGTTACTTTCCCACAAAATGGCCATATGGCCATCCAAAACCAAAAGACACAAGTGATACACACAGTAAGTAACAAACAACAACATAAATAAATCGCCACAGAAGAGCCGCCTTGGAACGGTCAGTGGAAGATTTCCACTGGGGGGCTTAAATCGATTTTACGTGGCCACAATCCTAGCCCTTACTTCCGTCGCGATTTAGACAAATAATTTGTTCAGTCCGTAAGACTATGTTGCGACCCGATTTTAATTTCGTTTGAATTTGTTTTGTGTGAAGGCAATGATCAGAAATCGGTAAAATAACTTCACACCTCCATGATACCAAAGGGAAAGAAGCACAATCATAAACCATTGCGAAAACACGCCTATACAAATACAGTGTTACCTTCATCGCCGGAAAATGAAAATTTTTAGATGAAAAAGTGTGAAATTTTTCTTATTTCTGCTCTAAATATAGATTGTTGGCGGTTCTAACGAGTACCCATAATCTATATTTTAGAGTCCGATTTACCCCCTCCCCCCCCCCCCCCCCCCACAGAACTTCAGTTAAGTAAAGCAAATTCTTCTGATACCGAGGCCCCTTTTTTGGATTTACATCTATCTATTGTAGATGAGTTTGTTTCGTGCAAAATTTATGGTAAACGCGATGACTTTGATTTTGAGATTGTAAATTTTCCTTTTTTGGATGGTGATGTTCCTCGTGCGCCATCCTATGGCGTTTATATTTCGCAATTAATTCGATTTGCCAGAGTGTGTAGTCATGTAACTGACTTCAACACTCGCAATAAACTTCTTAATCAGGGTTATCGGTACCATAAATTACGCAAAGCCTTTTCAAAATTTTATAGACGCCATTCTGATCTAATTTCAAAATTCAATATTGGACTTAAATCTCTTCTGCAGCAAGGTCTATCGGAACCCGAATTTTATAGTGACTTAGTATATAAATTTAGAAAAATATATAACCGCAAGGACTTCAGCACCCAATTTCGTAAAATCGTTATTCGATATAAAAAGATTGAGTACAACATAAATGTTATACGACAGACTGCATGCATGGTAGTTAACCCAATCACGGTTGACAACTTTGCTTTCTTTAATTGCACGCCGGTGGGTCAGGCCTCAGATTCTATGACGGTTCCAACGTAAAGGCTTATTGAGAATTAGAGAGATCTAATTCAAGGTCATGTTGGTTGGTGCCTGATGATCTGTCTCTGGTTTGGCCCATCAGAGTCTAACTGTTGGTTTTCGTTTGCTCCAGCATTTCAGTGGTTTCTTGCTGTCGAGTCCTCGCCGTTGTCTCACCTCTGTGGTTGTTTGATTATTTGTGTTCACGAGATGTTGCACTGATGAGCTAGGAGGCCTTCATGCGGACTGAACAAATTATTTGTCTAAATCGCGACGGAAATAACGGCGAGGATTGTGGCCAAGTAAAATCGATTTGACCCCCCCCCCCCCCCCCCCCAAGTGGAATTCGTTTCCGCTGACCGTTCCAAGGCGGTTCTTCTGTCGCGGTTTATTTTTGTTATGGTTTGTCTTTGGGTGTTTGTGTCGCTTTGGATAGCCTTTTGGCCATTTTGTGGGAAAGTAACTGTCATTTTGGCTTTCCGCTGTTGGTGTTTCCATTAGGGTCTGTTGTTTCATGTTTGTGCGTCTTTCCCTTTGGTGTCTCTGATGGGAGCTGTGGGCTGATTGTATCGATTCCTGATCATTGCCCCCACTTCTATTTAAAACACTTCAATTCCATTTCGTCTTTAGCAACGAATGATGCTTACCCCTTCAATGCTCATTTCTATAAAGAGAACTGTATTTGCTGTTTCGATTTCAATTTCAACAAGTTTCAAGATTTGTTTGGAATTTCAGCATAGTAAAACGGGTTTGTTAAAACTATGTTGATTTCAACGCTTTAGTGGACAGGATCTTATATTGGAACATTTAATTTTGTTAAACCAATCTTTTTTTTTAAATTCAAAATTTCATGACAACAAATGACAAAGGATTGGGTGTAGGCTCAGCCTACATTTATTCTGTACTTTGTTTGTTTGATTTGAGGTTTAACTCCCCGCCAACACTATAACTCCCCGCCAACACTATTTAGGGTTTTGGAGACGATTATCCTCTCTTTTGCGGTGTTGTAAGCATGACATACATGTTGCCTATATATAGTTGTCAAAATTATATACTATGGCACTTAAGTTAAGAAGAAGAAGAAAAGGAAGAAGGAGAAGCCAGTTACTCCGACATACACCAGTATTTATCGTGATTGTTTTGATATGATAGCTTCACTGCAAACGCCTGTATACATGAGTTGCACGATAAAGTATTTAGAAAGTTGATGTTTAAATTTCTAATTGATCGTCACGTTTAAATATTTAAATATTCGAACGACCCTTGTGTAAGTTAAACTATTAATGTGGATGAGGTGCGTCATGGTTCCTGGACAGTATCTTGCGGTTGACACGGAGTTCATGCTTACAGTTCTACCAGGGCGCTTACTCTAGCACCAGTTTACACGTTTCGAATTTGCCAATTTTCAAGTAGTTGTGGTCAGTACCCAATCCATAATCCAAACAGAAATTCGGTAACGAATGACGAATCAGAATGTTAAGACCAACATGCATGGGCTTCAGAAGGAAGCGTGTAATCAGGTGTCCGTCGATATTTAGCAAGCTTCGCCCATCATGCCTTTCGGCCTGTACGAAGGAAGTGTGGGGGGAAGCTTATGTCCGGGACTTTGAAAAATAGAAGTGAAGGCAATGATCAGGAATCGAACCTATTAACACACAGCTCCCATCAGAGACACCACCGGGAAAGAAACACAAACATGAAATAACTAGACCCTAATGGAAACATCAATAGCGGAAAGCCAAAAGTCTACTTATGGCTTGTCATTGGCGGTACTATAAGATTAAACTGATGGCATACCAAGAAACATATTT
Source organism: Lucinisca nassula (assembly GCA_963580285.1). Classification (NCBI taxonomy): domain Eukaryota; kingdom Metazoa; phylum Mollusca; class Bivalvia; order Lucinida; family Lucinidae; genus Lucinisca; species Lucinisca nassula. Next base: position 2,702,872 of record OY757011.1, read on the forward strand.
TCTATCCCCTTTGTGAATTTTATACATTAATCCATTGTGTACCGGAAACCCCAAAACGGGTACTTGGCAAACAGTGCAGGCCCAGATCAGACGCCGCAGAACGCAGCGTCTGATCAGGGCTTACACTGTTTGCAAAATTGTCAGCCAATTTCCAAACAGTTTTTAAAGAACCCTAAATGTTGAAATGGACTCCTGCTATACATATAAGGAAGAAGAGTCCATTTGGTAGAGAAAGGATTACTATGATTATCATGTGGCTGGTATTTTCAGAAAATCAATTTAATTTTGATTAAACTTTATTTTATTTTAGACCTTTGTCAGACAGCGGAAATTCAGATCTTTGTCAGACGTCGAAGTATTACAGTTTCAAACATTTCATTTCTGTATCATATGTATACCGCTCTTATCATGTCAATTGGTCTTGTATTTATGGAGTACCTACCCCCGCCCATCGGGGCTTGAAGAAATAGATTGGCAGCATGATGCTTCCACGCAGAGCTGAAACCGGCCCGCACACGATTGGTAAACCACTTCGAGGATTTAAGCCTGCCCAGGCAAAGCGGTGCGAGTCGGCCCGTCCATGCTTATAAACCCTGTTGGTTTCATTGGGCGGCGGGGCTTGAGATGTCATTTCATCTCAATGTCGGGTAAAAGTCCCACAAAATTGGAAGCAACGTCTCCGAAATGACCTTTACAGTGTTGACGGTGGCGCTAAACATTGTTTGTTTGTTTGTTTGATTTGAGGTTTAACGTCCCCGTAAACACTGTAAAGGTCATTTCGGAGACGTTGCTTCCAATTTTGTGGGACTTTTACCCGACATTGAGATGAAATGACATCTCAAGCCCTGCCGCCCAATGAAACCAATAGGGTTTATTAGCATTGACGGTCCGCCTCGCACCGCGGTTCCTGGACAGGCTTAGATCCTCTAAGCGGTTTACCAGTACTAGTGTGCGGGCCGGATTCAGCTCTGCGTGGAAGCATCATGCAGCCCATATATTTCTTCAAGCCCCTGATGTTAAACATCAAATCAAACAAACAAATGTATCAAATGTATACCGGTTGCTATTGCAGTTTCTTACCATGTCAATTGGTTTTGTGTTAATGGAAGTCAAGTTGATTTGTAATTTGTTTATACACGGTATTACCACAGATGTTCGGTCTGCGGCATTGTATCTCTTTCCTGATCAATGAATCACACGAGAAGCGAAGCATCGAGTATGATGAGTAGGACCAGAAAACATTAAAGAATTGCGATACAGTGCCGTAGATCAAGTTAAGATATAGTGATAATGTGTTTATTATTTCGGAGTGTCTATTGACAAACGTTTGTCAATAGCACAAAGTCGTTAAAAATGCTATTGACAGACGTTTGTCAACAGCACAAACTCGGTAAAAATGCTATTGACAGACGTTTGTCAGTAGCACAAACTCGGTAAAAATGCTATTGACAGACATCTTTCAGATTTCAGAGTCGAAATGCGAAAGTTTTTTTTTTATATTTCTTTTCAATGATTTCTGTTTTTCCTGTCATTTCTGACAGAAACATAAACATAATAGATTTCATGTAACTTTTGTATTTTATCATATTTCTCTGTCTTTTCTCTCCTACGACTCATGTTGAAGTATCTAAAAGTCAGATTATGATTTAAGTACGATTCTTAGTTACATGGAAATATCTAGCGGGTAGAGGGGAGAGGGCGCAAAAATGTGTCGGTAGGGCAAAATTTAACCAATACTGTTGCTGAAATCGCCCATCTTTTCTAAGGGCTCATCTGCATCCTAGGTTTGTCGCACTGAAACCGTTGTTTCAAATGCTGAGGATGAAACATGTACACTAAAGCGAAACATGGACTTGCTACTTTCCGCTAGAAGCGGTTTGAATTAACTTTCGACTGGAGCCATAGATGATGCGGGTTTGGCCCACCGGTTCGCGGCATCTTTCTTTTGAAAGACATTCCTCCTTCCGTTGGTTTGTTTGATCTGAGATTTAATGTCCCCGTCAACACTGTATATTTCATTTTGCTTCCAATTTTATGGCTCTTTAACGCACCATAGGAAAGAAATGACATCGTAAGACCTGTCACCTAATGAAACTTGTAGTGTTTATAAGCATGGACAGTCCTATGCGCACCGCTTAGCCCGGGCAGGCTTAATTCTCTCAGCGGTTTAACCGCAAATTTTGTGCGGTCGGTTGCAGTTCTGCGATGAAGCATCATGCAGCCCAACTATTTATTCAAACCGCGATGGGCGGGGGCCGTCCTTCCGTTGGTTCAAGTAGGACAATAGGAGGTAGCAGATAGTATGAGGAGTGCTTAGATTGGAAGGTCTAAGCTTGTTGAGGAAATATGTTATAAGTATTATAAATGTCACTAAAATGACCTAAAATGTGATGACTGGGACTTATCTTGTATCCCAAAGAATCAGTGGGTCCATGATCAATCGTTGCGCAAGAATTTTGCCGACGCCACCAGGTTTCGAACCCACATCCTCCTGATCAACACTATTTAGGTCAATTCTAGCAGGTCAGTTACAATGTAACCTCCCCGCACTTTTCTCTGACATGTTTATAAATAAGCGGTTAACAAGTACAGAGCACTTTTCCATGGCATAAGTCGACAACTGCCCTTCTAAAATTACAATTATGTACAAAAGAAATATAAAAGAAAAACAATTTTCGCATTTCGACTCTGAAATCTGTCAATGGCATTTTTACCGAGTTTGTGCTGTTGACAAACGTCTGTCAATAGCATTTTTACCGAGTTTGTGCTATTGACAAACGTTTGTCAATAACATTTTTACCGACTTTGTGCTATTGACAAACGTTTGTCAATAGACTCTTCCTTATTATTTACCTTTTTTCTTCCAATAAAGTGATTTTGAACGTACATAAGCTGGGACGTTGGCGTTAGGCTCAGCATGTAAGTGTGTAATCATTTCTCACGTCGGGGTTCCGCGTTACACATGACTGCTTTCTAACGTAACAACAAATGCCGGGACTCAGAGCTAGCAATGATGGTGATACGGAATCAGAAAACGCGAGTTGGGAGATACGAGATTCTGTATTTTAGGATCGGAACATTTGTAGTAGACAGCAGTACAGTAGAATTCCTATATTAAGACCACCTTTGGGACTGTTAAAAGTGGTCTTTAAGACCACTTTTGAACAGTTCCAAAGGTGGTCTCTGACCGGATGATATTGTAGGCAGTCAGCACAATGAAAAATTAATTGTATCCTTCAAAATAAGATTTTTATAGCAGAATAAGCCTAAATTTTAGGTGGTCTTAATAGCGGAATTTTACTGTATTTCGTTAAGTATATAGTAAACCTTTATATCGAATGGTCTTTCTCACCTTTCTGTGGCTTTGCATTGATGTTCGTTGCTGGCTGTTTCTTTCTATTCTTTCTAGTTATTACCACACATATGCCAATAGAGTCGTCCACCTTATAAATTTGGACTGGTCCATTTCCAGTTAAAGAGGTATCAGATTTCCTAATTTTGATATCACCGCGCTTTTGCAAGAAAAATGGGGCTCCGTCCGTCGTCTGTCCGTCTACACTTAAGTTCGTCTGTAATGTCGCATTTCTCCTAGCCCATTTAATGTAGAGTTTCTAAACCTTCGCAGACAAAAGCCCACAGGAACGTATTCAGAATTTTAATGTGACCCCACAGGCAGTGGGGTGGGGCCCAATACTGTCCGAGGGGTCAAAATTGTTTTGTTCAAACATAGTCATGTTGCAAATCAAATCGAAGATAATGGAGATTAGAATACAGTGTTGCAAACGTTTTGCCCCGTGTGCATGACTGGGGTCAACAGAGATCAAAAACTGGGATTTTTGTACCTTTTTTTCGATTGTCACACCCCTCATCCTAGGGTTTTTATGCTAGAATCTTGAAACTGTCACAGTTAACTCTTATCTTGCTGCTCACGACAATCCCTATCTTTGCAAAAAGTGTAGATCCAGATCAGATGGCTTCTTCAGAAGCCATCTGATCTGGATCTACACTGTTTGGCATTTAGTTTATGAATTTTTAGGAATAAATTACATCAAGTAATGTGATTGGCTGATAGACAGAAATGGGTGTGGCTAAAATGAATATTCAGCAAGAGAAGGGTTAATAGCTGGAGGAACGTATTTGGAATTTAGATGTGACCCCCCCCCCCCCCCTCCACCCTTAGACAAGGACAGGGGGTGAGTCCCAGGGGTCAAAATACTGTTTTTGTACAAACAGTGTCATGTTGCATATCAAACCCAGGGTAATGAAGAGTGGAATACAGTGATGTAAAAGTCTTGCCCCGGAGGCATGTTTAGGGGTCACCAGAGGTCAAAAAGTAGGACGGTCGTATGCATGAGGCCTGGAGGAACATATTCGGAATTTTGTGACTTCTGGGCTCGTCAGGTTCTTATCAAATCGAAGGTAATGACGAGTAGAATAGTGGTGCAACAACTTTGTCATCAGAGGTCATAAAGAAGTATTTTGGATCATTTTATTGTGACATGATTTTCACAACGCAGGGATATGCGACAGCACGCCATCGACTTGCTTTAGTTTTGTTTATGGTATGTTTCACGGAAATGTTAATAATTTAAGCAAACAGCGTGTTGCGGCGTCTGATCTGGGTCTCCATGGTATGCCAATGGCCCACAAAATGGGTCGCAATGCAGATGTGAGTTAATACAACTCCTTGCTAGTTGGATACCTGGGTGTGGCACCACATTCGGCATAACGAGGGGCCGCAGACTGGTGGTTACAATTTAGTCAAACAACCTTTCTCCATTCGTTGTTCCATTTATCAAATCATTGACTTCCTAGACATGAATTATAGATCTGTTTACTGCGGATAAAAAGACAGCCAAATGTGCAAATACAACCCCTCTTGAATTAGTCTTACAACGCTTGTATCATTTAAGGCGATGTGTTTCAGGAATATTAATCAATGGAAAATCCATTCTGTTGATACTGATCTGCGAATATTTACAGTAAACAGTCTGAAAGTCTTGGCACTTTTTTGGCACCGCTGTGCGTACGTTGCACTTAGAATTAATGCTAGTGCATTATAGTGCAACATTCTTCGGTTCTTTGAATGCCATTGTGTAGATAAAAGGAGCCCTGCCAAGCGAATTTGTGTCTTCGAGCATCCCGTCATGACAAATTTTAACTGCGCTTGCCCAGCCATCCAGAGGGGCCAGGGATATGGTTTTCTGTCTGACGGTTCCTCTTGATTCACTGCTTGTATGAGCGAGCAGCTAAGGTTCTGGCGAAACTGCGCGGACGCTTAGGCTCGCCTGAACCTTCGCTGCTCGCATAGGCGATAAGTACCAAAATCGCTTGACGGGGCCCAAATAATGTTTTACATTTCTTGCGTATATATGCAAAAACGATAGAGGTAAAGCTAGCGTGGAAACTGTCTCACCTACGCGAATGTACGCAGTGCCTTCAATATATTTTGAACAGAATTTAAAATATTTGGTCTAGTCGCCAAGTCCCCCTTTTCTTCTCCAATAAATTTGCCTTCGAATGGTTGGTGTTTTTGTGATGTAATAGACTGTTATGATATATGTTTCAAGCCATTCTCGGTAGCTCAGTCGGATGCGCGTCTGACTGGTGATCAGGAGAACGTGGGTTCGATGCCTTCCGGGGTCGGCAACATTCTTTCGTGGATTTTGATCATGAAATCTTTTCTACGGTCATTCTCTCCCTTCCGCTAATTCTAGAAGGGCAGTTGTCAGTTTCTGGTGAAAGAATGTGCATGGTACGGGTTAACCGTTTACGTATAAGCCTGCCCAGGAAAATTGTGGATAGGTAAACTGATCGATTCAATAATTACCTAAAATAGTGTTGGCTGGGCCGTTAAACTCAAATAAAGATTTTTCGTAAACCACAACAGGAAAACCGCCTTGGAACGGTCGGTGAAAAGTTTTTGACATTCAACGTTGCTGTAAACCACATGCATGGTTCTGTGGTTGTTTAGACAAAAAAAAAATCTTTCAATCCGCCCGAGAGATTTCTAACACACCAGTACAACATTTCAGAGAACATAAAAAATCAAACGAATGCAGAGATGAAGCAACATGAGGAGCCGACAGCATAAAATAACTGAAATACTGGAGGAAAAACACAGCTGGATTCCGGTGGACCCGACCAGAGACAGAGCATCAGGTCCGAACCGACATTACTTTAAATATGTTAAGGTAAGTCTTAAGGCTGGAGTCGTCACCCAGCAGGCACATGACGTAATTGTGACGTCACATCAACGTCGGTACAACGTCATGACGTCTATGCAACGTCACATCTACGTCGGTGCAACGTTATGACGTTGCACCGACGTTGATTTGACGTTGCCCTATCGACGTGTGCCTGCTGGGCATGCAGTCTGAAGCTCGACCCGCCGCTGTGCAATTAAAGAGGGAAGCAAAGTTATCAACCGTGACTGGGTTAACTGCAATGTAACTGACGTTGTAGAGTCATTTCAGCGTCCTGTGTTCGAATTGCAAGATGAGAGTCATAATGTTCTCTGTAGGGAAAGGTACCCAGAGAAACTCGCTAGCAAAGAGAACAGCAATATCAATCTAATAATTGCTGCCATAGCTCTTTCTCGAACTTGAGGTGGCCTTTTCACACCATGAAAACACGCCTATTCAAATAAATTTAAAATTCAACCACCATACAATGAATATTTTCGGATAAAAAATTGATAATTTTAATATTTCTGCTCAAAATATAGATTGTGAGCACACGTTAGAACCGCATCGGTGCTGCGAAATACAAAAAAAAATATTCTATGCCCCTTCTGTATTAAGGGGGGGGGGGGGTTACGGGGGTCACAATTATTTTTGTGTTTTCATGATTTTTTTCTGAGTAAACTGTTCTTTCTGTTTTATTGACTTGGTGAGAAACAACCATGCAAGAAGGATTCTAAAAATGTGTCTTGTGCAATTTGTGTTCCGATTATAGCATAATTATAGTTTATTGCTGGTGATACTCTCTGTCAGTAAAAAGGAAAATATGCTTCTTAGACGGGTGATGTCGGTGCAATCATTTTAATCTCATCGCGCAGTTCTTTATCAAGGGCGTCAAAACTGTCTTCAAAATGTTAACTGCTTTGAACGCAAGGAACTATTTACAAGAGTACTAGAGCCCGATGGTTGTGTTCGTTCTTGCTGTAAAAGGAAGGAAAACACAGCCATCTCTAGCCATCAAAAGGACAGAAAGACTAGGGAAAAGTATGTATGTATGTGCCCACCAACAGCAAAGGTGACAGACACGGGACCTCGGTTAGAAGACGCATCCATCAGAAAGTCTGGAGAAGCCCGTACTCGAACCCACGACCCCTGGCTTATGAGGTGAGTAGCAAAAACACTGCACCACGGGGACTTCTAAGACTATTGTCAAACAGGTGTACACTTAACACAAATCAACTCGTGTACTGTTAACAGCAACGTCATCAGAAAACCTTTTTGGTCGATTTTTGTCAATCGACCCAAAGTTACTAAACACAGTAGCTATTCTGTTCTCATGTCTAAGTGATTATCACTGATTTGTAGGCGATCCGGGTAAGGGTTATTTATAGAAAATAGGTGCGTATGGGGTTTATCTATAGCATATGAACTGGAATCATGTGTTACTTTTCTGGGGCCAGTTGTTCAAAACTAACGACGTCGTTAGTTAACGAATCGTTAAAACTTTGATCATTAAATATGGCAAATATGTTAAATTTTTTGCTGAAAAAATGTGAGCAGCTTTTGCATATGCAAAAGCTGCTCACATTTTTTCAGCAAAAATACCAGAATTTTACATATTAAACTTGCTAGAACAGTTAACAATATGACCACTAAAGAGCTCGTTAAGCTAACGATGCTTTGAACAACTGGCCCCTGATGTCCACGTGATTATCACCGATTTGTACGAAATACATGCATCACGAAAACGCGGCTATATTATTCTGACCCCCTTGAACCCCACTTTTATATATTAAAACTGAGATTTAAAGGGGTGAGCCTTATTTTTATCACTTTTTTTTTTCATCTTAAAATTTTCGTTTTTGCGGCGATTAAATTTAAAATTTATATAGGCCTGTTTTCGTAATGTAACGAGTTTTATAACCGTACTATTTTTTGTCACTATGACATCTCACAGCTGTGTAAAGGGGACAGGGCTATCTGTAAATTAAACCACTGACTAGCTTATGTGCTGTGTAAGGGCCTACACGATATGCTAACAGAATTTGCCTTCAAAAATAGAATAAAAATGAAAACATATAGGCCTAACACCCCTTATATGACAAACGGACTTGTCCAACATATAGCAATGGAACTGTCCACTTGTATACAATGGGTTAATTTCAACACATAGAGTGGATTGATGCTTTTACATGTACACCCCTTTCAACAGTATTCACCGCCCCCGCCCAACGGGGCTTGAAGAAAACCCTATTGGTTTCACAGGGTGACAGGGCTTGAGATGTCATTTCATATACAGTGTTGACAGGGACGTTAAACCTCAAATCAAACAAAAACAGTATTTCACTCATATCAAAAAGTCCAGATTTCATTCCACACTTCAAACTGTATAGGCCCAAGGTTTAACATAACCCTCCTACTACTGCGAATCTTCGGGGAGCATCCTTCGGTTTCACCGAATTTCTTGTTAGTTTCTGTTATGTGTTGTGACACTTAAGCGTATATAAAAATCATGCACTTTCAAATCCGGCGAATGTATTGCCTGATCAGATGTAGCGTTCTGTGATATCTGCAATATCACTACACTGGACGTTAGCCCTATGTATTAATTGACTAGCCTGTATTACACCAGGTCATCCCATATTAACCGGAGGTCAAAAATCGTAATCATGTTTTTAATTGTGCCAATTAATAAAAGTGTCATTAATCAAGTTATTTCTTATTGGCCCGGTTGCAGGTCCGAGGTCTGCTGTATTGGCCCGAGGCCGAAGGCCGAGGCCAATACAGCGGACCGAGGACCTTTAACTCGGCCAATACTAAATTACTTGATCAATAACATTGTAGTATTAATGTTCATAGAGTATATGAATACGTACAAAAGAATATTAGTTCGGCATAAAAGCTACCATGCCTTGAAAGGCTTCTAATTTCAGAAGACAGTGTACATGCCTTACGCGACTTTGTCATTCACTACATATTAATCCATATATGACAATGGAATTTTCCACCTAATGAGTTAAGAATGGTCCATTTCCAATTATAGGGCTGTCATGTTTTTTTTTTTTGTTTTGTTTTGTTTTGTTGTTGTTGTTGTTTTGTGTGTGTTTTACAAAAAAAAAGTGTGCGCTCTTTACGCAAACAGGGTAGACCCAGACGCCGCGTTCTGTGGCATCTGATCTGGGTCTACACTGATTGCCAATGTCGCATAATTGGACGCTAGGCATATACGGGTTAATAATGATTTATAGAGGGAATATTTGCTTATTTGATTTTTTTGGCTGTTGCTGTTGTTGTTTTGGTTTTAGTTTTACGGTCCTTGCAATTTTATTTAACGTTGATCGTTATTCAGAGGTGAGCGAAAACAGGAGTACCTGGAGAAAAAACAATCTGGCCTGCTTTTGGCGTCTCAAATGTGACCCGAGCGAGGCTCGAACCACAGCGGTGCGAGACCTGATGATTAAAACGTCCTATCAACTGGGCCACAGAGGCCCGCTTATTTGAATTAATACCCTAAAAAAGCATTCCTTGACATAATGAGTACGACTCCCTATACTTGTTTGTTTGAATGGAGGTTTAACGTCCCCGGCAACACGAGTTAGGTCGTTTTGGAGACGTTGCTTCCACTTTGTGGGACTTTTACCCGACATTGAGAAGAAATGACATCTCAAGCCCTGGCGCCCAATGAAACCACAAAGCTTACATGTATATGCACTGGACGCTCTGACTCACACCAGTTTGCCCGGGCAGGCTTAGTCCTTCTATGCGGTTTACCAGTACTCATGCGTGGTCAGTTTCAGCTCTGCGGCGAAGCACCATGCAGTGAAATCTGTTTCTCCAAGTCCCGATGGGCGGGGGTGAAGACTTATTTAGGTAAGCAAAGTAAAAGTTCAAAGTGTAAGGCAAACAGAATAACACTGCATCAAACCCCACCACTGCAGGCCAACTCGGAGGCCAACAACGTGCAGTTTTCAGGTGTTTCTAGAGCAGGGAACCTTAGAAATAGGACAGCCAGTATCCAAAAGCCTTGATAAATCTGTGACAATAATTTTTACCACAGGCAAAAACAAACATTTTTCAAATATACCAAAGCCAGATATCTCAAGACCTTAATTGTTTGTCCTTTACCATAATAGGCAACGCATCTGCAAAGTTCCATCAAGTTGTTCCATATACTACAAAAATATAGGCCAAAACACTAAGTTTCAGACAAATGATAAGGGCAGATAACTCGAAGTAGAATAGCCAGAGAATCAGTTCTTTGCTTTAGTCTATTAAATTTCACCTGCCTATTCCAAACTGAAAGAAACCACATATACAAGGGCAGGTATCTAAAGTCCTGAAATGGTCAGAGTATGCTCCTTGGCCACAAAAGACTACCTTTAGACTTCCAATTAAATGTTTTTTGACTCTTATTCCTTTGCTAAATGGAATATATGGCTGAAACATCACCGATAGGCTACCTTTCGTCTACCACAATAGGCTACCTTCAGTCTACCACAATAGGGTACCTTTAGTCTACCAAAATAGGCTAGGCTACCTTTAGTCTACCACAATAAGCTAGGCTACCTTTAGTCTACCACAATAAGCTAGGCTACCTTTTGTCTACCACAATAAGCTAGGCTACCTTTAGTCTACCACAATAAGCTAGGCTACCTTTAGTCTACCACAATAGGCTACCTTTAGTCTACCACAATAGGTTACCTTTAGTCTACCACAATAGGCTACCTTTAGTCTACCACAATGGGTTACCTTTAGTCTACCACAATAGGCTACCTTTAGTCTACCACAATAGGTTACCTTTAGTCTACCGAAATAGGCTTGGCTACCTTAAGTCTACCACAATAGGCTACCTTTAGTCTACCACAATAGGCTTCTTTTAGTCTTTCACAATAGGCTATCTTTAGTCTACCACAATAAGCTAGGCTACCTTTAGTCTACCACAATATGCTACCTTTAGTCTACCACAATAGGCTACCTTAAGTCTACCACAATAGGCTACCTTTAGTCAACCACAATAGGTTATCTTTAGTCTACCACAATAGGTTACCTTTAGTCTACCACAATAGGTTACCTTTAGTCTACCACAATAGGCTATCCTTAGTCTACCTTTGTGCCGTTTGTTCGTCTTTCGTCTGTTTTTGTGTGTGCCTCCTTGTCACTTTCTATAGGTGACATGAGACGGCTGCGTTCTTGGATTGTGACCTTTCCTGAGTGACCTTTTCTTACTAGTTCGTTCTAAACATCTGTAAAATTTCATCAAGGTTTTCAATATACAGTCGAACTTCAATGGCTCGAACACCTTTGGGACCTCGAAAATTTGTTCGAGACAGGGGTAGTTCGAGCCACTGAGGTTACTGTCAGGAGGCATAACGAGATACTTTTAGACATCTTTTCGGTGTTCTATAATGAATATGTATGCTGTGTGTACTCATTAGAATCGCCTCATCGAGGCGATTCTAATGAGTACACACAGCATACATTTGCAAGATTAAAGACTAAAATCTCCTTAATTATCCGCCACTATTTCTTATGTAGAGGATTTCGCTAGGGGCTCAAGAATGGGTTCGACACATCCATGGTAAACGAGCCATCGGTGTTCGAGCCATCGAAGTTCTACTGTAGTAAAGGAGCTATAAGCCCTAAATCAGAAGATAACTCAAGAACCAGAATTGGCAAAGGGACTGTCCTTACATTGCCATAATATGTTTCCTTTAGTTTTACATCTGTAAAAGTTCATCAAGACATTCCATATAGCAAAGAAGAGACATGTCAAAAACCTTTTTTTTCACACCCATTCAGGGCAGATAACTCAAGCGCAAGGATGGTAAGAATGGTGGTCTTTGTCTATAGTGGTCTACATATCGGTGGTGTATCAGCCATATATTCCGTTTAGCATAGGAATAAGAGTCCAAAAACCATTTAATGGCAGTTCTTAATGGTCATAACTCTGTCAAATATGAACCGATTTTGCCCATTAACTATTCTAAAAACACACATTCCCAATACCAATGCATACGCAAAATTGGAAGAAATCTCGTGAAAAAATATTGAAGCTATCGATCTGAAACGCTCCAAAGTCACATATTAGGAACTGACAAGGGCAGATAACTCAAGATCAAGGATGGTTAGAGTTGTGGTCCTTGGCCACAATATGCTTTTTAATGGTCTATATACAATGTATATGTGGAGTTGTATCCATATATTTCATTTAGTAAAGGAATACGTGTCCAAAATTATTAATGGGAATCGTTAACGGCCATAATTCTGTTACACGTTAACGGATTTTAATTATTAACAATATCAAACCACACATTCGCTTTACCAATGTATATGCAAACTTTGAAAAAAGTCTGTGAAAAATATAAGTTATCAGAAACGCAAAAAAAAATACTTACTAGGAAATGACAAGGGCCATAACTCTGTCAAAACTTGACGGACTTTGCCCATTAACAGCCCCAAACCACACATCCCCGAAATAAGTGTTTATGCACAAATTGAAAAAAAAAGAGGAAAATACCCAAGTTATCGATCGGAATTGATGTGGACGGACGGACGGACAGCGGAAGGTACATCATAATACCCCACCACTATCGTGGGGGGGGGGGGGGTATAAAATGGTGTATACCGTGTTGTATGACGAAAACATTTTTTCGAAGTTTGTGATGTGGTTAGAGGATTTTTGTTCTACAACTGTAATCTCTTTCTGAATGCCCTGAGTGTAACATCACAAATGTCCCTGAAGTTTTTGCTGTGCTCATATCATAGCAGCTCTATATTATGACAAAATCGTTTTTAATCTTGTGGAATATTCTGATCATGGTTATATCATTTTAAGAGCATCCCACCGAGACTAATCTATCAAAAAGAGAGAAAATCATCAATCTCTAACAATTTATGTAATGCTTTTGAAAGTTATTTGAATAATCTTCCGTCAGGATCAATTTACATTGGACTTCAACTGTTGTTAGATATTTAAATGAAGAAAAGTGTCTGATTAATTCACTTTTTGGTCAATATCGGATACAGTTTATGATTGCCTTAAAGTTCGGTGCAGTTAGATGTTTTACATCACGTGCTCGACGGGAAACCTTACATAATCTAGTGTATTGACCAGGCTCATCACCAGGGATATAGAGGATCTTACACGAGTGGTCATTTCATATGAAATTTATGAAACGAGCCTTCGGCGAGTTTCATAAATTTCATATGAAATGACCACGAGTGTAAGATTCTCTTTATTATATGACTACTCTAAATTGGATTTTATCGCCTTTTAATTTGACAATATTTCTGCGAAAAATGCATTGTTGACATGGACGTCGTCATGACGTTACTTAATCCCGCCAAAGTGTTATTACACGTGTGGTCATACGATTTTTATTACACGACGTTATCCACTGCTTATCAACGACGTCATATGATAAAACACGTTATCATATGACGTCGCGTCTGAGAGTGTAATAACGCCATGTAATATTTTCGATAATCCACTTGTGGATTAAATATGCAAATTAGCTAGATACGTCCCGTAACGTTACATGTACGACGTCCTTAACGGCATTGTGATTACTAACGGTGGAATATTGACATTTTTGTAAACAATCGTGAATAAAAAGCGTTTGAAATGTCATATGATAAATAGAATCTTGCATTCGTGCTCATGTATTATTGAATTTATTAAACTCGTTGAGGAAAAGGGATATAATGCTCGGCAGAGCCTCGCATTTTGTCCCTTTTCCTCAACTCGTTTAATAAATTCAATAATACATGGGCACTCATGTAAGATCCTCTGTTTATTATATAAATACACTGACATACTGCTGCCACCCGATTCCGTTTTGCCATCATTATAAACAAGGTTACATATGAGGGTACAGCATTTCCTGTGAATATTGGTTGTAAACTAAATGTCTTCACCTGGAACACAGCTTTGAACGTTACTTTATCAAAAGGTTCACTTGAAATTGGCATTCAAATAATGCACGCAGTTGCTTAGCCCGTCTGGCGTCGCGTGCATTACTTACGGTACATAGGTGCTAAATGTACGGTTATCAAAGTTTGAATGACGTGAAAACATGCGTGACGTGATTTCTGACACAGATTAATAAATATAAATGAAGGCAATGATCAGGAATCGAAACAATTAACCCACAGCTCCCATCAGAGGGAAAGAAACACAACTATGAAACAATAAACCCTAATGTAAACATCAATAGCGAAAAGCCAAAAGGACAGTTACTTTCCCACAGCAAGGCCAATTGGCTATCCAAAACAAAATAATATAAGCGATACAAACGTTCAACGACAAACCATAACAAAAAAATAAACCGCGGCAGAAGAACCGCCTTGGAACGGTCAGTGAAACGAATCTCACGGGGGGCTTAAATCGATTTTACGTGGCCACAATCATCGCCCTTACTTCCGTCGTGATTTAGACAAATCATTTGTTCAGTCCGCATGAAGGCCTCCTAACTCATCAGTGCAACATCTCTGTGAACACAACAAAATCAAACAACCACACAGATGAAACAACGGTGAGGACTCGACAGCAAGAAACCACTGACGTTTAGCTATTTGATATCTAACATACAGAGAATATGTGTTATGTTTCGACGATACATCGAATTCACAAATATTGTAAAATAAAAATCATAGTTTCACTGTTTAAACAGTGACGGTATCGACTGCGTTTGCACTGAGAATTATCTACTGTATATTTAACTGAAAGGCATGTTATAAATAGAAGTGAAGGCAATGATCAGGAACCGGTACAATTAACCCTGATCTCCCATCAGAGACACCAAAGGAAAAGAAACACAAACATGAAACAGCAGACCCTAATGGAAGCATCAATAGCGGAAAGCCAAAAGGACAGTTACTTTCCACCAAAATGGCCAACTGGCTATCCAGAATAAAATGATATAAGCGATACACACACTCAAAGACAAGCCGTAACAAAAATAAACCGCGACAGAAGAAAGTCGCGTCTTTTCCCGAGCAACATTTTATTTCCATTGAATTCCGGAGTTTGTGATATTTTAACTTAGTTGCATGCGCTGTCCATTACGAAACCACGCCTATACAAATGCGTTGTATACTTTACCGCCGAAACAAACTAAAATTTTAAAATGAAAATGTGTAATATTTTTCTTATTTCTGCTCAAAATATAGATTATGAGTACTCGTTAGAACCGCCTCGTCGAGGCGGTTCTAACCAGTACCCACAATCTATATGTTAGAGCAGAAATAAAGAAAATAAGGTTTACCCCTGTAAACCCCAGTTTTACAATATAAAAGTGTGGTTCAAGGGGGTCAAAACTATATAGGTGTGTTTGCGTCATGCGAGAAATACTCTACTTTGTCTCAACTGAATGCACGCTGCTTACATATGTAAGTATGTACCTTTTCACCGTGCTCACACTCAATTTCATTAATGGTCTTCAGTTTTTGTAAAGGACATTCAAAGAAATATTTTGAGTTTACTGAAAGAATTTGGCCAAGAGTTTATGGCTGAAGGTAACAGCTTAACAAAGTCGACGTCTGGCAGAGGATTAGGAAAGATATATTTGTCGGCTGTAAGACGAATTTAGAGCTCTCAACTTTACATGGTAGGTTTCTTAAGTGAAACTGTCACTATAGAGTGAAACTTCAATGATTTAAACACCATTTACTCATTGTATTGCTGATTTCAACTCGTTCTTGTGTCCCCTAGAAATTTTCCCCTTCACGTTAACAAGTCCGTTAAACGAAACCCCGGTAAATGTCACTTGATATAGAGAAAACTGGGGTTTGCAAGGATAGTCATTATTGTGTCTTATTTGTGCTCCAAGACATGGATTGTGGGTACTCGTTAGGACCGGCATCCTCCAGCCTCTGTTGCTCTATCTGCAACAGACAGTTCAGAGCTAGAATCGGTCTCATCAGCCATCTTAGAACACACAAACAGTAACATTTCTCAAATATGATTAAGATTGATCATTTTCAGTGATGACAGACGAACTATTATTAGAACCGCTAAGGTTCTAACGAGCACCTACAACCCATGTTTTAAGAATTAATAACACTAATATCACGCTTTTTTATCAGAAAATTGAACATTTCGGAGATATGAAAGAATGCACTAAGCCCCGCGGATGTGTTATCATACATGAAATGCATAGCTCTGGATTACAAAGACATAGGGATAGTTTTGAACTTAGTTTATTGTTTTATCTTGAGAAACACAGCATACCTTTATCCTATAGGAGATTGGAAACAAGTACATTTGTACTCTTTTATTCTATAGGAGTGTGAAACAAATTCTAATTAATTCCCTTTCTGCCCTACTACATCATAGTGTAAATAATATTTTCTTGTCCTTTGGGATCATTGATTCCATTGTGGAATTCTGAAAATATCTGAGGGTCACTGATGAGGCCTAATTGGCCGAAACTAGCTAGTCGGCCAAAAAAACATGTACACTCCATATTTGTCACTTCTGTGGTGTATTCCTTGCTTCCAAAGGATAATCCTTTTATAGAACTACATACCGATTAACCATTTTGACTAGACACAAGGCACTAGAGTACAATCTGGACTGGGCTCTTGTACTGTATTGGAATTTAAGGGTTACACGAAACCGTCCAAAATAGAAGTAGAGGCAATGATCAGGAATCGATACCATCAGTCCATAGCTCCCATCAGAGACACCAAAGGGAAAGAACACAAACATGCAACAACAGACCTAATGGAAACACCAACAGCGGAAAGCCAAAAGGACAGTTACCTTCCCACAAAATGGCCAATAGGCTATCCAAAAAAAAATAACACAAGCGACACAAACACCTAAAGACAAACCGTAACAAAAATAAATCGCGACAGAAGAACCGCCTTGGAACGGTCAGCGGAAACGAATTCCACTGTGGGGAGGGGCTTAAATCGATTTTACGTGGCCACCATCCTCGCCCTTATTTCCATTGCGATTTAGACACGTAATTTGTTCAGCCCGCATGAAGGCCTCCTAACTCATAAATGCAACATCTCCGTGAACACAAATAATCCAACAACCACAGAGATGAAACAACGGTGAGGACTCGCAGCAAGAAACCACTGAAATCCTGGAGCAAAAGAAAACCAACAGTTAGACTCCGATGTGCCCGACCAGAGATAGAGCATCAGGCATCAGCCAACATAACCTTGACTTAGATCTCTTATTCTCAATAAGCCTTTACACTGGTCTGAGATCTGGGGCCAGTTGTTTAAAACTAACGACGTCGTAAGTTAACGTATCGTTAAAATTTTGATAATTTATTATGGCAAATATGCTTATATTTTTGCTGAAAAAATGTGAGCATCTTTTGCATCTGCAAAAGCTGCTTACATTTTTTTTCAGCAAAAATACCAAAATTTTACATATTAAACTTGGTAGAATTAACAAGCTCGTTAAGCTAACGATGCTTTGAAAAACTGGGCCCAGGACTATTATTCCAGCCCTCAATCAAAAACAATCAACCCATCATCGCTATCAGAGTTTTGATACATACGCCGTGCGTTCTAAATGAGTGCCAGAATGGATTTCGGTTTTCTCAAACCTCAGATTAATTAACGCAGATTAACGTCTATGTTTTGAGATTTTATTTCGCCATGAGTATACGATTTTGCTCCTTGTGTTGTCTATAACAGAAATATGACTGATGGAAATTGTGTTAAGTGTCAATATAATCGGTTAATTGAAGACCTAGCAAACACCGTCTTCTGCGTTTCAGAAGTCAACGTTTTTGTTATTGAAAAGGACAGAATTCAAGGATTGTGAAAACAAAAGTACGGTGTCGATGACAAATGATTTTCTGAGACAACTACTCGGGTAAAGGTTTGAATCTATTTAAGCCCCCCAGTGGAATTCATTTCTCTGACCGTTCCAATGCGGTTCTTCTGTCGCGGTTTTTTTTTTTTTTTTTGTTATGGGTTTGTCTTTGAGTGTTTGTATCGCTTATTTTGTTTTGAATAGCTAATTAGCCATTTTGTGGGCAAGTAACTGTCCTTTTGGCTTTCCGCTATTGATGTTTCCATTAGGGTTTTTTGCTTCAGGTTTGTGCTTCTTTCCCTTTGTTGTCTCTGATGGGAGCTGTGGGTTAATTGTATCGATTCCTGATCATTGCCTTCACTTCTATTTATACCCCCGGCATACGAAGTATGCAATGGGGGTATATAGTTTTTGTCTTTTCCGTCTGTCTGTGTGTGCGTAAACAATTATTTTGTGTCAAAGATATCTCAGGAACTGCTTCACATAGAAACTTGAAATTTTGCACACATGATCAGTATGACTACTTATATTGTGGGCAAGAAAATAAGGGCCAAGGGGTCAGGCCTTTTAGAGTTATTTCCCTTTGTAGTTCTTGTTTCAGCTGAGGCGATGACACTGGCCGGGGGGTATACGTGCCCCACTGGGCACTTTTGTCTAGTTGGAAGAGTATCACAGCATTCAGTTTTATCCGCCTCTCGATGATGATTTCGCTTCAATAGTATTCATAAACCGTTTTGGTAGCACGAAATACCCAAACGGTGCGACTTTATGTCCCGATGTACATTAGATACCAAAACATCTTTCCAGTGAGGAATCGCAGTGAACTGATTCCCATTGCGTATCGCCAGGGAGTATACGAAATATCGGTTCTTACATGTACCAATATTATCTTTTCCCAGTGCATTTGCATTTTAACTGACCTACGCCGAATGCTTGAATGGAGCTAAAAGGATGGAAGTCCATCCGTCGTAAGTAATATGGTATATTGAGCCTCTCCCACACACAAAAAAAATTTTTTTAGCTTCTCCAGACCACCCTAAAAAAATAGCTTCTCCAGACCCCCCTAAAAAAATTTTTTTAGCTTTTCTCCCCACTATAAAAAATTTTTATCTCCTTCCAAGACACTTAAAAATTTTTTTTTCTTCGTACCCCCCTACTAGAGTGACAAAAATAGAAAAGAAAAAAAAAACATACACTTTGAGAAAATCAAAAATGAGAAAAGAAAAAAAATGGGGTAAGGGAGTACAGTGACAAAAAATGGGTGAGGGGTGGGTGAAAAAAAAAGTGAAGGGAGTACAGTGACAAAAATGGGTGAGGGGTGGGTGAAAAAAAAAAAAAAAAAAACACCTACCAGAGTGACCTCAGAAAAATTGTAAAAATGAAAAGTGAAAAAATCTGTAAAAATAAAAACTGGTGAGCCAGTGGGTTTAGACTAATAAAAGTGGGTTTTGAGATCAAACCGACCATCCCAAACCCACTTTCAGGGAGATCAAACCGACCATCCCAAACCCACTTTTAGACTCCAAAAAAAAAAACACCCGCTAGAGGGGCCCCCCGAGAAATGATAAAAAATGAAAAAAAAGGGAGTACTAAAAATTACGAAAGGGGGTTGGAGGGAGAGGTGAAAAAAAAGTGAAGGGAGTACAGTGCAAAAATGATGGAGGGGTGGGGTGAAAAAAACAAGACTGCTGTTTAATCTGTCCTAATTTTTACGGCTGTACGAAACTTATCTAAAAATAGTAAACACTCCTTATACGGATATACACTATTATAACCCCAAGGTTAACTTTATAGTAAACAAGCCTTATAAGGCATAATACTACACTGGAAACCCAATTTATCATATTATTTATATATAAAAATACAACCATATTTACAAAGCGTTATCATAAATTTTGCGGGAAAAGTTACAGGCCTGATACTTCAGCCGCTAATATCACTAACAAAAAATCACCGCTTATATCACAAACAATAAATCAAAGTACTCTCATTTAATTTCTAGTTTCATTTTGGCATTTAAAAAAGAAAATCCTCTTTGGAAAGACCTTCTATCCTGCTCAGGTATTTCTCTCAAACCATATCCAAGGCATCTTCTTCATTGAGTCCGCCATTAAGATATGAAGTCAGCTGATGATCTGTGTGCTTTAGGCGCATAGTTAATCATTTCAAGCTTCCGAGGTAACAGGCCTGTTGTTTGTACTTTTAAGATTATAAAGTTTTTACATGTCAAAAGAAAAGGCATGAAATGTTTTCGACATAACTATTCACACTGAGGGAACAATTTTGGATCAATAACATGTGGACTGATTTTTGGCAAACAGTGCAGGTCCAGATCAGATGCCTCAGAACGTGGTAAAGTTTTACCTTTATAGGTTTTTTCAGTCGCTGGCCCAATACCCGTATCATATCAAAGTCAATGTACCGTTTATCAGAGGAATTTCTAAACCCCATTCATAAAACTAATACGGTGACGTCAATCGATAGCTAAAAATCACATTATTTCTTACTGTCATTCCCTATTCAGAATATTTCAATAACTATTCAGTGGAAGCATTAATCAAATTATTGGATCAATACACATTATAGCAGGAAAAAATGTACCTTTCTCGAAACCACAAATAAGAGAAAGTGTACCTTCAGCCAGTCTGACTGCTACAGTAAGGCAGATTGAACACATATGAAGAAATTAAATAGGTATCATTTTTTTTAAAATGTATCATACAATTGAAGTCGTATTTAGTAAGGAATGTGTACATATTACAAACACTTAAGGCGTCTGATCTGGGTCTGCACGTAAAAAAATGTATGGTGTACATTCTTTCATATTTCAGGTAATAAAGGTCTGAAAGTCGTAATCAAAGTACAGAAAGGCTTGAAAGTCGTAATCAAAGTACAGAAAGGCTTGAAAATCGTAATCAAAGTACAGAAAGGTCTGAAAATCGTAATCAAAGTACAGAAAGGTCTGAAAGTTAATCAAAGTACAGAAAGGTCTGAAAGTTAATCAAAGCATTGAAAGGACAGTGAATGCGTAGCTTTTAACAGGCAAAGAATTAGAATGGAAATAAAATGAAGAAATCTGCATATTTAGTTTACGCTCCTATAAATAGGTGGTGGGTCATTATTGACTATTATAACTTTATTGAATAAAATCAAGCATCTCCTATTTTTTTTTTTACCTCAGCTAAAGCCTGGGCCTTGCCTTCCTCAATAAGTTTTTTTCTTTCCGTTTCACTTAATCCTGTTTGTTTTGAATGTATGCAATCTTTCAGTTTATTATATTTATCTAATTCATCTAAAATCAACTTAAATTCATTTTCAGATATCTGCCCATCTGTCAAAGCCTTAGAAATCAAGTCTTTTATACTATTCAATTTACTGTCAGCAATAGTTTTAATTTCATAATGTTTTTGTGTTTTTGCGTGTAATTTGCGTCTCACTAACTTAACACAAACACCCAGAGATCCACACACAACAGCAGCAATTTCCAACGGCAACATAATTGGAACAGTTAAACCAACACCAGCCATAATAACACTTGAAGAAATTAATGCAGTATCAACACAATCAGTAATATTAATTCCACGTTTATACTTTTTGTATAATGCCTTTCTTACATCTCTCTCTTTTATTAATTGTTTTTCTATTTCTGATATCTTTTGTAATCTATAATTTTGTCCGTCTTCATTAGGTAAATCTGGATATAAATTCGGGGCTGTAGGTTGCTTCATTTTTATATATATTTTTTGAATTCAATTAATAACGAGGCAACACTATTAACTACAGTTTGATTAGCCCCCAGACTTATAAAATTAATAACACTTCCAGCTTCAACAAAAAATGGTTTATCAAAATTATCATGTTTTCTTGGTGTTGTATGCAAAGTAATCTCACACCCACTTATAACTACCCCATCCACCAACACACCAACTCGCACTTCACCACTTGACCTTTCACTCGACAGGCTAATACCTGTAATATAACCACGTCTCATCATAACATAACCAACTTTTGGCTCTCTACCTGCATTTCCAAATGAAAACACCTCACCTCTAATTAAAGGGCCTTTTGATTCAGCACTTATTGTAATGTCTTCATTTATATGAATGTTTTGTAATCTACTATTTAAATCTGTAAATTTTCTATGCAAATCATTAACACGTAAAGTCAAATCATTCGATGTAGAATCAAATGTTGTAAACTTTTTAACACCAAATATACTCATTTTTATACAATAATTATATAATTTCTAACACACAATTAATTGGCAATCCATTGTTGTTTATTTTTTCTCCAAGAGAATCACAAACGCTTATACTTAATTCTGAAATATCACCATGTGCTAATTGTTTATATTCCGGATTACTAAATCGTGTATGAACAATATCACCAAACGATTTATTTTCAACAGAAACAACACCAAGAATATTACTAGGAGCACCATCAAAGAAATTGCAAGCACTATTTATCTGCTCAAGATGAATATATAGTTGTTTATAAGGTGCACAATTTAACGGTTTTTCTCCCTCATATGTTTGATTTGCGTTAAATCGTCTTTTATTTCCGAAGCCTAACATCTCTTTTAATTCTTTGCTTATTTTTAAATCAACGGTCGATGTTAAAAACACTATGCCATTTGTTTCATTCACAGATAATACAATATTATTATTTTGAAATATACCTGCTATTTGTTGGAAACTGTAAAATCCTGAAGGTAAACGTATTGCTTTATCTGTTCCTTTTTGGATGTATTCATCAATTAAATTATACCAACCTATGGTATAAGTAAAACTCTTCAATCCAATTCTCTTATTTCCACATTTATTATCTATATATTGTTGTAAATATATTGTTTTATTAATATCGGAAATTGTGTGATACATTTTTTACACATAAAAAATGATACCAAAAGAATTCAAGTACAATCCCAATGCATCATATAACCACAATACTAAATATACCAAAAAGAATATTGAACTTGTAAAACAAACAATTTATGTTAACAAAGATGACCATTTTCCAGTAACGTTTCTCAACTTATTTCAAAAATATCAAAATCCAACATTACACACCAATGAACCGTGGAATACATGGCTTCATTCATCATTTGACTGGTGGCAATGTCAATTAAATTTTGCCGTCTGGTGTGCCACTACAGGATGTGGTGTAAGTTATCAAGACCATTTGCAAAACAAAGGATTAACTAAAACAGTATATACATTTCATGTTTATTATTGTATTGTTCGTATTTTGAAAGAACTTAAAACACCTTTACCGACAGATGCATCATTCTGTTATTACAAAAACCCATACGACAAAGCAACATACCAAAAATTATGCAATGAATTCGATGTTTCGCCTAGCACGGATTGGAGGCAAAAACTGGAAAGTAGTTCTAAATGTAGTGGTCTCGGGAGTTACACACAATATTTTAAACCAGATGGAAAATACAGACAAGATCATCGAAGTGATGGGCCATTCTTTAATATAAACGACAAAATAGAACATACAGTAGATATAAGTGAGGCATGGACAATGTTTATATTAGACAAATCAAAAGGATTAACAAAAACAGGTATTGAACGAATTAACGAAAGTATTAGAACGTTTGTATGGGCACTATTAGGAGCACAATCCCAAACACGTGTAGAAATACTAAAAATAGGCACAGGATTTGATGCTCAAAAACAGTTCTTAGCAAATGTTGAAGATGCAATTAACAGTCCAATCGATTTGCCTACTCAAATATCAAAATATCAAAATGTATTGAAATACGCAAGAAGTAAAGTTGATTACACATATGGACTTGGTCTCTATATGTCTACCAGTGATATGATATTGCAAATTGGCACTATCGCTGGATATAATAATAAAATTGTAATTGCAACATCGGAGTGCTCTCTTGGTTTCAATAATGATGTAAATGTTAAACCTGTTGCACCTCATACACAACCTGCAACTACGAGGGTCATCCAAAAATAACTGATCAGTGGGTTATAATTTTTTTATTTATTGACGTACGTATCTAATATTTGGCACGATTGCTGATCAATATCTCCGTCAAAGATTGCGCGCCAAAACACGACGTTACGTGACGTCATCTTTACGTGACGTCATTTATCGCAACGTAATGGCGGACTGCGCGTTCACGCTGACGCGGGAAGAACAGATTACGTATATTAAGATTGAATCAAGACTAGGAAAAGGCGCACCTGAGATTCTAAACGCTCTTGAAGAAGTTGTACCAACGTCAGTACTTGCGTATAGTACAATCAGGAGGTGGGTACGTGAATTTAATAATGGGAGGAGCAATGTAAGCAACAAGCACCTGTGCGGAAGGCCTGTGTCTGCAACGGATGGTGAAAATCTTGAAAAAGTAGCGAAACTATTGAATGATGATAGAAGATATACATGCATCGAGATAGCTCACGAACTGGATATAAGCCATGGGTTAGCACATTCCATTCTGCTTGAACGTTTGAAAATGAGAAAAGTTGCAGCCAGGTGGGTGCCTCACATGCTGTCAGATTCCGAAAAACACCATCGGGTAAAAATCGCTCGCTCACTCCTGCATAGGTATGGAGAAGAAGGAGATGAAATGCTTCAGAGAATTGTAGCAATCGACGAAACGTGGATACGGTCTTTTGAGCCTGAATTAAAGCGGCAAAGTAGTGAATGGCATACAAAAGATTCACCGAGGCCATTAAAATTTCGCCGAAGTCAGAATTGTCCCAAGATGTTGATGATATTTGCGTATGATTTCCGTGGCGTTCTTACCTCACACCGGGTACCAACAGGTCGAACAGTCAATAAAGAATATTATGAAAAGTATCTATGGACAATACTTCGTCCAGCATTACGCCGCAAGCGCTCAGAACTTATTAACTGCACGCCGTTAATTCTGCACGACAACACGTCACCACAAAAGTAACGTTGTCAAGGAGCTGTTGGAAGGGTATGGCTGGGAAGTGCTCGATCACCCCCCGTATTCGCCAGATTTGTCTCCTCCCGACTTCGACCTGTTTCCAAAGTTGAAAGAACCTTTACGGGGAAACCATTATGACAGTTTGGACGAGTTAGAGTGTGCCGTGAACGCAGAGGTCCGACGCATCAACTTCAGTTGCTTAGCAACCGGTATAGAAGCGTTACCAAGCAGATTGAATTCTGTCATCCGTTCGAGGGGAGATTACTTCGAAGGACTGTGAAGAAGTAAGCTGTATTTAAAACCTATTTTAATAGTTATAAGGCATTGATCAGTTATTTTTGGATGACCCTCGTATACAAGGTACACCAACAAAGAAATCTCTACCAGAACCAAAACATCAGGAAACAAAAACAAAGAAATCTCTACAAGAACCCGTTGAAAAGAAAGAATCAACACAACACGAAGACAACAAAACAGCATTAATAGTAGGAAGTATAGTAATAGGTATTGTTGCTATCTATTGGATTTACTAATATACTCTCTTGCAGCTGCATACAATAACCCTACAACAAGGAGAAGCAATGCCCAGAGATGTTCGCCAAACCAGTTAACCACTTTTCCAGTAGTAGATAACAGCCAAGACACAATGGCACCAATAATACCCGGTAGTGCTGCTGCTGCTTTACCTGCTAGATTAGCTAATAGTTTAGCAAGATTACTTAATTGTTTTTTTACCCATTCTTTTACTCCACCCTGTGATGAAGGTGGTTTAGGGGTTATAGACCCACCACCAGTAGTAGGAATAATTGCCTCAACAATAACGCCAATAATCATTCCAAAAGCAGTTAAAATACTAACAATTGTAATTCCTTGTTCTCTAAATAATGTTTTAATTCTCTCGCCTAATGTTGTGTCTTCTTTCAAAACTTTATTTATAGTTTCTTTTATTCTGTTTACTTGGGTACGTAATTTATCTCTATTAATAGTAATTACTTCTAATCTTGAACTTTTGTCAATCTCTAAATCTCTTAATCTCCCCTCTATTCTTTTTATTTGATATTTATCGTTGTCTGATTTGGCTCGTTCTAATTTTCTCTCTTCTTTTGCTATATCTTCGTTAGTGTTACTCAGTTTTGCCAAGTTATTCGTGAGCTCTTCTTTAACAGTTGTCATTGCTTCTTTAAGACCATCATATTCTCTTTTTGGCATAAATGACATTTGTACCCCATCTTCATCAATTAATGATGTTTCTAATTCTTCTATTGTTTCGGCTGCATTAGGCAAATTATCCATTTCTATTGTATCAACATTGGGCAAGTTATTTTCTACAGTTTGTAATTTTGCAATATTCTGTGGTGTTAATAATGGTTTTAGAGTTTTGTAATCAGGTAAGAATAATAAGTCTCTAATTGCTCGTGTTCCACCCGTACCAATTTTACCCGCTAAAGTACTCAAGCTTATAAACTTACCACCACCTCTTTTGACAGTAAGTTGAAATTTTTGATCACCAACCACTAAATATAGTGTTTTATAATCATCACCAAGTTCAAAGTTTGAATAATCAATATATTCTGAGTCTAACCCATACTTTTCTTTTATAAACTCGTAATATTCTTTAACTTTAGATTGTTTCAGTTTTACTATTAATTGTGTTCTTGTATCAACATCACTGCCGGCAGCAATAATAGCATCACTTAGGCTTTGTATAGTTCTATTTAATTCATCATTATCATCTTCATCTTCATCTTCATCTTCATCACCATAATCATCATCTTCAAATGTAGGATTCTCAAAATTAAATCCTTCCGCCATTTTTAATTATTAAATTTTTCCTTTAAAAAATGTCGACCTATGGAAATAAATTAAACCATTACAGAAAAATAAGAGTACCATTTGGGGTAAGAGGAATCCGTCAAAGTGTAGTGATAACCAATAATCCGTCAACTATTGATCAAAATCAACAATTATTAGTGAGATTTCCTAATCTAAGTAGTAATGATGTTATTGTTCCCGGAACAGTCAGATTAGCATTTGAAATTGAACTAATCTCTAAAGATGCAAATGCAACTATATTCCCAAACATAGGAAGAGCAATAATTAAGAAAACAACAATTAGGATAAGTGGAAATGAAGTTATGTCCATTGATGATAGTGACATCTATCATTGTTATACTGATCTCTGGAAGTCTCCTTCAGAACGCGTAAATATGGCATACCAAGGCATTGGCAAACCAAACATGTTGAAACATAGAGTTGGCGCAGAAAACGCAACAGGGGATAAAGAAGATCAAGCCATCGCAAAAGCATATGGAAACAGGTTTTGTATTCCACTTGATTTTGAATTATTGGAAACCCATATGCCATTTTATCAAGCAGGACTCGGCGATAGACTTGAATATGAACTTACATTCAATGATTATAATAAAGTAATTAAATCAGGCGATGCAACTTCATCTTATACAATCAAAAATATTTGTTTGGAATTTGATATGGTTTCTAATACTGATTTAGCAGGAGAAATAAGACGGCAAGTTGATGGTAAAATGGTTATTTTGTATGACCGAATACTAAGACACAGAAAAATAACTAAAAACAAATCTGATACACTATGGAATATTAATTTAAATGTTCCAGCTAAAAGTATGAAAGGGATTCTATTGTTATTTGAAGATCCTGAAAGGACCAGCACGGAAGAATATTACAATCCTGAAATAACAAAAGTAGAAATGACAATAGAAGGAATCCCAAATCAATTATACAGTCAAGGAATGAAAGCATATCAACAGTGGGATGAGATAAATAAATTCTTTGCGTTAAATTCAAAAAGAAATAGAGAAACAAGTATGGTCATTAAAGATTTATATTTTACTGATACAACGTTAGAGAAATATCTAACGACCAATTATGCATTATGGTTAGATTTACGTTCAACGGATGATAATACACTTCACGGTTCAGGAAGAAGAATTGAAAATGCATCAGAAGGCATCACAATACAAATAACGAAAGAAGCAGGAGCAGATAAGCCAATAAATGTTTATTTATTTGTAATACAGGATGCACAAATTAATTTTGAAGATGGTAGATTTAAAGAAGCAAATTATTAATCAATAAAAATGGAACTACCTAAATATCCACACTGTGCAATTATTTGTGGCCAAACTGGTTGTGGAAAGACTGAATTTGTTTTAGACTTACTTGAAGGCAGATATAAAGGTGTATTTAGTCATATTGTTATACTTTGCCCAACCATTCAATGGAACAAGGCATACAAAAATCGTGATTGGATTGGTGATGTTAGAAAACCAAAAACAAAAAATATTATAATCGTAAACCCAATAATCAAAGGTGAAGAAAAACTGCAAGAACTACTAAGAATGTTTTTTAATAAATTTGCCGGTTCCACAACCCTGTACATCATTGATGATTGTAGTGCAACAAAAGAACTAACAAAGAAAAAAGACATGTTGTCTGAACTTGCTTTTTCAGGCAGACACGCAGAACAATCAGTCTGGGTTATATCGCAAAGATACAATTCAGTTTTGAAAGATTTAAGAGAACAAACAAAATGGTTATGTATGTTCTACACAAAAGATAGAGATAGTTTTGAAAATTGTTTGAGAGAGAATGATGTTATTCCTACACTGGAAGACCGACAAAGAATAAAGGAAGAACTAAAAAAAAAGAAACATCGTAAATTAATTTTGAAAACCGACCAACCTACTGATTATTGGGTGGTTGATTAAGTAATGCTTAAGTAATGCTTAAGTAATGCTTTAGTAATGCTATAGTAATGCTTAAGTAATGCTTAAAAAATAAGCAATAAAAAGCAATGCTTCTTGAAACACTAACAATTATAACAAACACTGCAGTCTTATCAATAGTTGGATATATAATATTTAATTATTTTAAAATTAAAAATAAATTTTATAAAGTAAAAAATAAACTATATAAAATGAACGCCGAAGAATTATTGAAAGATGTTGAGTTACCAGAACAAAAAGATGACCATGAAGACAAAAAACGTGAAAGACTATCAGCCCTTGTTGCTGGTGGAGGAAGCAAACAATATCTTGGTAAAGACTTACAAATGTCAGACATTGATACAATGACACCAGAACAAATAGAAAAACTATACCGTAGATACGAAGCAAGACTTGGTGCAAGTATGACTAAGACGTTGGGGAATTCTTTTATAAATTTGTATGTTATGGGTGTGTCAAAGTATCTCAATGTTACTAACCCACCTAAATTAATACAAGACTTAGAGGAAGACCCTTTTATCAACCATGCTTTAACAAGTACTTGTTGTGAATTGTATTATAGATATGGAATGTATCTTGCTCCTTTTACTGCAATGTTAACAACAGCGAGACATATTGATTTCACTGATAAAAAAAATGAAAATATTGACTTAAAAAAAGATGAATGAAATTGTTGAAGAAAAACCTAAAATAAAAAACCCAAAAAGAGTATCTGCTGGTAAAAAAGGTGCAGAAGCAAAAAGATTAAAAGCTGAATTAAAAAGAAAAGAAATGGAAACAATGAAAAAAGAAAACATACAATTAAAATCTAAAACAAAAGATGATTTAAAAATAACAAAAGATGATAATGATGAATTAAAAATAACAAAAGATGATGAAGTTCAACGTGTAAATATATACAAAAATTATATACCTTTATGTCTTGTAGTAGGGGTTGTTGGATTGGGATTATATATATATACTGCTATATCTAATAAACAAGTTACTACACCAGAACCTGTTCCAAAGAGAAAGGAAAAGAAAGAAATAGATCCATTTGAGTTTAAGTAATCAAAAATATTCTTATAAAAATGGCAACACAAATTGATGGAAAACAAATAGTAAACATGTTATATCATGCTGGAGTGGAAACACTTTTAACGGTTGGATATGCAGAATTAGGAAGAAAACTATTGAAAAGACCACCACCAAAAGTAGATTTTAATATGACTGATATTGGTATGTTATCCATTGATATATTACTCGCAATGGCTACCAGAGATATGTTGGTTAAACACAATATTATTCCTGCTAATATTATGAAATAAAATATTTATAAAATGGCGAGCGCAGTGGTGATGATGCTTGGTGGAGCAGTAGTAAATGCCTTTGCTTTTTCAGGTAGTAATTATT
The DNA here is from genome assembly GCA_963580285.1 of Lucinisca nassula. Classification (NCBI taxonomy): domain Eukaryota; kingdom Metazoa; phylum Mollusca; class Bivalvia; order Lucinida; family Lucinidae; genus Lucinisca; species Lucinisca nassula. Next base: position 2,732,914 of record OY757011.1, read on the forward strand.
TGTTTTCACATATTGGAAAAGATGCAGATAAAGAGAGAGAAAGACATGATAAGGCAATGGAACAATTAGAAGCAGCACAAGCAAAATGGAGTAAAGAAAGAACACAAAGATTAGATTTTATTAATGAACAATTACAAAAAGAACATCATGCAGTTCAGAAATTTGATGATGTTGACCAAGCAATGAAACAATATTATTATGTTACAGGAGGTAAAGATTTACAGGCATTACCTCCGGATCCTACATTAAATGATTATTATACCCCATCAGAAGACCAGAAAAATAGAGAGATTGCATTTGTTGTTGGTGGTATGGCATTAACTGGATTTGTTGCATGGAAATTAAATAAAATATAAAGATTCAATTCCATAAGGTTGTGTATCTATTCCATTATCACATATATATCTTTTATCATCAAAAGGGGATAATCCTATTTTAATCATTTCATTCAAGTATATTTTATGTTTTTTGTGCACTAAATTAAACATTGTTTTATGAATTACTTTTTTATTTTTTAAACATACCTCATATGATTCTGTATTTATTTCTTTTTTAGTTGTTTTATTAACTCCTTTCGCAAGACATTTAAATTTAATAACAGAATCTTCCAAATATTCATATCCATACATTTTACTTCTTATACCTATAAACTTTGTCATTATATTTCCTCCTAATTCATCTTTAAATTTTCCAATTACTTTCTTGTTATCATTTGAATACAGAGAATGATCTTTTGGGTAATTAGAAGTATCTAAATGATCTTTTATTTTGTCTAAATCAGAATAAAGATCCTCTGTGAATATATTTAATACAAACGCATCGGTGTCGCTATATAAAAGTTCATTATTAGGAAAATATTTCTCAATAATTTTATAGTAAAACTTATACATTACTAATTTTGAATAATCTAAAACACACATTCCTAAATAGATTGGTTTATTAAAATACATTGATTTATAATTAAATAATACAGCTTTAAAATAATTATTAAAATCTATAATATCTTTAAAATTATCTAATGAAGCTAATCGTTTTAGTTTTTCAGGAGCATTTACTAATTCTACTCTACATCTATTAGAAATATCTTCCATTGTTTTTCCGTAAAATGAGTTGTTCATTAATTTCCAAAAATCTTTTTCAAAATCATTTTCTGCTTTTGTTCTCATCTCTGTATTAAAATCAATATAAGATTTTAACCAAGCTTTATGATTAAAAGATATTATACTATGAATTCTAGTTACTTTTATTCCAAGAGAAATATAATATTTAAGAATATCATAATGCGCTATATATTCTTTTTTGTCATGAAGGTCTAATATTAATTTTTCAACTTTACCCAATCGATCATTATGCTGTTTTAAGAAATCTCTTGAATAATCTGATATTTCTTCTTCATCTATTTTCCTTTTTATAGGCATAGGAGGAAATTTTCTTAATTTGATTTTCGTTATATCATCATATTCTAAATCCACTTTAAAAACCATTCCAACATCTTCGTTACATTTATCTAAGTAATAATTTATATTTTGGCTTTTTACTTCTTCCCATTTAAAATTTTTATAAGGAAGTTTTTCTGACATCCCAACGCCATATAAGTTATTAGCATCGGTATACCATAGATAATTCGGATTTTTTATTTCTTTATTTTCATTTGTATATTTATTATTTACCTCGACATATCTTGAACCTAATACTCCAGAAAATCCACCTCTTATTCCTTCTCTCCACATATCTAACATATCCTTTTCATAAATTAAATCTAATTCTATTCCGGTATATTTTAATCCTGCATTCCATGATAATCCAGGCGCAGAATAACAATAAGCTGGATCTATTTCATAATGTTTTAAACATATATTTCTAAAATTTTCAAATACATCAGCAAGTATTAAAACATCAAGTTTCTGATAAAGCATTAAATAATCTTCAAATGTTTTACAGTATTTATTGAATATTTTTTTTCCATGTTCATACTCTTTATCCGAAATATCTTTTTGATATAGTACAGAATAAAATTCTTCCTTATCTGGGAATTCTTCTAGTTTTAATTTTTCAAAAGAATCAAAAAAATCATAAGGGAATACACCTTTAAAACTTCTTTCACCATTTTCATGATATTTTAAATCCTCAAATAAACATTCATTCGATAATTCTCTTTTAAGTATTTTATATTGTTCATCTTTTAATGTTTTTGATAAATTATCTATACTACTTAATAGGAATCTAAAACTGTCTTTAAAAACTAACTTAAAATATTGATCACCATAAGTTATTGATATATAATTTTCACTATCCTTTGGTAATACTTTGACTTTTTTGTATTCTGTTTCATGTTTTAATAATTCTTCTGTTATAAAATGAAAATCATATCCACTTCCATTATGAAAAAAGATTGGGAATTGTTTTCCATCCCTTGATTCTAATCTATTACAACTGGAGCAAGAAATTCCTCTGAATTTCCCAGATAGATGATTATGTTCAATTATCTTTTCTTCTTTTTCTAAATACGTATTACATAAATAACAGTTATCCGAAAGTTCTTCTTTTTCTCCTTTAAAATTCTTTTTGCCATTGTGATAAGCCCATTTAATTTTATCATTATAAAACAAACATGTTTCAATAAAATCTTTTTCTGCAGTTTCACTTGGTGTATAATTTATATTTTTATTTGGTATGATTTCAGGATATTGAGAAACTAATTGTAAATTAAACGAAACTATCTTTTGTTCTTGTAAATTGATTGTATTATCTTTAAAGGTTAATTTAATACTTTCTCTTTTTATCTTTTGTTTTAATCTCTCACTTAGTTTCTTAATTTTTACTTCATTTACTTCACAATACTTTTTTATTTCATAATCACTTACTTCTATAGGTCTTCCATCCTCAATCCATTTATCAAATATTTTATCTATTAAATTATTGAAATACTTTTCAATGTATTTTTCTTTAATTTTATCCAAATATCTTTTAGTTTGTTGATCGACTATTCTATTATGAATATAATTATGATAAATTCTTTTAGATTTTTTTTTTAGATATCTCTTGTTCTTTCATTATCTTATTTATAATCATATTCCTTACTTTAGAATTAACATTGTGTGATTTACTTTTAATTCTCAGTTTATTTATTTGTTTCCTGAGTTCATTATCTAGAAAATTTAACTTTATATTAATTGATTCAAAGTCTGCATATCCAACAAATGGTAATTTTAATTTAAAATGATGATTTTCAAATTTACACTTACTTCCTTCTTTTGGCATACTATATTTCATAGGTTTATTTTTTTCACAATTTTTCGTATGTTTTTTCAGAGCATTTTCAGTAGTATATGAAGCAGTAATACAATTTCTACAATGATATCTTTTATGATGATTATGATTAAGATAAGCATTAAAATTTTTAATTAAACAATAATGTTTCTTTTCTCCTAAAGTAACATATAATAAATCTATAACATATTTTCTATCTTTAAATTTACTTCTATACATTGGATATATATCACGTAAGTTTTTTTCTTGAATTGATTTTTCAAAGTCATATTCTACAGGATCAAAAAGTTCATTTTCAATCCCAAATACGTTGATAGCTATATCTTCATTTTGTTTTTCAAATCTTTCAATTGAAACAATACTTACTGGAGATTTAATATTATCCATATTTAACCATTCTAAAAAAGGTTTATAAATTGTGGCTCTTGCGGGGTATTTATTCATATATTTAAATACATCTGATAATGAAGTATTTTCTTCTGATTTCTCTTTATATAATATTCCAGCAATTACACTATAAGCAAAACAATTATCGTCCTTATTTTGAATATTTAATAGACTATTAAATTTTATTCCTAAATCAAAATAAGAAGATCCATTCAAACTTTTAACTCTGACTACTTTTACTTCTGTGTTTTCTATTTCATTAAAAATTAACCCGGATTCTTTTCCTTGATGTTCTTCTTCCCATGCTTTATACTTTTCAATAATAGAATTATAAACTTCATTAAATTCGTTTTGTGCTTGAAGTTTTATAAATCCACTATTAAAATGTCTTTCTATTTTTTCATCCATGGCAAAAGGTTTTGAGTAAATAGTTTTTATTATTAAATTAAATTTTACATTTGGAAATGATAAGACTAATCTTTTAACGTCTGGTTTGATCTTCTTGAAATAATCATTTATATTAATTCCACTTTTTTGAATAACTTCTGTAATATAATTCTTCGGAGTTTTCTTGGGTCCCATTTATAAAGGATAAATTTTTATTAGGTATATTTTTTATAATTTATTTTCTAAGTAATACTCGTGTGGATAATTAGGATTTCTAAGTAGAAATTCTTGATAAGCTTGTTTATACTTATCTTTATTATTCATATAATACATTCGTTTTATAGGTTTATTACATTGTTTACATGCACATTTAACTCCAAATGGTTTGTCTTTTGCTTTGTGATATTCACTTAATAATTTATACTCATTACATTTTGTACAAATTTTTCCTTCTGTCATTTTTTAAGAATCAATTTTTAATATAATTAAAATGGAGCATCCAAAAATATATTGTTTACGTTGTAAAAAGCATACTGAAAATGATTCAGTGAAACAAGTAACAACAGCCAATAATAGACAGATGTTAAAAGGTAAATGTTCTGAGTGTGGATCCAACAAAAATAGATTCATATCCGATAAAGAAAAAATAACAAATACATTAGCAGATGAATTACATCGTAGAGTTATAAAATCTTTTCCTAAAAGACGTGTTTATGTTCATTCAATAGATCAAACATGGGCGGTTGATTTGGCAGATATGCAACAATATTCAAAACAAAATAAACACTATAAATATTTATTAGCTGTTATAGACGTTTTTAGTAAATATGGTTGGTTAATTCCTTTAAAAAATAAAACAGGAGTAACAGTAAGTGAAGCATTTAAAACATTATTTAAAGAAAGAAAACCGATGTTCATCTGGTCAGATAAAGGATCTGAATTTTATAATCGACAAGTAAAAGAATTGTTAAAAGATAATAATATAAAGTTATATTCAACTGAGAATGAAGAAAAATCTAGTGTAGTAGAACGATGGATAGGCACTATGAAACAACATATGTATAAATATTTTACTGCAAATGAAACTACTAAATATTATGATATATTAGATGAATTAGTTGAAAATTATAATAATACAGTACATTCTTCTATTAAAATGACACCTGTTGAAGCAAGTAAAATAGAAAATGAATTAACAGTGTATAAAAATTTATATCCTGAAAATGATGAGAAAATTAAAAAACCTAAATTCAAAGTTGGGGATAGAGTTAGAATAGCAAAAAAGAAAGGTAAATTTGAAAAGGGTTATACAACTCGTTGGACAAGAGAAATATTTGTAATTGAAGAAGTTTTAAATACAGATCCTGTTACTTATAAAATAAATGATTTAAAAGGTGAAGAAATAAAAGGTAGTTTTTATGAACAAGAATTACAGATTACTGAGTTTTAGATATTTTTTTATTATATACACAAACCCTCATTTTTTTATTTTTGTGTTATTTTTTTTTCTCTCTTTCTCACCCCCTCAGCCATTTTTTGCACTGTACTCCCTTCACTTTTTTTTCACCTCTCCCTCCAACCCCCTTTCGTAATTTTTAGTACTCCCTTTTTTTTCATTTTTTATCATTTCTCGGGGGGCCCCTCTAGCGGGTGTTTTTTTTTTGGAGTCTAAAAGTGGGTTTGGGATGGTCGGTTTGATCTCCCTGAAAGTGGGTTTGGGATGGTCGGTTTGATCTCAAAACCCACTTTTATTAGTCTAAACCCACTGGCTCACCAGTTTTTATTTTTACAGATTTTTTCACTTTTCATTTTTACAATTTTTCTGAGGTCACTCTGGTAGGTGTTTTTTTTTTTTTTTTTTTTTCACCCACCCCTCACCCATTTTTGTCACTGTACTCCCTTCACTTTTTTTTTCACCCGCCCCTCACCCATTTTTTGTCACTGTACTCCCTTACCCCATTTTTTTTCTTTTCTCATTTTTGATTTTCTCAAAGTGTATGTTTTTTTTTTTCTTTTCTATTTTTGTCACTCTAGTAGGGGGGTACGAAGAAAAAAAAATTTTTAAGTGTCTTGGAAGGAGATAAAAATTTTTTATAGTGGGGAGAAAAGCTAAAAAAATTTTTTTAGGGGGGTCTGGAGAAGCTATTTTTTTAGGGTGGTCTGGAGAAGCTAAAAAAATTTTTTTTGTGTGTGGGAGAGGCTCAATATACCATATTACTGTCGTACGTCCTCCCAGCGTCCTCCGTCCGTCATCCGTTATACATCTGACCAGTTGTATCTCAGCTGCCTGCAGACTGATCTCAATCCTTTCTCATCTGCAGCATGCCTTCTGGGTTGGGGGAGGGGTTGACATAAGATTTTTATTTACACTGAATAAAAACTTTGGCAACCACAAGGTCTCATGGACCTATAATTGAAAAATGCTTGTCATCAATGTAGTGCCTTCAACTTTGATCTCTATAATTAACTTTCTTTGCTGCATACCTCCAGTGGTTTTAATCGGAATATTTAAACTTCCAAATTAGGGTGACATGGATATGCTGAAGTCTATGTTATCCAGATTAATGAATATTCTAGACATGGAGTGAACTTGACCTAATTTGAAGCACAGGTGTGCGTTGAGAACCATCATGTGTCCTCTATTTTAATTATTAGAAATGTCATGACACATACACCTAATTATGTCCCTGGATTGGATGTAGGCATGGCAGCGGTGATTAGTCGGGGACATACCCCTGCGCTATCCAGGCCCTTAACCGTGTAACCGTTTAATTCGATATCTATGCAAAGACCATTACGAAAGTATGTCCATATGAAATAATGGTGTTCAACATGGTGTCAGAAATGATATATTTAAGGTAAATATAGTGACACATTTCTTATTTTTGCTGCAAAGATAGCTTGTGGGTGGTCGTTAGAACCGCCTCATTGAGGCGGTTCTAGCAACCACCAACAATGTTCTAGCAACCACCAACAATCTATGTTTTGAGCAAAATTAAGACAACTAATGAGTACCCATATAAACCCCACTTTTCCCTATAGAAAGTTGGGTTTAGAGGAGTCGGACCACGTAAACTCGATTTAAGCCCCCCAGTGGAATTCGTTTCACTGACCGTTCCGAGGCGGTTCTTGTGTCGCGTTTTTTTATTTTTTTTTATTTTTTTTTTTTTTTTGTTATGGTTTGTCTTTGAGTGCTTTTATAGCTTATATTATTTTGTTTTGGATAGCCAATTGGCCATTTTGTGGGAAAGTAACTGTCCTTTTGGCTTTCCGCTATTGATGTTTCCATTAGGATATGTTGCACCATGTTTGCTTCATGTTTGTGCTTCTTTCCCTTTGGTGTCTCTGATGGGAGCTGTGGGTTAATTGAATCGATTCCTGATCATTGCCTTCTCTTCTATTTTGTCCGCACGGCCCCCGCCCATAGGAGCTTGAAGAAATATATGGGCTGCACGATGCTTCCACGCAGAGCTGAATCCTGCCCGCACACCAGTAGTGGTAAACCGCTTATAGGATCTAAGCCTGTCCAGGAACCGCGGTGCGAGGCGGACCGTCCATGCTAATAAACCATATTGGTTTCATTGGGCGACAGGGCTTGAGATGTCATTTCATCTCAATGTCGGGTAAAAGTCCCACAAAATTGGAAGCAACGTCTCCAAAATGACCTTTACAGTGTTGACGGGGACGTTAAACCTCAAATCAAACAATTTTGTCCGCAACCAGCAATGACTTTGTACAATTTCAATAAGGTACATATGAGAGTCCAATTCAGGATGTGGGGTATGTCCTATGTGCTATTAGCGACCGGGTTACCTTATTAACTAGTACCAGTCACTTCAGAGTATCAGTAGTTTAGGGTTAATGTAATTATAACTAAAACACGTCGGTATAAGTCTGATCCACTTGAACCCCACTTTTATATAGTAAAATTGGGGTATACTGGGGTAAACCTTATTTTTCTCATTTCTTCTCTAAAACATAGATTGTGGGTACTCGTTAGAACCGCCTCGATGAGGCGGTTCTAACGTGTACCCACAATCTATATTTCGAGCAGAAATAAGAAAAATATCACAATTTTTCATAGTAAAATTATCGTCTTTTTTAGCGGTAAAATTTACAATATATTTGTATAGGCGTGTTTTTGTTATGGATAACTGAATCAGCCACAGGAGCCAACAATACGCTCCTTACAGAAGAAAATCAATGTTTGCATAACAAAGCTGTGAAACTAATTATGAAATTTGATTACTACATTGTTGGTACTAAATTAAAGAACTGTGATTTTCTGCAGTTATGTTTGTACTTTCTAAAATTCAGATAGAGATTCCATTTAAGCTTTGAATTATTTTATACTAAATTATATTAGTTCGCTTGCCATGAAAGCTCCATGCTTGTTGAATCGTTCTCAAACACGCATTCCGGATGTTAGCACGTGCGCGAGAGAGAGAGGCAGTGACTTTTACAACACTGCTACCCATTTACACCTGGGTCGTGTCTTGCCCAAGGACACACCTCGCCTCCGGCGTCCGGATTCGAACCTACAACCTTTCGACCACAAGTCGATAGCGCTAACCACTGAGCTATCGAGGCTGAGATTTGAATTACTTCTAAAGGATTAGGGTGTATGGAGTACATTTCCTCTTTTGTGGTAGCTTGGTGCCACGTCAGAGAAATGTGTATGTACAAGTTTGTCTCACCGTATATCATCATAGTGCAGATTATATATTCCTGGTCCTATGGGATCATTGAATTCATTTGAATCATTTTGAAAATAGAGTTCTGCTTAAGCCGGCGCTAGAGGGCACGACCGGCTGGTTGGTTGGTTGATACGAGGTTTAACGTCCCCGTCAACTCTGTAAATGTCATTTTGGAGACGTTGCTTCCAATTTTGTGGGACTTTTACCCGATATTGAGATGAAATGACATCTCAAGCCCTGCCGCCCAATGAAACCAATAGGGTTTATAAGCATGGTCGGGCCGACTCGCACCGCAGTGCCTGGGCAGGCTTAGATCCTCTAAGCGGTTTACCAGTACTCGTATGCTGGTCGGTTTTAGCTCTGCGCGGAAGCATCATGCAGCCCATATATTTCTTCAAGCCCCGATGGGCGGGGGCCAGGGCGTGGCTGGTGTTGCAAATTTCAGTACTGGTCATGAACAGACTCAATAAAACCGATTTTCGTTTATATGGTGTATTCTTTGTTTCCAAAGGATCTAACCATCTATTTATCTTCACAGCAGCTGGTGCTGTGTCGTGTGGCGGACGTAAAACGTCTCACCGTACACCATCTTAGTGCAGATTAAATTTTCTGGTCCTTTGGGATCATTGAATTCATTTGAATCATTCTGCTGAAGCCGGCGCCAGATGGCGTGGCCGGTGTTGCACATTTCAGTACTGGTCATGAACAGACTCAATAAAACCGAGTCTGCTAGAAAAGCACTTGATGAGTCCTAATTGGTCCAAACTAGCTAGTCTGGCCCTGAAAAAACACTTCCTCACTCAACGGTCTTTAGTTCTGCGTTGTGGCCCTTGCTATCTAAAGGATAACCGTTTTTATAGAATATATTTAACTTCACCACAGGTGGTGGAAAGGAAATGCGTGGCGGGCGTAAAACGTTTCACTGACCTTCATCACTGTCTAATATTTTGGAATCATTGATTCCACTGCTGAAGTTTGATGAAAGTACTTGAAAGTCAATGACTATAGGCCTAACTGGCCCTGTCTTGTAGTTCTTGCTTCTTACCAAAGGATTACTTATTCTAGAACATATTTATGTTATTCAAATATACCCCCCTCTCACACACACACCCACCACACCTCGGGTGGCTTGTGCTGCCGACCGCTCTAAATCAGTAATTCAGATGTTGTTCTTCCATTGTTCAACAAAACAATTCTGCGTTTCGTACATTTTGTGTACTAATCATCACTGTTGAGGGAGAAAGTGCTGATTGTTCCGCTTTTTAAGAGATTGCTGTGCTCGTTTCCAGTGAGTTTTATCTTCCTGCTGCCAAGGATTGTCTTAGTCTTGGGAGGCTGGCGCTTCCAGGATTTTTTTTTATTTTAATTCTTCATTTACGAAAATATGCCTATACAAATACATTGTAAATGTAACCGCCGAAAAATAAGGTTTAACCCTGTGAACCCCAGTTTTACTATATAAAAGTGGGCTTCAATGGGTCAAAATTATATAGGCGTGTTTCCGTGTTGGTAAAATGAAAGATCAAAGTACAAAACAAAACTCGTTTAACAAAACAGACATTACGAAAACATGCCTATATAAATACATTGCTACCTTAATGGCCGAAACAATGAAAATTTCAAGATGAAAAATTGTAATATTTTTCTTATTTCTGCTCAAAATATAGATTGTTGGCACTCGTTAGAACCACCTCATCGAGGCGGTTCTAACGAGTACCCACAATCTCTATTTTAGAGCAGAAATAGGGAAAATAAGGTTTACCCCTGCAAACCCCAGTTTTACTATATAAAAATGGGGTTCCAGGGGGTCAAAATTATATAGGCGTGTTTTCGTGATGAGGATGTTACATACTGTTAACTTCACAGACATGGTCGTATATGTATAAATGTATAACTTGAAAATTCCATCATGGATGAAACCGGTTGTTAAAAATACTTACCCGCATTGTGGATATTATATATATATATATATATATATATATATATATATATATATATATATATATATATATATATATATATATATATATGTATATATATATTGTCTAATAGATTAGAAATCAACTATGATAATAACATGTTGCACTAACAGAATTTATAATGATTAATCTAATGATTGATCTAAGGAATAATTTCTACACTTGTCAGAACTGTCATTAACAACCAAACATATTAATTTAAGGAAATTATTGATGTAAAATATCCTTCACTGTTTCCCTAATTCTACATAAACCAGATTTCCTCGCATTCAGTACACTTGATTATCTTTGATATTGGTTGTGTTATTGGTCAAGTAGTTTTAATGAATAATTATTCTGGTAATTGACTTGAAACTACCAAAAGTCTCATGTAACATTGATTTAAAATGATAGAAATGCTTTCTGACCTCTAAGTAATGTTCAATGTAAACTGCATGAAATGTTCTTCAGTATTTGTAAGATGCTGACACAAACGGTGTATGATACATCATATGATTTGGGCCCCGTCAAGCGATTTTGGTACTTATCGCATATGCGAGCAGCGAAGGTTCAGGCGAGCCTGCGCATCCGCGCAGTCTCGCCAGAACCTTCGCTGCTCGCTCATACAAGCAGTGAATCAAGAGGAACCTTCAGACAGAAAGCCATATCCCTGCCCCCTCTGAATGGCTGGGCATGCGCAGTTAAAATTTGTCATGACGGAATGCTCGAAGACACAAATTCGCTTGGCGGGGCTCATTAATATCTTTTCAGACTATTTGGTAGGCCTTAAAAGAAATGTAATAGGAGAATCATACGGAACCCGTGAAGGGACATGATTTTTTTTATTTTATAAGTTGTGCGCACAAGATAAAATCTTGTGCGGACAAGATATTATCTTGTGCGGACAACATATTATCTTGTGCGGACAACATATTATCTTGTCCGCACAAGATAATATCTTAACCGCACAAGATAATATCTTGTGCGGACAAGATATTATCTTGTGCGGACAACATACTATCTTGTGCAGACAAGATATTAGACAAGATATTATCTTGTCCGCACAACAAATTAAGTTGTGCGAACAAGATATTATCTTGTCCGCACAAGATGATATCTTGTCTGCACAAAATAGATCTTGTGCGCACAAGATATTATCTTGTCCGCACAAAATATTATCTTGTCCACACAAGATAATATCTTGTCCGCACAAGATAATATCTTGTCCGCACAACTTCCCAAGATCTTTGTTGTGCAAACAAGATAATATGTTGTGCGAACAAGATAATATCTTGTGCGCACAAGATATTATGTTGTGCGAACAAGATCATATCTTGTCCGCACAAGATAATATCTTGTCGGCACAAGATAATATGTTGTCCGAACAAGATAATATCTTGTCCGCTCAAGATATTATCTTGTTCGCACAACATAATAAAAATAAAAAATCATGTCCTTTCCCGGGTTCCGTAGAATCACTATAAAACGTTTTCAATTCTCATCTTACCGTTTCTATCCTGTTATGTTTCGTATATGTACAGTTTTTACATCATTGCCTTCACTTCTGTTTTTAAACAAGAACTTATGCTTAAACCAAAAGAAAACTGCGATGGACGTCTCGGTTTTTGTTGGTTTGCAATTTTTACTTTTTGCTGTAATAAAATCATCAGATAATATGTTAACACGTTTTTAGGGTACTGACCAAAGATTAATCTTGTTCGGTGTCTGGTCACTTCAACATTGTTACCACTGTGGTAACTGTCAATCCTAAGTTACTGGAATGTCATTTTTGTGGACTTGGCTTGTCATGGTGGTACAGTTTCCTGTTTCTGTATGGTCTATTGTCATTCCAGTCAGTTTTTTTTTTTTTTTTTTTTTTTGCATTTGTTATCTAGAACTTTTATTAATACCTTTGTTCCAATGAGCAGCATGAAGAGCCTTTAAGACTCTAATTCTTTCCACTGACCGTTCCAAGGCGGTTCTTCTGTCGCAGTTTATTAATGTTATTGTTTGTTACTTACTGCGTGTATCACTTGTGTCTTTTTGTTTTGGATGGCCATTTGGCCATTTTGTGGGAAACTAACCCTCTTTATGGCCTTCCTTTGTTTAGGTTTCCATTATGGTCTGGTCGCTTCATGTTTGTGTTTCTTTCCCTTTGGTGTCTTTGATGGGTGGAGTAAGTTAATTGTATCGATTCCTGATCTTTGTTTTACTTCTACTTTTATTAAAGATACCGATACTATTTCTTAATAACGCTGGCAACAGCTGACTATCTTGCGCCTGTATGATGGTGGTATTTCGGTGTCTTATTGGGAAAATAAAATATCGACAACCTTCTATTAGTGTTGTTTATTCGACAGAACACTTCTTGAGCCAGGTCACAAGACAAGGATCCTTATCAATTTATGTTCTTTACATTATGTGAACAAAATAGAAGTGAAGGCAATGATCAGGAATCGATACAATTAACCCACAGCTCCCATCAGAGAAACCAAAGGGAAATAAACATAAATAACTAGACCCTAATGGAAACATCAATAGCGGAAAGCCAAAAGGACAGTTACTCTCCCACAAAATGGTCAATTGGCTATCCAAAACAAAATAATATAAGCGATACAAACACTTAAAGACAAACCATAACAAAAGTAAAACGCGACAGAAGAACCGCGTTGAAACGGCAAGTGAAACGAACACACCTCTGAACCCAACTCCATACAGAGAACCTTAAGGTTTACGAGGGTAAACATTAAGTTTCACTTATTTCTGCTCCAAGATATAGGTTATGGGTACTCGATAGAACCGCCTGAATGAGGCGGTTTTAATGAGCACGTTAGAACCATCTCAATGAGGCGGTTCTATTGAGCACCCAAAACCTATGTTTGGATTATAAATAAGAAAAATAGCACGCATTTTCATAAGAAAATTACCGTTTTGGAGATTTGAAAGAATGCACTATATCATATGGATGTGTTGTCGTAGTGAAGCTTGGTTTCCTAGGCATTTAAAAGTATCAAGCAAACATGTCCATATAGATTTGATCCCCTTGAACCCCACTTTTATGAAGTAAAATAGAAGTGAAGACAATGATCAGGAATCGATACAATTAACCAACAGCTCCCAATAAAACTGGGGTTTACCGGTATAAAAAGTAGAAGTAAAACAAGGATCAGGAATCGATACAATTAACTTACTCCACCCATCAAAGACACCAAAGGGAAAGAAACACAAACATGAAGCGACCAGAATAAACCTTATTTTTCTTATTTCTGCTCTAAAATATAGATTGTGGATAGTCGTTAAAACCGCCTCGTCGAGGCGGTTCTAACGCGAATCCATAATCTATATTTTAGGGCAGAAATAAGAAATTATTTCTGCTCTAAAATATAGATTTTGGATATTCGTTAGAACCACCGCGTCGAGGCGGTTCTAACGAGTATTCACAATCTATATTTTAGGGCAGAAATAAGGAAAAATATCACAATTTTCATCTTAAATTTTTGTTATTATACGGCGGTAAATGTATAGGCGTGTTTTCGAAATGGGGTTTCTTGCTGTCGAGTCCTCAGCGTTGTTTCATCTCTGTGGTTGTTTGAATTTTGTTTTCACGGAGATCTTGCCCTAATGAGTTAGGAGGCCTTCACGCAGACTGAACAAATTATTTGTCTTAATCGCAACGGAAGTAAGGGCGAGGATTGTAGCCAAGTAAATTCGATTTTACCCCAGCCATCCCCACCCCCACAGTGGAATTCGTTTCCGCTGACCGTTCCAAGGCGGTTCTTCTGTCGCGTTTTATTTTTGTTATGGTTTGTCTTTGGGTGTTTGTGTCGCTTATATTATTTCATTTTCGATAGCCTATTGGCCATTTTGTGTGAAAGTAACTGTCCTTTTGGCTTGATGTTTCCATTAGGGTCTGTTGTTCTTTCCCTTTGGTGTCTCTGATGGGAGCTGTGGGTTAATTGTATCGATTTCTGATCATTGCCTCCTCTTCTATTTTACAGGGGTAAACATAATTTTTCTAATTTTCTGCTCTAAAATATAGATTTTGGATATTCGTAAGAACCGCCTCGTCGAGGCGGTTCTAACAAGCATCCACAATCTATAGTTTAGGGCAGAAATAAGAAAAAATATCATTTTTTATTTTCAATTTTACGGCGGTAAAATTTATAGTGTATTTGTATAGGCGTGTGTTCGAAATGGGGTTAGAAGCATGATTTCTTGCATGAAGCTACCCCAAGGTCCCCTCTACATCTATTCGAGCAGCAAATACTCTGGCTTCGCTGCTCGCCAATGCGATGAGATCTTTTTTCTCGTAAGCTGGCTGACTTATCGACAACCTATTATTATGTCCATTCGACAGAACACCTATGTCATGCCATAATTACATTGCTCTCATTCAGATAGTCATTAATCTTTGCATGGCACAAATGTTTGTAAACTACCGCTTCCTAATTTATCACACGTGTTGGCGTGAATAGTCTCTTACATGTTTAAGCATTGATTACCCGTCAAAAAAAGATCGTTTAGAAATAAACAGCCTACCAAAGACTGTAAATGAGTAAACAGAATAGAAAGAAACACAAACATGAAACAACAAACCCTAATGGAAACATCAATAGCGGAATGCCAAAAGGACAGTTACTTTCCCACAAAATGGCCAATTGGCTATCCAAAACAAAATAATATGAGCGATACAAACACTCAAAGACAAACCATAAAAAATAAACCGCGACAGAAGAACCGCTTTGGGACGGTGAGCCTGACATGGCATCTCAAACGTCTAAACAGCTATATAGGTCGACTTGGTAGCTTTCAAACTAGAGGTCAGTCATGAAATGCCACAATCAAATAATGCAGCCATCTCAAGCCACCTGAAGAAACTAAGTGACATGGAGACACACAAAAACAGACGAAAAACCAACGGCACAACGTCAATTGACAAATAAGACACCGCAAAAGAAAGGCCGCTTTGGGACGGACAGTAATAAAACTTAGGAGCACCAAGCTTTCTTTTAGCAGGCAGTCCAATGACAATGATTCAGAAGGTAAATGCTCGTTTAAAGTTTTTATTCAGAAAACAGAAATTCCTAAATTTGCACTCAAAGAAACTTCTTGCAACGTCTCTTATACAATGTCATTTCGACTATGTTTGTTCATTTTGGTATCCAGGCTTACCCGAACTCCTGAGAAACAGACTGCCAGTTACCCAGAATAAAATGATTAGATTTATATTGAAACTTAACCAAAGAACACATATAGGATCAGAAGAGTTTAAATCTTTAGGTCGGTTCCAGTCTCAAATAAGGTAGACCAGATCATTTTAAATCACATTTTTGGATCAAATCCGGAAAATCACCTGACTATATGAGCGATCATTTTATTCCTGCTACATCTGTGCATAGCTACAGAATTAGATTCAGTGAAACCGACTGTGTTAGCCTTCAATAAGTAAAGAGTTTCGGCCGAAAAACATTTTCTTATACAGGTGTCACCTTATGGAACGGGCTTTCGCCAAATATTAAAACGTAAACGGGCTTAAAACTTTTAAAACGTCTTTAAAATTGCATATTTTAAACTCCCTTGCTGGTTTTTGTTCCAGCATTTCAGTGGTTTCGTACTGTCGAGTCCTCACCGTTGTTTCATCTTTGTGGTTGTTTGATATTTTGTTTGTTGGCTTTCCGCTATTGATGTTTCTATTAGGGTCTGTTGTTTCATGTTTGTGTTTCTTTCCCTTTGGTGCCTCTGATGGGAGCTGTAGGTTGATTGCATATCTTCTTCGCATATTGATTATCGATTCTTGATCATTGCCATCACTTCTATTTTTATAAATGGTGATCTCAGACTGGAATAGTTTAATGTTTTAATTAGTTTCTTAATCCTGTAAAGTCATACTCAATACGGTATCGTGAATATATTTTAGAGCAGAAATAAGAATAATAAGGTTTACCCCTGTAAACCCCAGTTTTACTGTATAAAAGTGGGGTTCAAGGCGGTCAAAATTGAAGGGGTTAGTGCTAGAAGGGGCCTAAGTCACATTTTTATAATTTCGAGAAAAACGGGAAAAACAAAATATTTTGCAAAATTTTCATACTTTTCATACTTGAATTTAAATAAATTCTTCTGAAATGGTGCAGAAATCGCATAAATAGTTCTGAGTATATCGGCGATATTCATTTGTTACAATAATGGTTTAGTGCAAGAAGGGACCTAAGTCCAGTATTTATTGGACTTAGGCACCTTCTTGCACTAAACAAATACAACAAAGTTTTCTCTATTAAAAGCAGAAATCTATGTCATTTAGTTGAACATGTATATTTTATCGTATCACGACTCTTTATTAGTTTATTATAACAAAAATCTGAAATAAATGAACAATACATACTATGGAAACTCAAAACTTTATATGTTAAAACGGACTTAGACCCCTTCTTGCACCAACTATACGACATTGGACTTAGGACCCTACCAAAAATGTTATTAACCGTCATTTTTAATGCCAGTAAAGACATAAGGTATAACAAACTATATATCAGATTGTAGGTCTTGATATGATGTATCTGAAAATGATAATATCCCAGGTTTTTCCAAAAATGGACTTGGGCCCATTCTTGCACTAACCCCTTCAATTATATAGGCGTGTTTTCGTGATATATTGTTTGTTCCATTTCGCACCCCCTATCGCTCACGGTATTCACCGGTTTTCGATCTATAACTCGCAGGTTGTTGTTGTTTGAATTGAGATTTGAATACCCCGTCAACGCTATTTAGGTCATTTTGGAGATGTTGCTTCCAATTTTCTCCGATTTATGTTCTATAAATGAACGCGCACAACCAACTATTAGGCCCGACATCACGTTAACACGGCCGTGAAATAAGCACCCCATGCACCCCCCCCCCCCCCTTTATATGCAGAAAACTGGGTTTACGGGGGTATACATTATTTTTCTTATGTCTGCTCCAAGACATAGGTTTTGTGTACTCATTCGAGGCGGTTCTAACGAGCACCCACAATCTATGTTGAGATTAAATAAGAAAAATATCACTCATTTTCATGAGAAAAGTGGCCATTTTAGGGATATGGAGGGATGCACTATGTCACGTGGGAGGGTTATCGTAAGGCACATGTACATGGCTCCTTGCATGCAGCTGAACAAATTATTTGTCTAAATCGGCGAGGATTGTGGCCACGTAAAATCGATTTAAGCCCCCAGTGGAATTCGTTTCACTGACTGTTCCAAGGCGGTTCTTCTGTCGCGGTTTATTTTTGTTATGGTTTGTTTTTGAGTGTTTGTATCGCTCCTATTATTTTGTTTTGGATAGCCAATTGGCCAATTTGTGGGATAATAACTGACCTTTTGGCTTTCCGCTGTTGATGTTTCCATTAGGGTCTGTTGTTTCATGTTGGTGTCTCTGATAGGAGCTTAGGTTTACTTGTATCGACTCTTGACAATTGCCTTCATTTCTATTTTTCATGGTCTCCTCTTTTTTTATTTCTTTTTCAGTATTATTCTAATTTTTGTTTTACTGTCCTCTCAACTTTATTTCACGTACAGCCACCTGACCTTCCGTTGCAGAACTTGGCGTCGCACATTTGGCTCGAGCCAAGCTCTGCTATGTGTTTGCTAGAAGCAAAACATTACGAAAAGATGTCCATTCAAATACATTGCAATTTTTCCGCCGAAAAAAAACATGAAAATTTGAAGATAGAAAGTGTGACATTTTCTCATTTTTCTGCTCATAATATCGATTGTGGGTGCACGTTAGAACCGCCTCATCGAGGTGGTTCTAACGAATAACTACAATCTATATTTTAGAGCAGAAAAATACGGTTTACCCCCAGTAAACCTGATTTTTTAATATATAAAAGTTGGGTTCAAGGGGGTTATAATTGTATAGGCGTGTTTTCATGACAAGCTCGGCCAAAACTCTACTAACGCACATGCTCTCCTGGATCTTTTATAATCGCCTATGACGTTTGTGAATAAAAAAAAAATCTCACTTTGCTTATGACGTGGCGTTAATTTTATTTATTTACTTTCCCAATTTGGACAGCTAGAATACCAACCAGATGCGGCGGGTGACTGGCAAAAGCACGCATTATGTCCGCAATTCCTATTTTTGTGATTTGTCCTGGCCCAACAGCGTCACTGTTGACATTTGCATTTATGTGCAGACACAAGAGCAACTGAATCAAGAAAATTAGGCTAACTTAATAGACTTAATACAATCTCTGTCCAAAAATGTCAATACCAGACAGAATGCGCTAAAATGTTTCATAATATTACGCTCTTTAAGTCTTTAAAAGGGATTGTCTTGTACCTACATGTGTCACCTATGACAGCTGACGGCGAAGATGAAGCAAAGTATCTGAAACCTTGTTGGTCATTACGCAATCACGCCTATACAATTACATTGCCACCTTTATCGCCGAAAAAATGAAAATTTTAAGATGAAAAATTGCGATATTTTTCTAATTTCTGCTCAAAATACAGATTGTGGGCACTCGTTAGAACCGCCTCATCGAGGCGGTTCTAACGAGTACCCACAATCTATATTTTAGAGCAGAAATAAGAAAAATAATGTATACCCCCTGAAACCCCAGTTTTACTATATAAAAGTGGGGTTCAAGGGGATCAAAATTATATAGGCGTGTTTTCTTGATGATATGAAACCTAAATCTTTATCTATGTCTGAGTTTAACGACCCACCAACAACTAAGATAATATGTATACGGGACCGTAGAAGTCCTGTTATCGAGCTTATGACTCCAGGTTATGTGCACTACAGTTAGGACGCTTCTACGAAACATAAATACATTAGGAACACGTGCATGTGACAGCGTATTACCCAGCGGGCACCAAACGTTGATTTTGTTTATTATTTTGGTTTTACGGCCCTCTCAAGATTATTTCACTTTTATCAAGCCGATCGTTAATCAGAAGTGGGCGAAAACCTTAGTACCCGGAGAAAAACTACCTGAACTTTTGTTACAGAACTTGGCGTCCCACCACAAAACGTTGATTCAATGTTGTTATTCAACATTGAGTGTCTGATGATGAAAATTGATTACATTTCACTTTGTTTTGTTTCAAACATTAAATATGCTTGTTAAAACTGCCCAAGCCATTACGAAAACACGTCCATCTATATACATAGTAATCTTAACGCCGAAAAAAACGAATATTTTCAAAAGAATAATTGAGATATATTTCTTATTTCTGCACAAAACAAAGCTTGTGGTACTCGTTAGAACCGCCTCGTTGAGGCGGTTCTAACGAGTACCCACAATATATTTTTTGAGCAGAAATAAGAAAAATAATGTACACCCCTGTAAACCCCAGTTTTACCGTATGTAAAAGTGGGGTTCGAAGGGGTCGGATTTATATAGGCGTGTTTTCATTATGTAGGCGGTTCTAAGGAGTAATCTAAATCTAAGCTTTTGAGCAAAAATAATGAAATAATGTTTACCCTTGTAAACTCCCATTTTTCTTTAAAGAAGTTATCTAAGTCTATGTTTTTTAGCAAAAATAATGGAAAGAATGTATACCCTTGTAAACCCCATTTTTCTATAAAGAAGTGATCTAAATCTATGTTTTTGAGCAAAAATAATTGAAATAATGTATTCCTTTGTAAACCCCCATTTTTCTATAAAGGAGTAATCTTAGTCGTGATAATTGCCAAAACATGAATTTTAACACTCCCATCTTATCTCATTTGCATATTGATAGTTGTCATTTACGTAATATTGCAAATGCATGAAGATTCTGCCGTGATGCAAATATTTTCAATCTCAGTTCCGTAGCCTATTTTTAGCCCAGGTGACCATCTTTAACATTTTAGTTCATTAGGAAGAGGGCCATCAAAGCAATATTCATGTGAAGCTTGAATAAAATTTTCCAAATCGGTGCAGGAAGATTTGTCATTTATTTCAGAATAGTGTAGGGAGAGAGTTGTCAGTTTTAAAGTTTGTTTCTTAATTATTTAGCTCTGGGGCCAGTTTCATCAAAGCATTTGCGACGTATTTTCGTCTTAGAAAGATCATACGAAGTTCTTGCCTTTTGACCTATATTTATCATCACAATTCTATAATATGATCTAGAAAATATTTTTCAAAGGTTCTTCCTGGTACAATGCCTTAACCTGAGGTTACGGGATCACGTACATTGTACGTACATCCCCGGAAGGACGTTCGTGTTCGTACGCTCGTATGTACGAAAACCTTCACGGCATCATGCCGATGGCGTTAGGAGGGGGATCATTGTCTTGCGTACTGTCATTTCGTCTATGTAAGTGTATAATTTTGCAGGCGATTGAATAATTGTGTATACATGTATTTAGCTATAGAAGTTTGTTTCACGTCAGGTTCTTTGTAATTTAAAATCAGTCATGCTGCAGGATCTATGTTGTAAATGAACTGTATTTATTTTTCATTGAAAGCAAAATTGACAGACGAACAATCAATGAATAAATATTTGCTACATAGCAGTGGAGCGGATTTGGTTTGAACAATCCTGAGAAGTTTGAATTTAATCGGTCAGAGGGTAAAGAAAGAGCAGTTTTTATCCCCCGACCGAATAGGTTCGGGGGATATAGCGATCAGCCTGGCGTCCGTCCGTCTGTCCGTCCGTCCGTCCGTCCGTAGACGCAACCTTGTGATGGCCATAACTCCTATACCCTTTGAGATTCATTGATGGTTATTGGCACAATTGTTCACAAGGCCGAGACGGCGTGTCATGCGCAAGAACCAGAACTCTGGTTACCATACTTTTTTAGTTATCTCCCCTTTTAATAAAATAGAAAGACTACTTTGTGATGGCCATAACTCCAATACCCTTTGAGATATATTGATGGTACCTGGCACAGTTGTTCACAAGGCTGAGACGGCGTGTCATGCACAAGCACCACAACTCTGGTTGCCATGGTATTGGAGTTATCTCCCCTTCCAATAAAATAGAGTGACAACCTTGTGATGGCCATAACTCCTATACCCTTTGCGATGCATTGATGGTTCTTGGCACAATTGTTCACAAGGCTGAGACGGCGTGTCATGCGCAAGAACCAGAACTCTGGATGCCATACTTTTTAGTTATCTCCCCTTTTAATAAAATAGAATGACTACTTTGTGATGGCCATAACTCCAATAACCTTTGAGATATATTGATGGTACCTGGCACAGTTGTTCACAAGGCTGAGACAGCGTGTCATGCGCAAGTACCACAACTCTGGTTGCCATGGTTTTGGAATTATTTCCCCTTCCAATAAAATAGAGTGACAACCTTGTGATGGCCATAACTCCTATACCCTTTGAGATGCATTGATGGTTCTTGGCACAAGTGTTCACAAGGCTGAGAGGGCGTGTCATGCGCAAGAACCAGAACTCTGGATGCCATACTTTTTTAGTTATCTCCCCTTTTAATAAAATAGAATGACTACTTTGTGATGGCCATAAGTCCAATACCCTTTGAGATATATTAATGGTACCTGGCACAGTTGTTCACAAGGCTGAGACGGCGTATCATGCACAAGTACCACAACTCTGGTTGCCATGGTATTGGAGTTATCTCCCCTTCTAATTAAACAGAGTGACAACCTTGTGATGGCCATGACTCCTTTACCCTTTGAGATACATTGATGGTTCTTGGCACAAGTGTTCACAAGGCCGAGACAGCGTGTCATGCGCAAGAACCAGAACTCTGGATGCCATACTTTTTAGTTATCTCCCCTTTTAATAAAATAGAATGACTACTTTGTGATGGCCATAACTCCAATACCCTTTGAGATATATTGATGGTACCTGGCACAGTTGTTCACAAGGCTGAGACGGCGTGCCATGCACAAGAACCACAACTCTGGTTGTCATGGTTTTGGAGTTTCCTCCCCTTCCAATAAAATAGAGTGACAACCTTGTGATGGTCATAATTCCAATACCCTTTAAGATATATTGATGATACCTGGCACAGTTGTTCACAAGGCCGAGGCGGTGTGTTATGCACAAGAACCACAACTCTGGGTGCCATGATATTTGAGTTATCTCCCCTTCCAATATAACAGTATGACAAACTTGTGATCATCGTACCTACAATACCCTTTGAGACATATTTGTGGTACTTGATGCAGATGTACATGAGGTTAAGCAGGTGTGTCATGCTCAAGAATTACAACTCTGGGTGCTCTGGTTTTTTAGTTATCTCCCCTGGCAATATAACCTTGTGATGGCCATAACTCCAACACCCTTTGAGATATATTGAAGGATATTGGCACAACTGTATACAAGGTAAAGAAGGGATGCAATGTGCAAGAACCACAAGTGTTGGTGCTGTGGTATTTGAGTTATCTACCCTTCCAATATAACAGTATGACCAGCTTGTGATCACCATATCTCCAATACCTTTTGAGACATATTGATGGTACTTTGTACAGAAATACATGAGCTTAAGCAGGCATGTCACTTTTCTGAGTGCCCCGTTTTTTTGTGTTTTTTTTTAATTTATCTCCCCTGACAGTATAATCTTGTGATGGCCATAACTGCAATACTTTTGTGATATCTTGCTTGTTTAATTCTGGTGCACTTTCTATTGCTGAACAATCTTCTGAAGGCCATATTGGCTTTTGGTCGGGGGCTTTGCCATCTCTTCCGATGGCTATTTTTTTTTTTTTTTGTTTTTTGTTTTGTTTCTTTCTTCTTTTTTTATTCTTCGTTTTTAGTTGTTGTTTTTATTTTCTACCCTTAGATCGGGCAGCCAGCTTGTTCATTGGAGCGGAATCGTTGGTTGAGGATCACCAGGGCAACAATCCTGTAAAGCTTGAATGAGATTAGCCTAAATGTTTATTTTCTTTCTTTTTAGCTCTGTTGACCTTCTTGTTCATTGGTGTGAATTTGATAGAAGTCCACCAAAGCAACATTCCCGTGATGCGTGAATAACTAGAAACGTATCAATACGACACAGATGACCCCGGCCAGGGGCCCACCTCACCTCAAACATTCATATTGGAACAACAGTTGTAATCGGACATAATAGCTTACCTGGATAAGGTGTGCTTGGGGTCATAGGCATAGATGTGGAGGTACTACCAATTAAAACTCTAGATAGGTAACTGTCATCATACCAAATATGAAAACCCATCGAATGGTTTGGAAAATATGAGCTCTTAGAAACTTTAACCTTAAAAATTATTAGGTCTTTTACCTTGACCTTAAGGTCATGATTAGGGGCGGGCTAATGGTCGAATAAAACTTTTGACTTGTATCTATCACCATACCAAATATGTACCAAATCCATCAAATGGTTTTCAAACTAGGAGGTCTATAAAATTGAAAACATCCAAACAAATGTTAAACTCTGTGATCTTGACTTGGAGTCAGGGGCTCGGATATGACTGAATGAAACTTTATCAAAACTCTTGTCTTTATTATTTATTCTTTCTTGCTGTAGAGTTCTTACCGCTCTTTCATCCCTGTGGTTGTTGAATTTTTGTGTTCTCGGAGATGTTACACTGATGAGTTGGGAGACCTTCATGCGGACTGAACAAATTATTTAATACGCGACGGACGAAAGGGCGAGGATTCTTCGTCTATGACATTGACCTTGAAGTGAGGATTCTTCGTCTGTGACATTGGCCTTGAAGTAATACGTATGCGTGGGGTATTGCTGAATAAATCTTTGTACATGTTACTATCATCAAAGCAAATGTAAGTCATATCCATCATATTTTATATGTGCATATGGGCTCTTTAAAAACTTTAAGATTAAAGTCTTTAACCTTGACCTTGTTGCCATGTATATGAGCGGGAGTATTGCTGCATAAAACTTTAAACCTAATTCTATCATCATCCAAAATATGAATCAAATCCGTCATTAACGTTTTGGCTCTGCCTTGTACAAATGTATTTACCTGAGTCTTTAACATAAAAAAAATCTAATTCCTTGGCTTTGAGGTCATGGACATGGGTGGGGGTATTACTAAATAAAATTTTTGCCCTATATCCTATCATTCATCATAAAAATTATGAACACAATCCATTGCATAGTTTGGAAAATATTGGCTTTAAAATCAGACTCTACCTGTTACACATGCCTTAACCTTGGGTTACTGAATCACGTACGTACGTACGCAGACACGTACAGACGGGCGTACATACGTACGTACGTACATACGGAAAACAGAAAAATATACCCCCCCGGGCATCATGCCGATGGCGGGGGCAAAAATTGGCCAAACGGTATAGGAAACGTTATCATTTTAAAAGGACTTTTTTCTGTTTTTAGCTCTGATGGACATTTTGTTCATTTCAGCGAAACCATTTTAGCTGCTTTTTGGGGGGCAACAATTCTGCGAAGTTGGAATGAAATCGGTTTAGAATATAAGTGAAAAGGTCTTTTAAAAGTTTTATTTTCTATTTTAGCTCTAGCGGCAAAACTGTTCATTGGAGCGAAAAACGTCTTAGCTAATTTGGTAGATGGCCACCAAATGAAGTTTGAATAATATTGGTTTAAGTGTAAAGGTTGGGTACTCTTGCGGCCATCTTGTTCGTTCGAGCAGAATCGTTTTAGCTATTTTTGTAGAGGGCCACCATTTCTATGAAGTTTGGATGGAAATGGCCTAAGATTATAAGGAGAAGTCTTTTATTTGTTTGTTTTAGTTTTTGCTCTGGTAGCCATTTTGTTTATTCGAGCGGAAAGGTTTCAACTATTTTGGTGGAGGGACACCTTAGCAGCAAAGCAGAGTAAAATTGGCCAAATAGTATTGAAAGAGGAATTTTATATTTAGCGCTTGTGGCCATTTTGTTCTTTGGAGCAGAATCAACAATCCTCGGCAAGTTGAATGAAATTAGCCTAAGGTATAGGAGAAGTAGTCTTTTCTCTATTTCGAGCACTGGCGGCCATCTTGTTTATAAATGCGGAACCGTGTAAGCTATTTTGGTAGAGGATCACTAAGGCAACATTCCTGTCACGTTTGAATGAAGCTGCCCTTAGGGTATAAGAGAATTAGTCATTTATTGCTTTCTATTTTTAGCTCTGATGGCCGTTTTGATCATTGGAGCGGAACCATTTTAGCTTCGTTGCTAGAGGGCCACCAAAGCAACATTTCCGAAAAGTTTGAATGAAATTGGCTCAAAGATTTAGGAGGAATAGTCTTTGAAACACGAGGGACGGCGCAAGACGGATGATTGACATTTACTCAACATGAGCACCATGTTTAGGTGAGCTTACAAAACGACACGTGCCACAGCGGCATTAATAAGCCAAATGCAGTGAATGTATAATAAATAACTAATATTTGTTCTTTAAAAACATATTTAAACTTTCTTTTTTCTAAACTAAAAGATCACGTTTAGATCCATAAAATGAATGCCCATGTAAAACACACTTTCAAAAAGAGAAGCTGTAGTTACAAGGTCAGTTATTATTTTTTATATTTCTTCTCAGAAATGGATTTGGCATTTCTAGTGAGTACCCAATCACGAAAACGCGCCTCTATAATTTTGACCCCCTTAAACCCCACTTTTATATATTAAACCTGAAGTAAAACGAAGATCATGAATCGATACAATTAACTTACTCCACCCATCAAAGACACCAAATGGAAAGAAACACAAACATTAAGCGACCAGACCATAATGAAAACCTAAACAAAGGAATGCGATAAGGACAGTTACTTTCCCACAAAATGGCCATACAGTAAACCTGGGGTTTACAGGGGTACACTTATTTTTCTTATTTTTGCTCTAAAACATAAATTGGGCTACTCGTTAGAACAGCCTCATCGAGGCTGTTCTAACGAGTAGCACATAAATTGGGCTACTCGTTAGAACAGCCTCGTCGAGGCTGTTCTAACGAGTAGCCCAATTTATATTTTAGAGCAAAAATAAGAAAAATATCGCATTTTTTTGTTTGTTTCGCAGTAAAATTTACACTATATTTGTATAGGCGTGTTTTCGTAGTGCACAGTGAGTTGTGACATACTCGTATACCAATATTTTGTGTTAAAGCATGAAAATATCACAGAATTTCTTACAGATAGGTGGGTGTTTTTTCTCCAATGTACCATAATGTGATTCCATGTGTCACTTCATTTCGTTTATATAGACATTTTGTACGCAGCAGCACGAACTTAAAACCAAGTGGTAATAATTGTCAATGACAGCTAGACGATAGTTGCTATATTTAGAACCAAAATGTCTTAGCAAAGCATATTTTAAGTTTGCCAAATCTTATTAGCTAGTTAGAAAATAGCTACAATCGCACGGGACCATTGGATGACGACAGCTGGAAACGTAACCAGTCTGACGCAGCAACTATTCAATTCGACTTACGGTAATAGCAAATTTTTTTATATACGTACAAAAATAGTTAGTATAACTTATGACCCAAACCTGTTTCTGTCGCGGTTTATTTTTGTTATGGTTTGTCTCTGGGTGTTCGTGTTGCTTATATTATTTTATTTTGGATAGCTTATTGGCCATTTTGTGGGAAAGTAACTGTCCTTTTGGATTTCCGCTATTGATGTTTCCATTGGGGTCTATTGTTTCATGTTTGTGTTTCTTTCCCTTTGGTGTCTCTGATGGGAGCTGTGGGTTAATTGTATCGATTCCTGATCATTGCCTCCACTTCTACTTTGAAAGGCAATAAAATAACAAAATTCCGCTGGTTACTGTCAGTTTCCGACATGAATATACAGAATCCCGTATCACACTCCTTGCTTCCTAGTACCGATTCTGTATCAACACCCTTTTAAACAAGGCTACCTCTGAGCTCCGGCATTTGGTGCGACGTTAGAAGCGCTAATGGGAAACACGGAAGCAGACGTGTAAATATGATGACGGCACTCTTACAGATTGTAACGTAACATCAAAATTTTCCGTTAATTTACTTTTGAAAACTGGCGTTGTTGGAAGAAATACGATTTATAATAAAAAGATAATCGCTATGCCACACATTATTACGAAAACACGCCTATACAAATACATTGCAAATTTTATCTGCGAAAAAACGAAAATTTTAAGATGAAAAATTGTGATATTTTTCTTCTTATTTCTGCTCAAAATATAGATTATGGGTGCACGTTAGAACCGCCTCATCGAGTCGGTCCTAACGAGTACCCACAATCTATACTTTAGAGCAGAAATGAGAAAAATACGGTTTCCCCCTGAAAACCCCAGTTTTACTATATAAACTTGGGGTTCAATTGGGTCAAAATTATATATAGGTGTGTTTTCGTGATGTCTGTAAATATGCACGCGACGGGTTACCATGCGGCAGATGAAGTTACTAAAATAATAATGTACATGTAGCTGCAAAGTGTTCTCTAAAGGCAATTGCTGTAACTTTATTTAAGAAATGAAGGTGTTTTAACTAACATTCATTGAAGAATGAACAACATTAAGTGATGACAAAGTGAACCCCTCCATTTCGGGGTTCATTTTCCTTGCGTGTGACCCGATATTGTCCATACTTCAATGAAAGATAAAAATAAGTTTAAAAAACTTATATCTACATTTTTCAATCCATCACTTGAGAACTTATTGTGAGGGCTACAATCTAACAAAAAAGAAAGAAAGAAAGAAAGAAAACAATCGCACAGTTTTCAAATTAAACTTTACCACTCTCTTTGCGAAATCAGGAGACGATTGTTAGCATTTTCTTAATGTTTCCAGAAAACAGGATTTGACATCTCATGCATATTGTCTTAGGAGTCTATTTGCATGAGATGTCCAATCCTGTTTTCTGGGAAAAGTAGAAAAATATTTCAAAATGGCATCTGCTGCTGCAAAAAAAAAAAAAAATCCTAGCATGCAGAGCGTTAACAGCGAAACAGAAACAGAATCTTTAACGTTATAATGTTTTAGTTTTTTTGTTGTTGTTTTCTGCGTTTTTTTTTTTTTTTTTTTTCTGTGTGTGTGTTTTTTGTTGTGTTTTTTTGTTTTGTTTTTTTTTTTTTTTTTTTTTGGTTGTTTTTTTTTTTTTTGGTTGTTGCTGTTGTTGTTGTTGTGTGTTTTCACGCAACTTTGTCTTCATTGCTCAGTTATATTGGGGAACCATGATTAATTTTGACGTCACTTAATGACCATGTATGCAGAGCACTAGGCCCCGATAAACAACTGTAGGGATTTTGTCTGTAAATGCAATGAGAATGCAAATTTTGCATTCCTGATGTTGATCTTTCATTGTTTCGCTGTTGTAGTTCTACAAAACTGTGCTTCTTTTTGTATTCATTGTGCATTGTTGTTAAGTGCTTACAAGCAGTGTAATCACCCTGTTTGAAGACAAGAAGCATTACGAAAACACGCCTATACAAATACATTGTAAATTTTACCACCGAAAAATGAAAAATTGCAGATGAAAAATTTTGATATTTTTCTTATTTCTGCTCAAAACATAGATTGTGGATGCCCGTTAGAACCGCCTCGACGAGGCGGTTCTAATAGTCCAGTCAATCTGTATTTATACCTACAACTAATTGCAAAAGAATTGTTTTCAGCGAAAACAAACTCCTTTTAAGCTTCTAAAAGGTTTGTAAAAAATCTAGAAAAATATATTTTGTCTAAATGCCTAATTAGCAACGTTAATTAGAAATAATATCCAATGTATAGTATGGTCCAATTGGCTCACCATACATCAGCCTATTTCCAGGGAAAGCCTCTACCTGCTCTTGAGTCATTGACCTGATAGTTCTGACAGTTGTTTACTTTTATTTTATTTTCTTTGTTGTATCATGAAAATCGGAATGAATCAATTTTATCTATTAACAATTTGTTTTAAAACATTCTTAGCTTACAACAAGTTCTTAATGGATATTTGAGTCTCAGAGTTCAAAAGTGTAAACAAAGGGTCTGAGGCATTCCAATGTAATTATAGAATCAGGTCATTAACCCATTTTGTACCGGAAACCCCTAAAGGGATAGTTGGCAAACAGTGCAGGCCCAGATCAGATGCCACAGAATGCGTAGTCTGATCAGGGCCAACACTGTTTGCAAAAAATGTGGCTATTTTCCAATTAAATTCGGAAGAAAAACACAACATGTCACCCCTAAATTTTCAAATGGACTCCTGCTATATATACGGGGGAAGATTCCATTTGGTACAAAAAGGGTTAAACCAGTTATCTGCATCTAGAAAGATTATTTTCAAGTTAAATAAATATTTATCAGCACATGCACTTTCACCAAACAATCTACAAAATGCTTATAGAAAAAAAAATAAAAAATGGTAAGTCCTTTGTTAGGGGAGTTTCTGGCAGAATTTTAAAGGTATGGAAGCACAGAAGTGTCATCACAACCAATCATAAGTGGCTAAATTCGTATCCTGCGAAAATTACGATTTGATCTGTAAACCACCATGTTAACAAGTCTGTGTAATTAACACCTATGCATGGGCATCAATTATTATTCTTGTTGCTTCTCAAAACAGATTGTGCCGCCCCAGTGAGGCGTTTCTTACAAGCAAGGACAATCTACGCTTGGGTAAGAAATAAGAAAAATATGCACATTTTCATCATTGAAATATGTATGTTGGAGATATAAAAGACTGCATTTTATCACACAGGTGTGCACCTCCTCTCCTTCTTCCTATTCTCCTTCTAAACTTATAAAAACAAACTATCTCTCAGTTGAAGAAAACCAAAAAATGGACAGCTCAGAGACAGTATGTGTGCGATCTGCCGAGAAATCATCGATGATGGGGCTGAAAAGGCCAAGCTGACACAAAAAGGTTGTGTTGGCATACAAAATGCAAGTAAAAGTCAAGGAGCATCGTTGGATTTGGTTCCGGGACAGACTGTTCACACAGAGTGCAGCCGTGCATACTGCAACAAAATGATTGTGCGCGATGCAAAGAAACATTTGGCGAGTTCAGTCCCAAACACCCCACCGTCTTTGAGATCAAAAACAGAAAAGTTCAGTTTTCAAGACGACTGCCTCTTCTGTGGCCAATCAGTGAAGATATATGGCCAGAAATGAGGGTATGATGTTTGGCCAGTAAGAAAGTTCTCAAGACGCGCAAAATGAATTTCTGACTTTGTGCGACAGTCGTGGAGATGAATGGGCAGATGTTATTAGAGGGCGATTGGAGTATGTTGCACGGGACCTCCATGCTGCAGATGCGGTTTATCATCAGACCTGTAATGTAAATTTCCGGACCGGTAAACAGATCTCGGGGTTCGAGCAGCAAACTAAAACGGGGGAGGCCAGTAGATGATGAACTCAAAACGGCGTTTTTGGATGTTGTCACCTGAGCTGCCCGACCTAGAATTTTAATTGCTCTTTACAATTCGGTCTTGGTGTACAACTTCACCATCATTTTGCCTCAAAGTTTTTAATAGACACATTATATAGCATGGGATTTTGTATATCCCACCCAGAAATACAGAAATTTGAATCAAGTGCAGCAGTCGCCAAAAAGACTGACATACCAGAGTTTCATCCTGACCAGTTCATTCTGTATTCAGCAGATAATGTAGACCACAATATTCGGACATTGGATGGTCACAATACTTTCAGTGGTTTGGGAATGATTGCCTGTGTAACACCAGGAAGCTTTGGTAGTCAGTCAGTTCCAAGACAGATTGTTTCAACCGAACAATTGTTGTCTGCTGGAAAACTCGCTGTTTCATTTTACAAAACTAATGAATCAGTAAAACCATGCATAGATTTTCTGTCTTGAAGGATTTTGGTACCATAGATCAAAGCTGGAAGCTCAGCTTACTTGGCATGTCTGTCCACCAGGACCAGAGTGGGCTGGGCTAATGCAGATGGTATATGAAGCTGAATATCCAGGCCAGTCATCAATTACATTTTTACCAATGATATATATGAATCCAAGTGATGTGTCGTGTATATTGTCCACACTCAACTTCATCTGTTACCATGCAAGAAAGTACAACCAAATACCAGTTGTAACATTTGACCAACCACTGTATTGGAAGGCATTGATGATAATCCATCAAAGTAATGCAGATAGCTTTCTACGTAACATAGTTCTTCGCCTATGAGGATTTCGTACAGAGATGAGCTTCCTTGGCAGTCTTCATTGTGAATCGTCAAAAATTCAGATTACTGTCATTAACCGCCTGGTCAGCACCATTTTCCATATAACTCTGTACGGGCCTCCGTGGCCTAGTGGTTAAGAACGCTGACTCTTAATCATTAGGTCCCTCACCGCTGTGGGTTCGAGCCTCGTTCGGGTCACATGTGAGACGCCAAGTTCTGCAACGGAAGGTCAGGTGGTTTTTCTCCGGGTACTCCGGTTTTCGCCCACCTCCATTATGTTAACACACCCGTGCATTTGACATAGACACAATGACATAGTGCGTTTTCACATCTCCAAAATGGCTACTTTTCTGATGAAAATCCTTCATATTTTTGTTATAAATGTTCAAAACATAGGTTGAGGGTGTTCGTTAGAACCGCCTCAGTGGGGCGGTTCTAACGAGTACCCACAACCTATGTCTT
The DNA here is from genome assembly GCA_963580285.1 of Lucinisca nassula. NCBI lineage: Eukaryota > Metazoa > Mollusca > Bivalvia > Lucinida > Lucinidae > Lucinisca > Lucinisca nassula. Next base: position 2,765,058 of record OY757011.1, read on the forward strand.
GGAGCAGAAATAAGAAAAATAATGTACACCCTGGTAAACCCCAGTTTACTATATATAAAGTGGGTTTTAGGGGGGGGTCTTCATTTCACGTACTAGTTCACTTGATGTCTGATTAACGATCGGCTCGATATGAGTGAAATAATCTTGAAAGGGCCGTAAAACCAAATCCCTCCCACCCCCACCCCCCAAAAAAAATATAACTCTGTGATGAAAATACATGTAGTAAGATAAAACAGAAATGCAAAAGCTATTCAGCCACTGATGAATATTGCTTGTATTGTGTATTCATAGATTTTCAAATCCGTCTAATTTGCACTTAATACTTTCATAATTCTTAAGGCAATCCATATACTAAATGTGAGGGTTCTTCAAACTTACAGAAGGGTGGTTGTATTTTACACATAAGATCATGTCTATGATAGTAAATGTAAGGTATTCCTTTAGTGATTTTATAATGATGCAGCTATGCATATTGGTTGTGACCGCAATGGGTGATATTACCCCACCCACTTAACTGTCTGTGCATAATTAATTCAGAATATGGAGAGAACATCAGAAGGAACTATGTAAAGTGTTTAAAATTCATTCTTTTTTCAAATTTTGGATATCTAAGATGTAAAGTTAATCAAAAGAACGAGAATATTGTGCTGATACAAAAATCTATGACACACACAGTAAATAAAAACTAAAACAAATGTCGGCATTGGGCACCTGGATATGTCAAAAAAATAAAATACTTCCCTACGTTAGATTTTCCTAGACTTTTTTCCCTGCATTGTGCTATAAATTACCTTTGCAAACCAATAAAAATTATTTCTTTTGCAATTAGTTTGAGGTCAGGCCCCTATTTTCACAGATTGACTGGACTATAACGAGTACCCACAATCTATGTTTTCAGCAGAATTAAGAAAAATAATGTATTCCACTGCAAACCTCAGTTTTACTATATAAATGTGGGGTATCAGGGGGTCAAATTTTTATACGCATGTTTTCGTGATTGGTTGGTTGCTCTGTTTGTTAAATGCTTGTTGTTGTGCTCGTTCCCCGTGAGTTTTTTTTAGCTTACCAGAGCCAAAGGCTCCGTCGAAGCTTATAGGTAGGCAGTGTTCCGTCGTCGTCGTCGTCGTCTGCGTCGTCAACATTTTCAAACGACATCTTATCAGAAACTGCCGGCCAAATGAAACCAAATTACATGAGGAAATTACATGGGTTGGGGAAAAGAAAGTTTATTCATGGGGTCTTGGTCACATGACCAATATGGCCGTCATGCCCATACTCGTATGGTAAAAATCTTATAAATTTTCTTCTCAGGAAACAAAAAGCCGTTGGCCGTGAAACTTGGTATGCAGCATCGGGGACTCGGATCCTAACAATTTTATTCAAATGATGACCGTCTGTTGACCTTTACCTATTTTACGTCAAGGTCACATTTGGTCACATAGACATTTGTATGGAAAAGAGGCAAAACAGTGATTCTATGGTAGGCTGTGGCATCAGAATTGATATTTAGGATCAGCTAAAAGGAAGTTTATCAGTTCCAAAGGTCAATGTCATTTACTGACCTTTGTCCTGGATGGCTCATATTCAGTATTTCTTTCTTCTTCTCCAGTAAACTGCTGGACTGATTGAAACCAAATTACATGTGGAACCTCTTTTGGATGAGGCAATGAAAATTGATTTGTGGGATTTAAATCACAAAACCAAGATGGCCGCCTTGCCCATATAAGGTAAAAACCTAAAAAAATTTTCTTCTCAGGAACCAAAAGGCAGATGACCTTGAAACTCTGTATGCTGGATCGGAGACTCGAGCACTACCAATTTCGTTCAAATGATGACCTTTAGGTGACCTTGACCTATTTTATGTCAAGGTCAAATTTGGTCACTTAAGCATTTGTATGGGAAAAAAGGCAAAACAATGGATTTTTCTGCTTCTATTGCAGCCTTTGGCATCAGAATTAAAATTTGCAATCAGCTAAAAGGAAGTTTATCAGTTCCAAAGGTCAATGTCATTTACTGACCTTTGTCCTGGATGGCTCATATTCAGTATTTCTTTCTTCTTTTCTAGTAAATTGCTGGACTGATTGAAACCAAATTACATGTGGACCCTCTTTTGGATGAGGCAATGAAAATTAATTTGTGGGATTGGAATCACAAGAACAAAATAGCCGCCATGCCCATATAAGGTAAAAACCTTAAAAAATCTTCCCCTTAGGATCCAAAAGGCAGATGACCTTGAAACTTTGTATGCAGCATTGGGGACTCGGGCCCTACAAATTTTGTTCAAATGATGACCTTTGGGTGACCTTAACCTATTTTACATCAAGGTCAAATTTGGTCAGTTAAGCATTTGTAAAGTAAAAGCCAAAACCAATGGATTTTTTCAGCTTCTATTGTAGTCTGTGGCATCAGAATTGATATTTGCAATCAGCTAAAAGGAGTGTGAGTGAGTGAGTGAGTGAGTGAGTGAGTGAGTGAGTGAGTGAGTGAGTGAGTGAGTGAGTGAGTGAGTGAGTGAGTGAGTGAGTGAGTGAGGTTTACGTCCCACCAATAGCTAAGGTCATACGGAGACGGGACCTCGGTTTAAAGACTCATCCGAAAGCCTGGAAAAGCCCGTGATCGATCCTACGACCCCTGATTTCCAAGGCGAGTAGGCTTCTATCAGCTAAAAGGAAGTTTATCAATTCCAAATGTCAAGGTCATTTACTGACATTGATCCTGCTTGGCTCAGATTCCGTATTTCTATCTTCTTCTCCAGTAAACTGCTGGAGTGATTGAAACCAAATTAAATATGGAGCCTCTATGGGGGGAATGAAAAATCATTCGTGGCATAGGAGTCATATGACCGATATGGCCGCCATGCACATATATGGTAAAAACGTTAAAGATTTTCTATTCAGGAACCGCAAGGCGGATGACCTTGAAACTTGGTATGCAGCTATGGGGTCTCGGGCCCTACCAATTTTGATCAAATGATGACATTTTGGTGACCTCGACTTATTTAATTCAAGGTCAAATTTGGTCAGTTAAGCATAAATTGTATTGGGGAAAAAGGATAAACAACGGATGTTTCTGAGTCTGTGGCATCCAAAGGTCAATGTCAATTACTGACCTTTGTCCTAGATGGCTCGGCTTGATTATATTTATCTTGTTATCCACTAAAACTGCTAAGTTTGTTTGATTTGAGGTTTATCGTCCCTGTCAACACTGTATAGGTCATTTTGGAGACGTTGCGTCCAATTTCGTGGGACTTTTACCCGACATTGAGATGAAATGACATCTCAAGCCCTGTCGCCATATGAAACCAATAGGGTTTATAAGCATGGACGGTCCGACACGCACCGCTTTGCCTGGGCAGGCTAAGATCCTCTAAGCGGTTTACCAGTACTCGTGTGCGGTCGGTTTCAGCTCTGCGTGGAAGCATCATGCTGCCCATTTATTTCCTCAAGCCCAAATAGGCGGGGGCATTAAACTGCTAAGCTGATTAGACCAAATTACATTTTCAGGAACTGAAAGGCTACTTTTTCAAGCCACAGTGGCTTGTTGAAAAACATGTCTGCCAGGGGCCAGGCAAGTTTTTCACACTTGACCTCTGGTGAGCGTAGTGGTCCATGTGCCTCTTGTTTATATCACCAGACGGAGCTTATAGGGATTTCGTCGTCCGTGGTCGTCTTCGTCATCATTTCCAAACGATATCTACTCAGAAACTACTAAGCCGGTTGAAACCAAATTGCATGTTGAGCCTCCATAGGTTGGGGGGAAGAAAGTGTGTTCATGGGATCTTGATCACGTAGCCAAATTGGCCGTCATGCCCATATATGGTAAAAACCATTAAAACATTTCTTCTCTGAAAACAAACAGCCAACGACCTTCAGACTTGGTATACAGCATAAGAAACTTGTGCCCTTTGGTTGACCTCGAGATAATTTACTTCAACTGAAGGCCAAATATATGGTCACTTAGAGATTTGTATGGAAAAAAGCGAAAAATTTCAGTTTCTATTGTAGCCTGTGGAATCAGTATTGATATTTGCAAACAGCCGAATTGAAGTTTATAAATTCCAAAGATCGGGGTCATTTACTGACCTTTATCCTGGATGGCTCAGATTCAGTAATGTTATATTCTTCTCCACTAAAACTGCTGGGCAGATATAAAACCAAATTACATACTGAACGGGCTTAAATCGATTTTACGTGGCCGCAAACCTCGCCCTAACTTCCGTCGCGATTTAGACAAATAATCTGTTCAGTCCGCATGAAGGCCTCCTAACTCACTAGCGCAACATAATTTGGGGCCTCTTTGGGATGAGGTAATAAAAGGTTCGAAGGACTGGAGTCACATGGCCGCCATGCCCATATAAGGTAAAATTATTTTGGATAGTTTTCCTCAGGAACCAAATGGCCGATGACTTTGAAACTTGGTATGTAGCAGTGGGATCTCAAGTTTGTTCAAACGGTGACATGTTGACATTGACCTATTTTACGCCAAGGTTAACTTCGATCATTTAGACGTTTGTATGTGAAAGATGCAAAAATGGATTTTTCTTATTGTGTCAGTCGGTAGCATCAGAATTGATACTTCTAGCAAATTTGTTCAAATAGTGACCTGTGGTTGACCTTGACCTATTTCATGTTTCGGCCGTATTCGGTAACTTGGGCATTTCTAATGAGAAAATAGCACAACAGTTGATTTTTCTTATTCTCTTGTTGCCAATGACACCAGAATCGATATTTGAAGCCAATATGGCTCCCATGCCCATATATGGTAGAAAGGACTGGAAACTCTTCATTTCCGGAACTGAAATGCTAGATTTTTCAAGTTGAAACACATGGCTGCCACGTGGCCTGTGCGAGTTTTTCCACTTGACCTCTGGTGAAAATAGCTGCCCATTGGCCTCATATTTCCCTCCATCTTGATACCAAGGGTGGGCTTAGCATTTTGAATGCGGCTCTTTCTGGATTTTTCTTTTAATATTTTGCATTTTGCAGAACAGATTTCTCACCGTAAAACCGCAAACTCATTCCCCATGAGAAGAAAAGTTTGTTATCTTGTCTTTTTTTTTTTTTTTATTGTTTTTTTTTTTTTTTTTTTGCTGTTTTTCGAGTGGCGATCCTTATCAATAACTTAAGTTTACCTCACTGCAGTTGGTGCCTAGTCCAATATCGAAGGAGTTGAACGTTTTCCTATTTTGCTTTTGAGCTTTTGATGTTGGAATGTTCAGTCCAACTTCTCCTATTCTCTGAGGTATTACACTGATGAGTAAGAAACCTTTCTCGCGGACAGAAAAAATTACAGTAAAATTCCGCTATTAAGACCACCTAAAATTAAGACAAGCTTCGAAAAGCTTATTTAGTAGGTTGCTGTTATTCTTTCCTGGTGTTTTCTGCATACCGTGTCCTCTGATCAGAGACCACCTTTGGGACTGTTCAAAAGTGGTCTTAATGACCACTTTTGAACAGTCACATAGGTGGTCTTAATATAGGAATTGTACCGTACTTGTTCTGTTCACCATACATGGTTTATTATTTTCATTGTATGTCTTTGCATGTACAAGTGTACTGATATTATCTTTCAGTTTTGTCTGTTGGAAGGTGTAAGGTACGAGTATTGTATCGCATCAGGTATCTTGTGCAATGAACACCCCTGTGAATCCACCTCATATACATTACTGTGGGGTTTACAGGGGTATACATTTTTTCTCCTTATTTTGTTCAAAAAATAGATTGCGGGTACTCGTTACAACCGCCTCAATGAGGCGGTTCTAACGAGCACCAACAATTTATCTTCGGACTGGAAATAAGAAAAAGATCGAAACTATGCATCTGAAAAAAACTGTTTGTTATGGAGATGAAAGTTGCCTTTGCCATTTTATGGCAAGGACGTGTTTTTTTACATGTAATGGACTTCACTTCTTTTTTCTTTTCTTTTTTATCATACAGTACAATCAACATGTGGCTGGCTCCACACGGTAGATGTTTAGTTCATTTTTGTTTTCCATTTAGCTGTGGTAAACAAAAATGGCAAAAAGGTGTAAAAACGATGTTTAACGCTCACGTATTAAGCACCGTTATGACATTATTTACGAAAATGATAAATGTAGCAGACAGATCTTTCATTTATTCATCCGTCTGAAAAATTACAATATATTGTAATATACTCAATATATAGACTTGTCTTTTCACACAGAAGCCTTATATTCACAGATTCGTCTTGATCCAATTTAATGCGGTGTGTTTTAAGGGTATGCATGGTGTTAAGAGAATGTGAGGCAGCCGTAAAATGTCTCCTGCTCTTCATAAAAGTGTTAGTTATGAGGAAGGCGTCATCCCTCTGCAAAAGTGTAGTATTTATAGCCTGTTTAAGGCATCAGGGGACAGTTAATCGCAGCACTTTTTTGTCCGCGCCACACCAAGTTTTTGAATCCTTATCGACAACTCCTGGAGAAAGTGATACTTCTGTTTTGGTTTCAAAGTGCTCCACACATACATGAAATCAAAACAGAATACCAAAGAAACACTTCTCTGTTTGCATAGGCTGACACCAGCAGCATTTCTCTTACCCCACCCACTATTTTTTACCTACAAAAAAGCATGACTCCACCTCACTTTGACAGATCCTGTGAATTTACTCCCAAAACACCAGTACTTGGCACCTGTTGAAATGGCATGTACACTCATTCACATGCAAAGAAATAGACAGAAAAGTATACCACAACCAGTAAACTTTTTCAGGAATCCTCTTTGAAAAACAGCCACTTTTTAGTGTCAAAGCTACCTTCGTGAATTCAGATATGCCGCTGAACCTTGAACTTGCACAGCATCAAGACAGCCGGTGTGTTAGTTTCGTATTCCATTTCATAAAAGTACAGATACTCAGCAAATAAGCCCACATTGGCAAAAAATATCCAATATCACAATTTCTATGAGCAACCATGCCATTATTGACCCTCCTACTATAATATTTTGAAAAACGTCCACCCTCAAATGCGAAACTGTCCCCTGATGCCTTAAGTTTGGAAGTTTTCTTTGATTTTCAGCCACTGGTGATCCCACATGGTAATTTGGCTTATTTGTAATAAAAACAAATAAAAAAGTGTTGACTAAAATACATGTTGTTGCTTTCATAGCCCTTTTGGAATTTCATTAATACTGAAGAGCGGCCAAATGTAATTCGGAGAATTGTGCAATAAGTCCATGCTGGACGATGCTCTCTGGAGATGGCATTTAATAATACACAGCAATGTGGTTAATAGGGATGTAAACAGTGATGTTTGATGTTAAACATGTAACTGATAGCACTGGCCCTAAATGACTGAATTGGTGGAAATGGGCCGTAAACTTAAGAACCCACCCCCAAATCCCAAATTTTCATAAAATGACTGGGACTTTTGAGATATTCATTATCTCCCCTTTGCTACTGATCAGAGTCTAAAGTGGACACCCCCTGCAGGAAAAATAAAGGGAGAGAACAAACCAATTAAGTCAGTTGTGTCATTTCTTATCTGATAACTGTCTTAGATAAAGATACTGACAGGCTCTAAAACAATCAAAATCATAAGATTTCTACTGAAGCTGAATTTCGACCAAAACAGATTCTACAGGATATGATGAAACAGCAACTATGCACACCAGAAACTGCAAGAAAGGGTATTTCAGTTCTGAATGTGTTTGAGAAAGGTTCTACTTTGTTTTTGTTACAGTCAAAGCACTATTTTCTGAGTCTGGGGCATACTACAAGGTAAGAACTGAGTCCCACACTAAAAAAATCTCCATAAAGAATCAGGGAGGAGTGTAACATTGCACTAGCCTTGTCATTCTCCATAATATAAAATGGAGTCAGCACAAGAAAACACTTTCTGGCTGCAAGAAACTACACTTACTTGAATAAGAAAAACTTCTTAACTTGCACATGTGCTGTCATCAGCAACTAACAGCTAGACCTGGTGAGTATTCTGAGGTAAGTAGCCACAGACTGGAAAAGAGAAAGAATTCTATCAGAATAATGTGTCCAAAGTTCATTCTTGGACACACAGAAGGTCTTACAGTGCTGAAAAGGACATTGTTGTTAATATTAAGAAACTGGAGAGGCTTTTGGGACATTTGCACAGCACAAATATGAGATCTGTTAATGAGGCAACCTTTGCATCTATAGTGGTCATGGCACTGCCCATCATTTTTACTGAATTGCCTATTATTTTTTCACAGAATGTGGCTCATGAGACAGGTCATAACATTTACACAGAGATGTTTAGGGCAAAAATGTGCAAAATATCATATTAAGTACTCCTGTGATAAATATTTAAATGGTCTGGTGCAAAATCAATGCGGTTTAATTTCAGACAAGCGCACCCATTGCGATGCCATAAAAGCTTTTCACCAAAACCGATATCTTCTGTGCACCCTTGCCAAGCTCGACAACTGTTTTTGTTGAAAATATCCCTGTTTAAGTGTCTTGGAATGCTGTTAATTGCCTTTTCTGGTAGATTTTAATGCTTGATAGAATGCCTGTGCCACTGTGGTGTGGACTAGTGCCAAATTTTTGACTTCAGTAAAATTTGCCCATTTCCCAAATGGAAAATTCATTCAAAATTGGGAAAAAATGACCAAAAACAAAGCCAAACTAGCTTAAATTACACTCTTTAAGGCCATATTTGGGTGTAAAAATATTCAAATCCTTGAAAATTAACAATGTTTCCACCCCCAGTATGTGAATTAAATGTTTAAGGGCACAGGCTGCAGTCTGGTGTAAGAAAACTGTTTGTCGGCTTTAAATCGGACAATCATACGGTACCTATAGCGTATCATTTCCTGCATAAATATGGAATGCGCGATGGACAAAAACATTGTGGGTACTCATTCGACAAGTAATAAGCTTTTCAAATTGCAGTGAATAAGACCCCAAAAGTTAACTTGAATTTTTTGCATTTTTCCTTAAGGCATCAGGGGACAGTTAATCGCAGCACTTTTTTGTCCGCGCCACACCAAGTTTTTGAATCCTTATCGACAACTCCTGGAGAAAGTGATACTTCTGTTTTGGTTTCAAAGTGCTCCACACATACATGAAATCAAAACAGAATACCAAAGAAACACTTCTCTGTTTGCATAGGCTGACACCAGCAGAATTTCTCTTACCCCACCCACTATTTTTTACCTACAAAAAAGCATGACTCCAACTCACTTTGACAGATCCTGTGAATTTACTCCCAAAACACCAGTACTTGGCACCTGTTGAAATGGCATGTACACTCATTCACATGCAAAGAAATAGACAGAAAAGTATACCACAACCAGTAAACTTTTTCAGGAATCCTCTTTGAAAAACAGCCACTTTTTAGTGTCAAAGCTACCTTCGTGAATTCAGATATGCCGCTGAACCTTGAACTTGCACAGCATCAAGACAGCCGGTGTGTTAGTTTCGTATTCCATTTCATAAAAGTACAGATACTCAGCAAATAAGCCCACATTGGCAAAAAATATCCAATATCACAATTTCTATGAGCAACCATGCCATTATTGACCCTCCTACTATAATATTTTGAAAAACGTCCACCCTCAAATGCGAAACTGTCCCCTGATGCCTAAACTTGTGTGTTTCGCATACAAGGATAGAAAGCAGTGAGAGACGACCTTTTGGATCAATGATTCCTTTGCGGTATTTTAAAAATTCAGGTATTTGAGGGTCACTGATCAGGCTTAATTGGCCGAAACTGGCTGGCCTGGTCTAGATTAAAGAAGATTTTCTGTTCAATGTTGTAGTCCTTGCTTCCAAGGTATTATCATTGTTTAAAGAACTCCTTAAATTTTAGTGGCATCCTTTATAGTTTGATACGTTTTTTTTTTGTTTGTTTGTTTTTGTTTGGTGGTGGGGGGATAACCGGTTAGTACATAAGAAAACAGATATAAGAAATGATACAGTTAAGCCAAAAGTTGTTATTCGATCTGTGCGGTTAAAGAAAATCAAAACATTCTAAGTTCCTACTGAGTTAAAACACAGCTCCCCATCCATGTTTGATAACTATGGGTGAACGGGCATATATACAGTCTAACCTGTCTACAAAGACCACTCAAGGGAAAGAAAAAATATGGTCTTTGTCCACAGGTGGTCTTTATTCAGAGGGTCAGTTCTGCATCATCTGCTCTACCTCTTTAGAAGACAAAGGATTACAGCATAGGATTTATGCAGATATGTATTGGATAATCCCAGTTACACCTGAATGATTCCCTGTTTAAATCCCCTAAAGGTAACATTATGTCAGGTTTTAATAATGAATCACTAAACAATTTAATTTGGCTCATTAAAGGATGTCAACAAACAATTAATTGTCCAATTAAAACTTTGGTCAATGCTATTCAAAGCACAAAGTGGTCTTTGTTCAGGGTAAAAATATGCATTTGGGAAGGATTTTAACTGTCCTCTGGTCCTAGGGCACAGGTGGTCTCAGTTGACAGGTGCATTATATAGTATAATTTGATGGGGGAATTGGAAGTGGTCTTTGAAGACAGGTGGTCTTTGTTCACAGGTGGTCTTTAAGACAGGTTTGACTGTACAACACACAGCGAAGACTCGGATCAGCCTGCGCATGCGCAGGCTGATCTGAGTCTTCACTTGGTGCACATATCCGAAGCTACGAATTAATTGTTGTATGCATTTACATGTAGAATGTTGTTTATTAAATAACTGCACATTAGACAGGCCTATATGCTTATTTTAAGGATAATTCGAGGACAACAGAGACATATGGCATACATTATTGCCACTGTGCTGTACAATTATGCAGATGGCTACACTGTCACGCAACTTCTTTGAATTTAACCCTTGTCTTGCTGAGCCCGGATATGTCTTATCTTACAAACAACGTAGATCCTGATCAGATGGCTTCTTCAGAAGCCATCTGATCAGGATCTACATTCATTGTCATTCTGATTGTGAATTTGTTGCAATAATTTGGATCAAGTAATCTGATTGGTTGATAATCGGTAGTTGGTGTGGCAGATTAAAATATTTAGCAGGACAAGGGTTAACAATCGAATAACTAAACAATTCTTTACCCTGTCAGCCCTAGAGATCGCACTGATACCTATGCAAACGGTGCAGGTATAGTTGAGTCGGCTCAGAACGAGCTGTCTTATCAAGCTCAAGACTGTTTGCCATCATGTTGATGATTTTGACGGATCAACAAGTCTGGAGGATTAAAGCTAATCCAATTCCCTCCCACGAAATACTGTATTGGCGTGACTTGAATTGTTTCATTCTAAGGCAGATACAATGAAAAAGATGGTTTAGGCGGAAGAAAGTGAGTACGAGATAGGACAGCATCATTATTTCAGCGTATGTTGTTAAAACATGAAAGAAGGTGTATCTGATGAGATTGATGAGATATCATTGCTGGAGTTGCAAGGAAGGGCGCTGTTAACGCGGTGGTATCACAATTTTACGTGACTACTTGGCGTAGTACCTTCATTATTGGATCTTCTTTTCAGAAATATTCAGTAAACTGGCATGATTATTTAAACATTCTGTAGTTTTCGGAGATACCAAATCATCTGCAAATCCAGATTCCGGCTTTTTTACATACACTGAAATTCAACAAATTACACATATTTCTGCTTTATGCATGTGAAGAAGGCTATGGTTATTCTTTCTTTGTGATTTCTACACCCAGTGTCCTCTCCAAACAGATCAGCCTTTGGACTATTCAAAAGTGGTCTCAATATAGAAATTTTACTGTACATGTGCATGTAACTGATGACGAACGTACCGTCAGAGACAAAACAGAAGTGAAGGCAATGATCAGGAATCGATACAATTAACCCACATCTCCCATCAGAGACACCAAAGGGAAAGAAACACAAACATGAAACAACCAGACCTTAAGGAAACATCAACAGCAGAAAGCCAAACGGACAGTTACTTTCCCACACTGGCTGCTGGGCTGCTTAATCAGGGTTTACTTATCGGTATCGTGGACTGTGGGTTAATTGTATCGATCCCTGATCATTGCCTTCACTTCTATTTTAAAGCTAGCCGCGACTGATTCTGATCGCAAACTAGTTGCAATGGTTTTCTGGAAGTCGCCGATCGGCCGTCGATTGATTTCGTCAACACTTTCGCTCTGAAATCTGGCAACCTTGCTGATTTAGTGTGATTGAAAAATGGGGCAACAGAATGGCACCTTGATTGTTTTCTGTTTGAAACTTTTATGATGAAAAACTGTGACATGCTTTTTATTTCTAATACAGACATAGATTGTGCATGCTCGCTAGCCCCGTCGGATTGAGGTGGTTACAACAAGTACCGACAATCTGTCTATGGCCAGTGTGTAGTTGTCTGAGTTTTACGTCCCACCAACAGCTAAGGTCAAACGGAGACGGTACTTCTGTTTAAAGACTCGTCCGATAGTCTAGAGAAGCCCGAGCTGGGGCACAAGACCCTGGCTTATGGGGCGAGTAACATAACAACTACACCACGGAGGCTGCTGTCCACGGCCAGTAATAAAGACAATAATGAAAGCCGTGAATGCCCCAACGTTTGCTATTTAAACTGAGGGTGTTAAAGGTGTTCATTGCACGAACTTAGACAGGTGATCATTACGAAAACACCTTTTCAAACACATTCATTTGTAAATTTTACCGCCGAAAAAAAAATCAGAACAAAATTGTGATATTTTTCTTATTTCTGCTCAAAAATATAGATTGATCGTACACGTTTTCAGTCTGACGAGTATCCACTATCTAGGCGTGTATTCGTGATGAATAAAATTCTGTGTAAACTTGACTTTTTGAATTCTACATGTTGTTTATAACTTTGATTTGCTAATATAGTGTAAAGTAATTCTGCAACTTATTTTGTTTCCTAAGTACAATAAGCTCTGATGAAACGGCATAATTATTAAAATTTCATTTACACCATGTTTCTACTCCCTCTGTAACTCATTTAGCTCCTCTCGCATAGTTAAATGAAGTGTACCAGAAATGCTCTGTTCGATTTGCGTGCGGAAAATAGACAAATACATCCAATTTAGTGGAATAAACCAATTTTTCGGTAAGATTATCTGGGTTTTCCTGGAACTGTCTGAGTTCTTGTCTTTTCCTATCACTAAAACGGTATAATTCGTTTCATTCGCTATATTGGGGTTAGACAAATACAAGATTATCAATACATCCGAGGCGCTACATGAAACTTTCTACAAAGCATAAAACAGACAATGAGAGACAGTGTTTCTGTGCAGTCTGGTGATAAGCGAAAACGTCCGCTGATTGAGTACAACTTAACGGGAAAATAAAATTATACTGCGCAAATTGATCTGAAGCTGCAGTTGTTTAACGTATCTTTTTGTGGAGTTTCAGTCCCTAGATAATAGTGTATGGAATTATTGTAAGGCCACAGTAGCAATCAAATGTATATTTCAAGATACAGAGAAAAGAGATTCTAATGCACTTGCGTATGTAACGCGACGTCTGATTGGATAACGTGAAATTTTTCAACGGTATATACCTTGTCTGCATATGTGTTGACCTGTCTGGTATCACGCATTACTATACCGCACAGGATAGATATTACTACGCGATTAGTAGAAGATAACGAGCTGGCAACGCATATAATTTTATCAAATTTGCAAGAAACCAAACTTGTTTTTTGTCTGAGATTTTACCAGTGATGTATGTCCGAAAATGAAATGATTCGCCTTGACTTATCACACGCTCATACATAATTTCTAAAAACGGAAAACTGGAATTTCCCTTGAAAAAAAAACAACATTAAATGGTAGATATCCAGAATCCCCGTATACGACAGGACGGTGCAGAGCACTACCTGATGACGATATCCTGTCGGAAACCAAACACCATCATGTAACGTCACTTTTTATTGGTTGGTACGTGGTTTTACGCAGTTGACGGCACATGCCGTTTTGGGTAAAGCAGCAGTTTTGCAACAAAACAAAGTGAATCAGTGCATTAGATCGGGGATAACTGTATTTAAAATTGTCGGAGGTAAATCGACGGTTTCAGGGATGCAAATTCCGTTGACGCGCCGCCGAAAACGAAATTTCTGACCGTAAAACCTCCGATGTACCTCCCCAAATGACAATTTGGATAACACAAATAAAAAAACTACATGTACTTCTACATAATACTTATTTACCCCCATCCTGCTGAATTAATTGATTTCGGTCACACCCATTTCTGACTAACAGCCTATCAAATTACTTGATATGATTTTTTACACTGTTTGCAAAGGTAGGGCTGTTGTGTTAAGCAAGATAAGGGTTAACATTGTCACAAGAAACGACCGTCATGGAAGGTAAGCCGTAACCTATTTTTCCAGATGATGCCTTTTTGTCATTCGTGCAAAGTCATTTACTTCAGTCTTTATTAACCCCCATCCCGCTGAATTAATTGATTTTTAATTAATTGACTTCAGCACCCAATTTTGTAAAATCATTCTTCGATATTAAAAGATCGGGTACAACATGGGTGTTATATGACAGACTGCATGCTTGGTAGTTAACCCAATCACGGTTGACAACTTTGCTTCCCTCTTTAATTGCACGCTGGTGGGTCAGGCCTCAGATTCTATGACAGTTCCAGCGTGAAGGCATATTCAGAATTAGAGAAATCTAATTCAAGGTAATGTTGGTTGGTGCATGATGCTCTATCTCTGGTCGGGCCCATCGGAGTCTAACTGTTGGTTTACGTTTGCTCCAGCATTTCAGTGGTTTCTTGCTGTCGAGTCCTCACCGTTGTTTCATCTCTGTGGTTGTTGGATTATTTGTCAGGAGGCCTTTATTCGGACTGAACAAATTATTTGTCTAAATCGCGACGGAAGTAAGGGCGAGACTTGTGGCCACGTAAAATCGATTTAAGCCCCCCAGTGGAATTCGTTTCCGCTTACCGTTCCGAGGCGGTTCTTCTGTCGCGGTTTATTTTTGTTATTGTTTGTCTTTGGGTGTTTGTGTCGCTTATATTGTTTTATTTTGGATAGCTTGTTGGCCATTTTGTGGGAAAGTAACTGTCCTTTTGGCTTTCCGCTATTGATGTTTCCATTAGGACTGTTGTTTCATGTTTGTGTTTCTTTCCCTTTGGTGTCTCTGATGGGAGCTGTGGGTTGATTGTATCGATTCCTGAGCATTGCCTCCACTTCTATTTTGCCATAATGGCTGATCCTAGAAACCATAATGGTTCCCCACCGTTTACATATTTTCTTGTGCAGACAAATTGATATCAAAGATGTACTTAAAATATTAAAATTAAAAATTAAGGAGTTGAAGAAGTTTGGATAGCCAATTTGCCATTTTGTGGGAAAGTTTTTCAGTGGTTTCTTGCTGTCGAGTCCTCACCGTTGTTTCATCTCTGTGGTTGTTGGATTATTTGTCAGGAGGCCTTTATTCGGACTGAACAAATTATTTGTCTAAATCGCGACGGAAGTAAGGGCGAGACTTGTGGCCACGTAAAATCGATTTAAGCCCCCCAGTGGAATTCGTTTCCGCTTACCGTTGCGAGGCGGTTCTTCTGTCGCGGTTTATTTTTGTTATTGTTTGTCTTTGGGTGTTTGTGTCGCTTATATTGTTTTATTTTGGATAGCTTGTTGGCCATTTTGTGGGAAAGTAACTGTCCTTTTGGCTTTCCGCTATTGATGTTTCCATTAGGTCTGTTGTTTCATGTTTGTGTTTCTTTCCCTTTGGTGTCTCTGATGGGAGCTGTGGGTTGATTGTATCGATTCCTGAGCATTGCCTCCACTTCTATTTTGCCATAACGGCTGATCCTAGAAACCATAATGGTTCCCCACCGTTTACATATTTTCTTGTGCAGACAAATTGATATCAAAGATGTACTTAAAATATTAAAATTAAAAATTAAGGAGTTGAAGAAGTTTGGATAGCCAATTTGCCATTTTGTGGGAAAGTAACTGTCCTTTTGGCTTTCCGCTATTGATGTTTCCATTAGGGCCTAGTTGTTTCATATGTGTGTTTCTTTCCTTTTGGTGTCTCTGATGGGAGATGTTAGTTAATTGTATCGATTCTTGGTCATTGCCTTCACGTCTAGAAGCCCCCGTGGTCTAGTGGTTACGCTACTCGCCTTGTGAACCAGGGGTCGCGGGATCGATTCCGGGCTTCTCCAGACTTTCGGGTGAGTCTTTAAACAGAGGTCCCGTCTCCGTATGACCTTAGCTGTTGGTGGGACGTAAAACTCAATCACACTCGCCTTCACTTCTATTTTCTTATTTGTTAATTGAATTTGTGCCGTTGGTTCATGGTTCGTCTGTTTTTGCTTGTGCCTCCGTGTCACTCACTTTCTTTAGGTGAGTTGAGATGCCTGCATTCTTTGATCGTGGCCTTTCCTGGGTGACCTTTTCGGATGAAACACAAACTTTTGTCAGACAGGTAATATAGAAGCCTCCGTGGTGCAGTGGTTACGCTACTCGCCTTGTAAACCAGTGGTCGCAGGATAGATCCCGGGCTTCTCCAGACTTTCGGATGAGTCTTTAAACCGATGTCACGTCTCCGTATGACCTTAGCTGTTGGTGGGACGTAAAACTCAAACACCCACTCACTCAGACAGGTTATATACATTTCGGAAAGTTGAGTTGTGAGACTCAACTGACCACGGTGATAAATGATTAGGCAAAAGTCTTGGACAAAGGATGACAGGTGGATACATTTATTCTAAATTTTGAAAAGGCCTTTGACGCATCCTCCCATGAACTACTTAAAAGAAAGTTATTTTCTTATGGCGTTGACGGGAAGATTCTCAGTTGGATTGATTCCTATCTTTGCTTCAGAAAACAGTGAGTTGTTGTTTACGGTGAAACTTCATGCTGGTCTCCAGTTTTGTCTGGTGTCCCACAAGAGACCGTTCTTGGGCCATTGTTGTGCATTAATGATATTTCCACTGATATTGACTCCGAAAGATGACTGTGTTTGCTATCGTGAAATTAGAGCGGCATATGACTAATTGAAACATCAGAGGGATATAGAAAATGGTTTTGGGCAAGAAAATCGGGTATGAGATTTCAGCCTGTTAAAGGCAATAGTATGCAAAACCGAGGCTCATATTACACTTTAGAGGGAACTGTCCTCGAAAATGTGGATGCCATTAAATACATTGGCGTGACCATTACACATGACTTGAGAAAGAATACACATATTAGCAATATGTGTACAAAGGCTAATAGAACACTTGGTTTCTTGAGACGAAATTTACCATTGCCCCCAGGATCTTGGAATACGGTACATATAGTTGTGTGCGGGACCCTCAGTGAGCAGTCCTTCGGGAAGAAATTGAAAACGTTCAGAATAAGACAGCTAGATTGTAACGAGCAATTATTGCTTTGTAACTGAAAGTATGACAGGAATACTGAAAAAAAACTTGAAATGGGAGTCTCTGAAGAAAAAGAGGAGAGACATAGAGGATCTTACATGAGTGTTTATGTATTATCGAATTTGAAAAGGGGTAAAATGCGAGGCTTCGCCGAGCATTTTATCCCTTTTCCTAAACGAGTTTAATAAATTCAATGATACATGAGCATGAATGCAAGATTCATATGACATTTAAAACGCATTTTATTCACGATTGTTTACAAAAATATCAATATTCCGCCATTAGTAAACGCGACGTCGTTAAGGAAGTCGTACATGTAACGTTACGGGATGTATCTAGCTAATTTGCATATTTAATCCACTAGTGGAATATCGAAAATGTAACATGGCGTTATTACACTCTCAGACGCGACGTCATATGATAAAGTAGACTTATACTATTGAACATAGGAGAAGGGTGCTGCCAGAATTCCAACAGATGACCTTATTCCCCCAATTAGAAGCAACAGATATAGTAACTCTTTGGCATTTCATATCGCCACTGCAAGAAATATTTACAAGGCAACCGTCTCCCCTCAGATCATTAGAGATTGTACTTCCAGATTCGGTAATATCATCCACTGAAGGTGCAAATGATAAAGAAGCTGAGTTTGCTTCTGCCTGGTGAAAGAATGTCATCTGACGTGTCAGCAGCAACAGTTCCGCAGCGTCTGATCAGGGTCTACACTGTTTGCCAATGACCCAAAAATGAGCCTCTATTCATATATGGGTTGAACCGGACCGGAGACCCTAAAGGAAGATTTTCTTGTGGTGGAGGTCGTATAATCAGCCAGCAACAGTTGTAATTGCTATCATATTTTCTAGAATTGTTTCACCCAAATCTTGTTTTTATTGATCCAAACATTTTCTTGTCAGCACTGCACGATATTTTATACTCGTATAGGGACCAAAGTCATTTATTTAGCTGCGCCTTTGTCCCTATATTTAGACTGGTAATTATGTAATTGAATAGAACTGTTAAGTGAGAAAGCCAACTGCCTGGAAAAACATTAATGCCTTGTAAAACTGTGTGTGTTCGGTACTTTGTTACGACAATTGTATTGTGTTGTGGTGTCAAAAACAGAGATCAAGACCACAAACAGTTCTGTTGAGGCAATGAACACCCCTGTAAACTCCATTTTATGAAAAGAAAAATGGGGTTTACAGGAGTATACATTTCTTTTTACTTCTCATGCAAACCATAGATTGTGGGTATTCGATAAAACCATTGTATACTAGTGGACTCTTTCATTGCTATATGTTGGACAAGTCCATTTGTCATATAAGAGGTGTCAGACCTATTTTTGAAGGAAAATTCTGTTAGCAAATAGTGCAGGCCCTGATCAGACGCCGCGTTCTGCGGCGTCTGATCTGGGCCTGCACTGTTCGTCAAGGTACCCCTTTAGGGGTTTCCGGCATACAAAGGGTTAATGACTTGTAAACTGTGTGTGTGTGTTCTGTACTTTGTCACGACAATTGTATTGTCTTGTGGTGTCAAAAACAGAGATCAAGACCACAAACAGTTCTGTTGAAGCAATTAACACCCCTGTAAACACCAATTTATGAAAAGAAAAGTGGGGTTTTCATGGATATACATTATCTTTTTTATTTCTGATGCAAAACATAGATTGTTGGTACTCGTTCAAACCGCGGTTCTTAATAGAACCAAAAATCTATTTTTGGACTATAAATAAGAAAAATATCAAAATTGTTCATCGGAAATAAATGCTAGATGTATTTATGTATGTATGATTTGATGTTTAACGTCCCCAGCAACAGTGTATAGGTCATTTTAGAGACGTTGCTTCCGATTTTATGGGACTTTTACCCGACATTGAGATGAAATGACATATCAAGACCTGTCGCCCAATGAAACCAAAAGGGTTTATAAGCATTGACGGTCCGACTTGCACCTGGCAGACTTAGATCCTCTGTGCGGTTTACAAGTACTTGTGTGCGGTCGGATTCAGCTCTGCGTGGAAGCATCATGCAGCCCATCTATTTCTTTAAGAAAAATGCTGGATAAGAAAGCCGCCATTCTAAAATACGGATGTGATGTGTTATCGTAATGTTTAAACTTGTAATTATGTACTAATTGAATAAAACTGTTAAATGAGAAAGCCAACTGCCTAGACAACCTAAATGACTTGTAAACGAACTTTGTTACGACAATAGTACAAAGACCGTGCTTTTTTTGTTTTGGTTTTACGGCCCCTGCAAGATTATTTCACTCATATCGAGCCGATCGTTAATCAGAGGTTGGCGATAACCGGAGTTCCCGGAGAAAAACCGACCGACCTTTCATAGCAGAACTTGGCGTCTCACATGTGACCCGAGTCAGGCTCCAACCCACAGCGGTGAGAAACCTAATGATTCAGCCAGCGCTCTTATCCACTAGGCCACGGAGGCCCGTACAAAGACCACAGATAGTTCTGGTGCATCACAAAAACACGCGTATATAATTTTGAAATCTCCCTCCCCTCCCCCACCCCCCCCCCCCCCCCCACCCCCCAAACCAAACCCCATGTTTATATGGTTAAACTGGCGTTTACCGGGTATTCGTTATTTTTTTCTTATTTCTGCCCCAAAACGTAGATTGTGGGTACTCGTTAGAACCGCCTTGCCGATGCGGTTCTAACGAGTTCCCACAATCCATATTTGGAGCAGAAATATGACAAATATCACTACTTTTTATCAGAAAATGTTCATTGTTTCAATATATCTGAATAGGCGTGTTTTCATAATGGGGTTTATGTAATTTAACCCAAAAAGTAAACAGAACTTTTCTTCAGGATAAATGAACACTAAAACGCTATGGCACAGACGGCACCCTCATCTTCTGACGAGGAATGGCATGACTTGTCTAAGATTATAGTATCCTATCATTCAGAAAAAAATACATGTACGTAAAAATTTTGAAGAAAAAAAAATCGGTTTTGATTCATCTTATCTTGACGACCTTCGAAACACTGGAATATATATATATTTTTTCTTATTTCTGTTCCAAGGAATGATTGTGGGTATTCGTTAGGAAAGTCCCTTTAAGACCGTTGCAGTTAGCACCGATGATCTATATCTGGACCAAAACTATGAAATATATCAATACTTTTCATTAGAAACAAAATAGATTACCCAACATGCTCATTCGTATGAACTCTTTTCTACAGTCATCATCACGAAAGGACGCCTATTTAAACATATTGAAAATTTTACCACCAAAAACGATGAAAATTTTCTGATAAAAATCCAGATAATTTTCAAAATTCTGCTCAAACATAAATTGTGGGCACCCGTTAGGAACGCCTCGCCGAGGCTATTCTAACGAGTACACAGTTTCTGAGCAGAAATAAGAAAAATAACGTACAGCCATGTAAACCCCAATTTTACTCATTACACAAACACGCCTATACAAATGCATTGCCACCTTTATCGCCAAAAAATAAAAATTTTATGATGAAAAATTGTGATATTTTTCTTATTTCTTTTAGAGCAGAAATAATGAAAATAAGGTATACCCCCGGAAACCCCGGTTTTACTATATAAAAGTGGGGTTCAAGGGGGTCAAAATTATATAGGTGTGTTTTCGTGATGGTATAAAATCGCGGTTTAAGGCGGCGAAAACTACATAGGCGTATTGTCGTGATATTTTCTCAAGATGCGGTTGTTAGTCAGTTTCTTAAGAAAGATTTGTTTGTTTGTTGTTTGTTTGTTTGTTTGTTTGTTTGATTTGAGGTTTAACTTCCCCGTCAACACTGTACAGGGTATTTTGGACCATTGTTTCCAGTTTTGTGAGACTTTTACCCGAAATTGAGATGAAATGACATCTCAAGCCCTGTCGCCCAATGAAACCAATAGGGTTTATAAGCATCGACGGTCCGACTCGCACCGCTTTGCCTGGGCAGGCTTAGATCCTCTAAGTGGTTTACCAGTACTAGTGTGCGGCCGGTTTCAGCTCTGCATGCAAACATCATGCAGCCAATCTATTTCTTCAAGCCCCTATGGGCGGGGGCGATTCTGACAAAAGAATCTGCATTGTAACGGTTTACCGTTGACAAGAAAAAAAAGAGATAGGTAAACTGACCGGTGCGACATGACCTAAACAGCGTTGACTGGACGTAAAACACCAAACAAACGAAATTAAACTCTTGCTAACAATATGTTGTAGGTATAACAGAAAGGTGTCAAATAACATCTGCAGCCGTTCAAATCGGAGGCTAGCAATAGAGAATACTGGAATACAGGAATTTATATTGAATTTAGGTTTTACATCCCCGTCAACAATATTTAAGTCATTTTGGAGACGTTGCTTCCAATTTTGTGGGACTTTACCCGACACT
The DNA here is from genome assembly GCA_963580285.1 of Lucinisca nassula. Lineage (NCBI taxonomy): Eukaryota > Metazoa > Mollusca > Bivalvia > Lucinida > Lucinidae > Lucinisca > Lucinisca nassula. The sequence goes on from OY757011.1 coordinate 2,786,748, forward strand.
GAGATGAAATGCCTTCTCAATCCCTACCGCCCAAACAAACCAATAGGGTTTATATGCAGGGACGATCCGACTCGCATCACTTTACCTGGGCCGGCTTAAACCGTACTCATAGCTCCCCTGCTAGCATTCTACATAAATCTACAGCGGGCCGTTAGCGGCCCGTCAGCTACCCTGACGGGCCGCTAACGGCCCGCTGTAGATTTATGTAGAATGCTTACTGGGGATCTGCGTGGAAGCGCCATGCAGCCCAATCTATTTATGCAAGCCCCGATGAGCAGGGATGGGCAGAAATGTGTATACCACCCATCATATTTACCGCAAACTTATGCAAGGTAGACAACTGTAGCGACTTACTGTTTGCTTTGCTATCAACTGAGTCCTACTGAAAAAGGGTCTCCTCTTAAGGGGAATGGGATCAGCTTTTTCCGCCTTTTTTCAAAGTGAGCCAACGTTTGAGACTTCCTGTTCGATTTTCTATAAACTCTATCCCAATGAAAACAGGGTCTGCTCTTAAAGGAAAGAGTTTGTTCCTCAGGAGTAAATTCTTTCCTTCAAGAGTTGACCCCTTTTGACATGGGAGACAAAAATACTTTTGCTGGAGTTTCCTCCCCTGAAGGTGTATCGATTCCCCTTAAAGGAATGAATTTGCTCTTCGCGGTAAAAGCAGACCCAAGGGCAAATCCTTACCTTAAGAAATAAATGAACAAAATAGTTTTAAAGAATTGCCTCCCCTGAATTATTTCCCGTGTAAAAAGTTCTCTTGTCAGAGTTATTTCCCCTTGGGTTGCATACATTCCCACTTAATGAGAAGAACCCAGAGATAATTTCCAAGGGAATGAATGAGATTATCATCTGAGGGTTTGATCGCTTTGCTAATGGCATTTAGTTTCAATCGACATGTAAACAACATTACGGTTTAACATAAAAGCGATATTAATCAGATTTCGCGAGTCGCATCGCTGTTGCTGATGCTCACTGTGAAATCATTAGATCCGAAATAAAGTGGTGGTAGTGGGTGCATTTTATGGTCCTTCAAGATAATTTCATTTATGTCGAACTGATAGTTATTCCAAGGGATTCAAAACTGGCGCACTTGAAATAAAATCATCCGACTCTCCGCTGCAGAGCTTGATGTGTCATATATTACCCGGATAAGGCTAAAACCCAATGCCGTGAGAGATCTTATGTTTGAGAGGCAGAGATGCCTGCTGTTGGTCTTTTGAATTATGGGCTGAAAACGTATTATTATTATTATTTTCATCAAAAAGTCAGCCTCGATAGCGCAGTGGTCAACGCGTTCGACTTATGATGGTCTTTAAGTCCCAAAGGTGGTCTCTTATTAGGACACACCGGGTGTAGCAAACACAAAGAATAGCTGAAACGTTCTCAATAAGCTTTTAAAAGTAGAATTGGTCTTAATTTTAGGTGGTCTTTATAGCGTAAATAGCAAAATTTTTCCAAAGTAGCTCTTCTTTCAGATTTTTTAAGTTACACGTTTATGGGATGTAACATTTTCAACCTGTTTCAGTAGGGACATAGTCATAAGGAAAGAAGGTGTTCATCAGAAACAAAATCTTTCCTTTATGCGATCTTTTATTTTATTTTTTATTTTTTAATTTTTTTTTCAGACGGATTGGGTTTACGGAAAATCAAACAGGAAGTCCCGAAAGTTCTCTCCTTTGAAACAAATGGCCGGTGATATGTCAGGTATATAATTTACCCTTAAAAACGATGAAAGAGCGCATACAAAGAGCCAAGGAAATTAGAACGTTTCAATGTTGCAACACGCAGGCAGAGACTGCAGTAATGATCCTAAGTATTGGGAAAGACAAGCCTAAGCAAACAGTGCAGACCTAGATCAGACTGCTCTAGAAGGAGCAGTCTGATCAAGCTCTACACCGTTTACCATTCCGTCTCCACTACTCCTTGCTTGATCGCGATTCAAACCTGCTAACCCTCATCATGCTGTTCACGACAACCCCTATCTTTGCAAACAGTGTAGATTCAGATCAGATGGCTTCTGAAGAAGCCATCTGATCAGGATCTACACTGTTTGACATTCAGTTTTTGAATTTGCAGGAATAAATAACATCAAGTAATCTGATTGGTTCAAAGTCAGAAATGGGTGTGGCTAAATTGAATATTCAGCAAGAGAAGGGTTAAAATTTAGTAGAATTACATCAAGTGCTCAAGGTGTCTGAATTGTTGGAAATGTTAACGTAATAAGGTGAAAGGATACATTTGACATTATTTTCGCACTTTTTGCAAGTGAAACAAGATTCCTGACATCCAGTTTGCGATCCTGTATATCCAGTCCCTCCGAGAAACGTGTCTATTCCTATTTTTCTAAAGACATAGGGCCTCTGTTAACATGGAGACGCAAGTAGTTTTGAAAGAGTTGTATTCATGTTCTTAAAGGAAAATGAGTCCGATCCTAAATATTGTAATTTCTGCTGCCTCTGTTTTTCACTTGTAAATGTATGTGTACCGACATAACAGTTAATTATTGCCGGCCTCAGTGGCTCAGTCGGATGCACGTCTGACTGGTGATCAGGAGAACGCGGGTTCCACTCCCGCCGGGGTCGGCAACATTCTTTCGTGGAGATTGATCATGAAATCTTTTCTACGGCCATTCTCTCTCTTCCTCTGATTCAAGAAGGGCAGTTGTCAGTTTCTGGCGAAAGAATGTGCACTGTACTGGTTAACCGCTTACGTATAAGCCTGCCCAGGAAAGTGTTGATAGGTAAACTGACCGGCTCAAAAATGACCTAAATAGTGTTGACTGGGCCTTAAAACTCCAATACAAACAAACAAACAGTTAATTATTTCATAAATCAAAGCACTGACAGTACTGGTGGCTCTATTGTCTTTGAGTGTAGACTGGGAATTTGTGGATTCCTTTAAATTTATATTCTATGCAAACCCTGATCTCGTCTGAACTAGTACTACACTGTTTGCCAAAGTCCAAATACACGAGGTCAGTCAAGATTTTACGTTTTAGACAAAGGATCATACATTGGCAGCGATAGTCACGTTGGCAAGAGCTGCAGTTAGTATTTTTTGGCCCCATCTCAGTTTTAATTGAAATTCGGAAAATAATGTTTTTTATTCTTGTTTTTTTTTTTTTTTTTTTTGTTGTTGTTGTTGTTTTGTTTTGTTTTTATTCTTCATATAGGAACAGTCGATCGTTTTATCATGACGAACACTTTTTAGTGAATTCACTGTCTACCCTTGTTGCATACGATGAATAACCGACGATTCACAGCTGGAACGTGTCTTTTGGGGTATTTAAGTTAATAAATGAAATTAATCTCAGTTTGAATTATAATACGGAAATTCATACAGGAACTGTCGCTCCTTTAATCTAAGTGAAATCACTGTCTACCCTTGTTGCATACGATGAAACACCGCCATTCACAGCTGGAACGTGTCTTTGGGGTATTTAAGTCGCAACTTCGAATTAGTTCGGACTGAAAAGTCGGATCACAATGCGTAAGCACGGGAGCTCCCACCCATTCAAGAGACAACTGCATAACGAAAACACGCCAATATAATGTTGACCCCCTTGTACCCCACTTTAATATAGTAAAACTGGGGTTTACAGGGGTAAACCTTATTTTTCTTCTTTCTGTTCTAAAATATAGATTGTGGGTACTCGTTAGAACCGCCTCATTGAGCAGAAACAAGAAAAATATCACTATTTTTCATCTTAAAATTTTCGTTTTTTCCGGCGGAAAAGTTTACAGTGTGTTTGTATAGGCGTCTTTTCGTAATGGACTAGTAGAATGACAAATACAAAAGAATGGCAAATCTGCAAATAACTTCGAATACTAATATTTGCAAAACAAAGTTAAAGCAAACATTCCAGTTTAAAACAGAAAATGGTAAAAACATACGGACTTAGATATAATGCTGAAATTTGGCGCCTGAAAGTCAGCTTTAATAGATTAACTCTTTGCACGCCGGGTAATTTGGCATGCTTTCTTGTCGACTGTGGATTCGTTTTTTAAAATTAACTTTCTCAAAACTGTTTCAGGAATACAAACAGAGTGCCAAATAGTTTGGATCCAGATCAGGCCCGATGTTTTATCGGGCCTGATCTGGGGCCAAATTATTTTCAAAGGTTATCTGCAGGCGACTAAAGTCACCATTAGCGGGGAAAGTTAAAGAATCGTCTCTTTTCGCAACATCGCTTTCAGTCATAAGCAAGTAGTATGCCTCTTTTTATTCCCTAAATGTCATATATAATCCTTTTAATTTCTTCAAACATCATATATAATTTTAATAATTTATTTATTTATTTAAAATTTCTTGACAACATATATACATACATAGTACATACGTATGCATCAAAGGAATGGATGTAGGCTCAGCCTATGCGTATCCTCTCCTTGATGTCATATCTGTTATCAAGAAAGTATTAATAAATAAATGATTAAATAGGTGACCTTTATTATTTTAATAAGGAAGTCTATTGACAAACGTTTGTCAATAGCACAAAGTCGGTAAAAATGCTATTGACAAACGTCTGTCAATAGCACAAACTCGGTAAAAATGATATTGACAGACGTTTGTCAACAGCACAAACTCGGTAAAAATGCTATTGACAGACGTCTTTCAGACTTCAGAGTCGAAATGCGAAAATTGTTTTTCTTTTTATATTTCTTTTGTACATAATTGTAATTTTAGAAGGGCAGTTGTCGACTTATGCCATGGAAAAGTGCTCTGTACTTGTTAACCGCTTATTTATAAACATGTCAGGGAAAAGTGCGGGGAGGTTAACTGACCGGCTAGAATTGACCTAAATAGTGTTGATCAGGAGGATGTGGGTTCGAAACCTGGCGGCGTCGGCAACATTCTTGCGTAACGATTGATCATGGACCCACTGATTCAAGCAGGGCGGTTATCAATTTTTATAGAAAGCATGCGTATGTATGTGTTAACCGTTTCCGTATAAGATTTTCTTGTGATTGTGGATAAACCAAGTGACCGGCTCGATATGACCTAAATAGTATTAATCAGGAGGTCGTGGGTTCCATGCCTGCCGGGGTCACCAAGATTCTTGCTCGGAGCTTGATCATGAATCCGCTGACATGTATGTGTTCACCGCTTCCGTGTAAGTCTGTCTTGGGAAATTGTGGATAGGTAAATTGACCGGCTTGATATGGCTTATAATGACCGGCTTGATATGACTTAAATAGTGTTGACTGGGCAGTAAACTCCAATACAGACAAACAAAACAGAAAATAAGAACTAGCTAAATTTACTTTTTATTACATACATGAGGCTCCAGATAAGACATGTGAAAACATACGATGTGGGTACTCATTAGAAGTGCACTGATGAATCGCTTCTAATGAGTACCCACAGCATATGTTGTCATGCATACATAAGAAAGGTAATATTTGAGCTTGATCATGAATCCGCTGACATGTATTTGTTCACCGCTTCCGTGTAAGTCTGTCTTGGGAAATTTTGGATAGGTAAATTGACCGGTGTGGGTACTCATTAGAAGTGCACTGATGAGTCGCTTCTATTGAGTACCCGCAGCATATATTGTCATGCATACATAAGAAAGGTAATATTTGTTTGGAAACACACACTTATCAGCAGCTGTGAATCATAGCATATCAGCAAACACAACTTAGGTAAAGAATCTCAAACTTAAACAAAATGGGAGATAAACATCGCCTCCGACCTGTCTTAGTTGATCATGAAAACACTTATTTTGTGCTTACTCATTATTATAACATGACGTTAACGTTTTTCCCATTGAACCCAGTGGAAACGTCAGCGTTTGCAAATATGCGATAATTCACGTCGTCAACGTGGTGCGTGCAATTTGGCGTCATCGTGACGTTGCATGTAAACATTTCCTTCTGTCGACATCCGCTGCAAAATAGTCCCCAAGATAACGCTTTGTTACTACTGTATTTCAGTTTAGCATCATGTTAGAATCGAAATAATTTCCACGCACCCGGTGTGTTATCGTGATTAACACACGGTGTTGTCGGGCAGATGCGAATATTAATTCACTCCGGCTTCGCCGTCGTGAATTAATATTTCGCAATCTGCCCTCCAACACCGTGTGTTAATCACGATAACACACGGTACGTGGAGATTATTTCTTAATTATCGCTTCGATGAGGCGATTCTAATCAATACACACAGCATAAGATGTGAACATGATGTATTATCATAATGATTTCAAATATTATACAACTAACAGCATTTGAAGACGAAGTTCTTTTTCTCTTCAATCAGCTTTACTGTACGTTTGTCGATACAACGGTGGTGAAGCCATGCATCGCAGGCCACGCATTGTACCATTTCGCTGTCATACAGACCGCGACATTTGCAATATATGTTTTCCTTGGTTTTTGTTATTTTTTTCTTTTTCCAGTTTGTATTTATATTGAATGGGAAATTTGAATTTTTTTTATTTTCTAGACAACTAATGAGATGGCTGCGCATTTTATCTTGAACAAAAAGTGTGTTTCGAAGGATTCATTCCAAAACAGATTGCAACAGCAAAAGCAATCGCAAAAAACTTTCGCATTTCGACTCTGAAATCTGAAAGACGTCTGTCAATAGCATTTTTTACCGAGTTTGTGCTACTGACAAACGTCTGTCAATAGCATTTTTACCGAGTTTGTACTATTGACAAACGTCTGTCAATAGCATTTTTACCGACTTTGTGCTATTGACAAACGTTTGTCAATAGCATTTTTACCGACTTTGTGCTATTGACAAACGTTTGTCAATAGACACTCCGTTTTAATAATGCTTTCCAGAAAACAACGACATCGGAAGCGATTAGTGTTTAAGCAAAATATCAAGTAGATTTGTACAAGGTTTCAAAATAGAAGAATCGTGAAAATAGCCTGACTGCATAATATAATAAGTAAAACCATCCCATAACAGCTACACAAAGGCGTAGTATTTTTATATACGACTATAATTCCGAGGCGTTGGGTTTCTGTACCTGGAATCGCTTTTACCTTTTTCATTCGGAAAAAAGTACCATCATCACGTGAACAAGCCCGTGAAATGAAGATCCCACTAAACCCCATTTTATATAGAGAAATCTGGGGTGTATGAGGGTGTAAATCATTTCCTAATTTCTTCTCCAAGACTTAGGTTGTGGGTACTCGTTAAAACCGCCTCATTGGGGCGGTTCTAACGAGCATCCACAACCTATAAATAACAAAAATGTCACAAATTTTCATCAAAAAAAAACTTTTTTTTGAGGCATGAAAAATACACTATATTACACGGACTTGTTATCGTAATGCGCTAATTGTTCACACTTAATATGACAGTTATAAAAGTATACTTACCGAAACTCGACCTCGGTGGACTTAATTAACCATCCTTTCACGACTTTATGTAAAAATATTTTTTTTCGAAATTGAGTCAGCGCATGACAAAACCCACAATAAGACACGTGCGCCCAATGAAGACTCAGATTAGCCTGCGCATCCACGCAGTCTGATCAGAGTCTTCGTTGGAAGACTCAGATCAGCCTGCGCATCCGCGCAGTCTGATCAGAGTCTTCGTTGAGCGCTCTAAGGATAGCTAAGGGCCCAATGCTCCTTCATGCAGCAAGAGAAGTCTCTGGTTAGACTATATGGATGCACAGGCTGATCTGATTCTTTGCTGGGCGCACATGTTAATTGTAGGAAATGCTGTGCCCAAGTCCCGCTTTAAGAATCACGATAAAACTCCGAAGAAAAAAACGGTTTTGCATGTATCCAACTCAATTTTCAGGTCCATTGTACACTTGTTCGACGACTAATTAATTAATCCATTCATGCTTACCATGTTGCTTTACCTATTTCTTTTAAAACATTTTAACCATTTTAAGACTTTCCCAGCACTCTAGAGTAGTCTACGTTCAGCACAACTAATCAAGTAGACTCAGTTACTCTGCTCTATTTACGTAAAGAAAATTGTCCAAATATATTCAATTTGCTGAAATAACCCAATTTTTCGACAGAATTATCTGGGTTTCCCTCACTGTCTGAATTCATGTCTTTTTCTATTACCAAAATAGTATGATTTGTATCCTTCACTGTATTTTGGTCAGACAAACACGAGATTATCAATACAGTGTTGTTCTGAGAAGTCGCAAAAACAATTGAGTGTGCGCTTCACTTAATAAACACTTTCAGTAATTTCTTCTCTGTAAATGAGTTTACAAATGTCAATTTTAAAAAAAAAAATCAAATTTAAATTGCCCGCATTTATGTTAGATCCAAAGGCACTAAAAATTAGATTGGCCATTTACAAAAAAAAAAAAAAAAAAAAAATATTCACTGCGGAACACGAAGTCCATAACCACACATTATTGTCATTTAAACTCACAATTTAAACCTTTATACCTAAATTAACCCTTTTTTGTATCTGAGTATTCAAGAATGTTAAAAAAGCGATAGACTGGTCGGTCCATCATTAATCGACTGGTATTCAGACTCAACCAAAACAGAAAATTATATGATTATCCCATATTTGCCTTGTGGTCCATTTTCGGAACATGGTCAAATAGTGTATACCCTGATCAGACGTCGCACTCTGCGGCGTCTGATCAGGGTCTACACTGTCTGTTAAACATGCAGGATTTGCTGCAAACCTTACAGCAAATAAACCCAATAAGAAACTCCTTATATTGGAAAAAGAACTGTCCAAAACTATTCAGTGGAACATTCTGTTTGCCACGTATTGGTTAAGCGCGCGCATCTCTCTTGATAGTAGTTGATGAGCGCCAAATTATGGCAAAGAAAGCGTCTTTTGGAAGAGGATTAATCCACATAAGGCGTTATGGATTCTGTATAATCATAATCAAAGACTGGAATCGATAGAATAAGAAACAGACATAATAACTTATCATGCAATCGCAATGAAGTCTACAAAACCGACACTGCTGATGGTATATCCCTCAGTTTTTGTACGTGACGGCGAAATTTCTTATAACTATCAAACAAAGAATTTTCTTTAAACCGCGGAAGGATTTTCAGCGTACGGTGAAATCAAGTTGATGGCTATCTGGTTATTTGTTTGATTTGATACTTAAAGTCTCCGTCAACACTGTCATAGGTCATTTTGGAGACGCTTCTTCCAATTGTGTGGGACTTTCACCCGACATTGAGATGAAATGACATCTTAAGCCCTGCCACCCTATGAAACCAATAGGGTTTATATGCATGGACGGTCCAACTCGCACTACATTTGCTGGGCATGCTTAGAACCTCTAAGCGGGTTACCAGTACTCATGTGCGGTTGGTTTCAGCTTTGCGTGGAAGCATCATGCAGCCCATCTATTTCTTCAAGCCCCGATGGGCGGGGGCGGAGATGGCTACCTGGTTAATTACGTTCTATGAATAGACTGCTGTCCTTTGGAAGCAAAGGCAAAATTACTAAAAATACCAGATTCGTGTCATTTGATATCAAGTGAAGTGTCAGGCTCGGCTTCGAGAACCCATTGAGAATCGCTCGGCAAGCATCGCGATTCGACAAGCTCTGTAATGCAAGTAGCCGTACAGTTAATTCAGCATTTTTTTTTTCAAGTTGTCGTACTTAAAAATCCAAGTTGCCGTACTCCTTTGTATTTTGTTAGTATAAAGCGGACGTTTCAATTAAAACTTATACACAACTACTTTTCTAACCATCTGAATGTTACGGTATGGCATAAAGAAGGCCAGTGGTCTTTAATCAAAGCAAAAATGAGTATTGTTTTGTTCTTGGTATCAGCTGTCAAGATTTCAGTATGTTAAGCGATTTCCAGTGAGTTGTTATTAAACTCATGGAAGCAGGCAAGAGCCAGATATCTCTCCATCACGATAACACGTCCGTGAAACGAAGACCCCCCTAAACCCCACTTTATATAGAGAAAAGTGGGGTTTAAGGGGGTAAAAATTGTCTGCCTTATTTTTGTTCAAAGACATAGATTGTGGGTACTCGTTAGAACCGCCTCAATGAGGCGGTTCTAACGAGCACCCACAATCTATGTTGAAAGCAGAAATAATAAAGATGTTATCATTTGTACCTAATATTTATCATTTTCTGACACCATGTTGGACGCCATTATTTCTTACGGACATGTTTTCTTACTGCCAACACATATCCATTTTAGATGAAAAATCCTATGAAAAGCTTTTTATCTACCTTACTGTGTGCCATGCTTGCGATAAATATTGATTTTGCTGGCATTTTCAGTATCAAGTTCCGGAGTCTATGCTACAGGGTGGCTGCAAATTTGCCCAGTGCTCGGCTCCATCAAAATTGATGGAACATAAAATTCATGCAAAATGACGATGTCCACAGGAATCTTGTTGAACATTTTTGATAGATAGATAGATAGATAGATAGATAGATAGATAGATAGATAGATAGATAGATAGATAGATAGATAGATAGATAGATCTGTATGTCAATCTGCCCGTATGTGATATCTATCTATTATTAAGGTAGCAAATGAAACGTAAAGAAGAAGCTAAAAAAATAGGTAAAAACTTATTTCATGAGCCTCAAGACTTTTGTAAGCCTTCATGAATGACGGTTAAACAAATAAATTTCTTATATCTATCTCAAGATAGGGACATGGATCATTCACATAGAGCTCTTCGTCAATAACAGAACGATCCGGGATTACTAAATTTCCATAATCAAAGCAAAATATCTGTATGAGGCCTTGATTCGAAAAATTAAAGGAATGCTAGGTTTTACCTCCCTATTTTCATTTCTAAGGTGCATATGTACAGTAAGAGAGCGGAAGTGAACGGAAATTGCGATTGAACAGGGGTGGTTTGTGTTTAGGGTCCCAGGCGGTGGCAGCATATTCTAGTGTAGGTCTAACTAGTGACTTATATGCTGTTGCCTTGATGTCATTTGGGCATGCAGAGAGATTTGCCCGTAGGAAGGCGACTGTCTGATAGGAAAGCAACTGTCTGGTTGCCTGTCGTGGATAGCATGCCAGTGTGACTATTTCACGCCAGTGTACTGTCTATGGTGATAGCCAGGTACTTTGTTTTGGAAGTCTGTTGGAGCTTCTGGCCATGGATGCTGTATGATGACTCTATTAAGTTGCGTTTGCTGCCGATTCTGATGTCCTCACACTAAGTTTTGTCTGGGTTAAAATGCAGCTGTCAGTCTATTTCCCATGCTTGTAAATGATTCAAGTCCTCCTTGAGGGACAGCAACTCGGTACAACAGGCAGTCATCTGCGAATAAGCGGGCTGTAGAGGAGACGCGTGGAGGCAAAACATTGATGTACAGTAAAATTCCGCTATTAAGACCACCTAAAATTAAGACTAATTCTGCATTAGAAAGCTTATTTTGAACAGTGCACTTAATTTCGTTTGTGTTTACTTCCTACGGTGTCCTCTGGTCAAGGACCACCTTTGGGACTGTTCAAAAGTGGTCTTTAAGACCACTTTTGGACAGTTCTAAAGGTGGTCTTAATAAAGAAATTTCACTGTATATGAAGTATAGGAGAAGACGAAGCACAGTGCCCTGTGGAACACCAGAAGAAGCGGACAAAGATGAAGAAATCATCAATTACGACTTTCTGGTATCCATCAGCAATGAAACTGTTGATCCATGTCTTTGTCTTGCTTGGTATCCCGTAATAGCGGAGCTTGACTGCAAGTCGTTGGTGGGAACCTCGTCCAAGGCCTTGCTGAAATCCAGTAGGACGACTTTTATGTGTTGTCTGTTGTTCTGTCCGCTGGCTTGCTATCAGCTTGTACTCGCATGAAGCCATGCTGTTGGTCACAGAGGAAGTTACACTGTACAGTTCGTTGGTATACTCAGTGTTATTATCTGTGGGTTTTTAAAATGGATTTCTTCGGGCATTTACAGTTGAAAGACTTAATAGCGTGCCCTGTATAGGAGATAGCCTTACCTCGAGAGCAGGCCTCCATTAGCAATTGAAAACAAAGTAGTGAAGAAATTACTTGAAAAGTAGAAGTAAAACAAAGATCAGGAATCGATACAATTAATTTACTCCACCCATCAAAGACACCAAAGGGAAAGAAACACAAACATTAAGCGACCAGACCATAATGGAAACCTAAAGAAAGGAAGACCACAAGGACGGTTACTTTCCAACAAAATGGCCATATGGCCATCCAAAATAAAAAGACACGAGCGACACAGTAAGTAACAAACAACAACATAAATAAACCGCCACAGAAGAACCGCCTTGGAACGGTCAGTGGAAAGATTTCCACTTGGGGGCTTAGATCGATTTTACGTGGCTTAATAAAGTCTCAACATTTATTAAGCGAGTGGCCCAGAGTTCTTATCTGAGCCTATACACCTAAGGCAGGGTACCAGAGCACTGGTCACCCCACTTAAAAAAGCAAGGCTTCAAACTATGACATCTTCGCAGGCATCCACTTCGCAGACATCAAGGTCCCGCGGGGCTGTAATACCATCGCCTCCATATAATAAGTGCGGCTAGGTCGGCCCTTCCGTGCTACGAGCTTATAGTTCACCGGTTGAACTTCTCTCTCTGCTGTTGTTGAGTTGAGCCATGTCTCACTTGCGAGGATGATATCTGGTGCATGGTTTCATAGCTCCTGAATTAAGGGATACTTCTTCCTTCTACTTACATAAAAAATTGTAGTGGGCACTTGCTAGAATCGCCTACACCTATGCCATTCTAACGTCTTTCTGCCAAGAAATACAGTAGAACTTCGACGGCTCGAACAACGATGGCTCGTTTACCATGGATGTGTCGAACCCATTCTTGAGCCCCTAGCGAAATCCTCTACATAAGAAATAGTGGGGGATAATTAAGGAGATTTTAGTCTTTAATCTTGCAAATGTATGCTGTGTGTACTCATTAGAATCGCCTCGATGAGGCGATTCTAATGAGTACACACAGCATACATTTTCATTATAGAACACCGAAAAGATGTCTAAAAGTATCTCGTTATGCCTCCTAACAGTAACCTCAGTGGCTCGAACTACCCCAGTCTCGAACAGATTTTCTAGGTCCCAAAGGTGTTCGAGCCATGGAAGTTCGGCTGTAAGTAAATTATCTCTTTGTTACTGCTTCTCTTTATGGAGATTTTGTTTGATTTGAAGTTTAACGTCCCAGAAAACACCGTTTAGGTCATTTTGGAGACGTAGCTTCCAATTTTGTTGGACTTTTACCCGACATTGAGATGAAATGACATCTTAAGCCCTGTCGCCCAATGAAACAAATAGGGTTTATAAGCATGGGCGGACTAACACGCACCGCTTTGCCTGGGCAGGCTTATCGAGCCTCTAAGCGGTTTACCAGTACTCCTGTGCGGTCGGTTTCAGCTTTACGTGGAAGCATCATGCAGCCCATTTGTTTCTTCAATATGTTCTATAAAAGGGTTATCCTTTGGAAGCAAGGAATACACCACAGAAGTGAAAAATATGTAGTGTACATGTTTTCTGGGCCAGACTAGCTAGTTTCGGCCAATTAGACCTCATCAGTGACCCTCAGATATTTTCAAAATTGCACAATAGAATCAATGATCCCAAAGGACAAGAAAATATAATCTACGCTATTATGTGGGACAGGGAGACGTTTTACCACCGCCACACATTCCCACACACCAGCTGTAGTGAAGTTAAATATGTTCTATAAAAGGGTTATCCTTTGGAAGCAAGGAATACACCACAGAAGTGAAAAATATGGAGTGTACGGGTTTTCTGGGCCACACTGAATGGCGGGGGCCGCTCTATCTAGATGTATTTGTATGTCTTTTTTCCGTTGGTGCGAGTGGAGCATGGTAGCTCAGTGGTTGGCGCACTTGTCAGTGATGCTAAAGGCCCCCGGGTCAATTCCCGGCAGCGGTAATAGCATTGCGGTGTCTTAACATGCTCCATGACATCACTTCACAGGATGAATGCCACAAAGTACACCATCCTTCGTATCGGGACGTTAACTTTACCACCCCATCCACCCCTCTCCTCCGCCCAACTCGTGAAAGAAGAATCATGCCCTGTGCAGCTGTGCACGTTAAAGACCGGGGCGAAGCATGCTTTACGCAGATACGCACTTGTACGAAAAAACAGACGATGACGATGATGATGATAGTGATGATGATATGAAAAGAAGAAGAAATAACAAAATCTGTATGGTGTCTCGGATTTACACAAAATATAAGTGGAGGCAATGATCAGGAGAGATACAATCAACCCACAGCTCCCATCAGAGACACCAAAGGGAAAGAAACACAAACACGAAGCAACAGACCCCAACGGAAACACCAACAGCGGAAAGCCAAAAGGACAGTTACTTCCCACAAAATGGCCAAAAGGCTTTTCAAAATAAAATAATGTAAGCGAAACAAACACCCAAATACATACCATAACAAAAATAAACCGCTACAGAAGAACCGCCTTGGAACGGTCAGCAGAAATGAATTCCAATGGGGGGCTTTAATCAATTTTACGTGGCCACAATCCTCGCCCTTATCTCCGTCGCGATAAAGACAAATAATTTGTTCAGTCCGCATGAAGGCATCCTAACTAATTATTAGCTAACACAGTTTCCTTCTTTGCTTGCTCCCTGAAGAGGGCAAATTCTTTCCTGTAAGAGTAGTTCACATTTGGTAAACAACTTAACGGTATTAAGGAGTTGGATTTTTATTTCTAGTATTTATAGGTTATTGACTTTATATTGTGAAATATTCGGCACGAGTTCATATGGCGAAGGACGCACGAGCTTGCGAGTGCGTCTTCGCCATATGAACGAGTGCCGAACCTTTTTATTATATACCAAAAACTTGAACTGTCTACTAGAATTCAGCATTGCCTGGTATAGAAATCTGAACGTAAAATCAGATTATATATATTTAAGTGGTTTTGAAATGGAAAACAATGAAGGTCGTTAAGTGTCTCCCTACACGTTGAAAACCACGCCCAATGGCGCCAAAGCTAATACGACGTTAACGTTTGTGGATGTGACGTCATTAAAACATTGACGTTTCCCAAAGCAGGACGCCATTTTTTCCGAAGCGTCGGTTATATTTCTTTCGAAATACTCCTGATTTCTTAGAAGAAAGTATTGAAAATTTAAACAGATTGCAGGTAGGTCATATTGGACAGCATAAAATGCGCTTTATGCACTTTGTAAGAACCTATATTTGTTTTGTTTTGCGTTCTTTCTGTCGATGCGTACGGCAAGATGGCTGCCGATGTTTCATCTTGAATTACATAGATTTGAAAGTAGTCCTATTATGCACGAGACTGCTTATCTCCGGGCAATATCAACTTGACTACGGGAAATATGGAAAAATATTGACCGGTAATTTCTGTACAAAGTAAACGGGACATTTTCTGGGTATATAATAATTATAGGTTATTGACTTTATATTGTGAAATATTCGGCACGAGTTCATATGGCGAAGGACGCACGAGCTTGCGAGTGCGTCTTCGCCATATGAACGAGTGCCGAATATTTCACAATATAAAGTCAATAACCTTTTTATTATATACCCAAACTTGGACTCTGTGCCAGAATTCAGGATTGCCTGGCATGGAAATTTGAACGTAAAATAAGGTTAGACATCTCTAAGTGCTTTGAAATGGAAAATAATGTACATTGTTAAGTTTCTTCCTACACTATGAAAAACCACGCCCAATGGCGCCAAAATGAAGACGACGTTAACGTCGGTTGACGTGACGTCATTAAAAACATTAATGTTTCCCAACGCAGGACGCCATGTTTACCGAAGGGTCAGTTTTGTTTCTTTCAAAATACTCTTGATTTCATAAAAGAAATTATTGAATATCTGAACAGATTGCAGGTAGGTCATATTTGCTAGCATAAAATGCGCTTTATGCACCCTGTCACAGCCTATATTCATTTTGTTTTAGGTTATTTCAGTCGATACGCACGACAACATGGCCGCCGATTTTTAGTATCGAAGTGGACAAATTTGAAAGTAGTTCTATTTTGAACGTGACTGCTTATCTACGGGCAATATGAACTTGACTACGGGCAATATGGAAAAATATTGACCGGTAACTTCTGTACAAAGTAAACGGGACATTTTCTGGGTATATAATAATTTCTTTGATTTGCCTACAAATCATTTTCTCTAAGTTACGCCCCTGAAAGATCCCCACCGTATAGAATCTACATGAGTATTATGCAAGCTTGTGTACGATCGTTGTAGTAGTACATTGTCTTTGAAATGACCCCTGTCAATTGTTCATGGTACATATAAATATCCTCCTTAGATCTTGACGGCAAGAGCAAATCGGTACGTTAACATGTCATATCATATCAAAATGCCTAGCAGTATTGAGTCAATGCAATTGAAAGTCAAATACTTGTAATTTGGGCTTTTGATATTTCAACTGCTAGAAGTCGTCATTTGTTATATTGAGATCACCTGCTACGATTTGTCACGCGAAAGATTTTTTTTTAAACCGGAAATACCGAACACGTGTACATGGAGAAGGGTAAACGCAAATTAAAAATGCGATTTTCACAAAGTTCTGTATAGAAGTGGAGGCAGTGATCAGGAATCGATACAATCAACCGACGGCTACCATCAGAGACACCAAAGGGAAAGACACACAAACATGAAATACAGTAGAACTTCGATGGCTCGAACTCCGATGGCTCGTTAACCATGGCTGAGTCGAACCCGTTATTGTGTCCCTGGGGAATTTCTCCACATAAGAAATAGGGAGTGTATAGTTTCGTCTATTATCTTGCAAATGTATGCTGTGTGTACTCATTAGAATCGCCTCGATGAGGCGATTCTAATGAGTACACACAACATACATTTTTTTCATTATAGAATTCCGAAAAGGTGTCCTAAAGTATGTTGGTATGTCGTTATGCCTCCTGGAAGTAACCATCAGTGGCCCGAACTACCCCTGTCTCGAACAGATTTTCGAGGTCCAAAAGGTGTTCGAGCCATTGAAGTTCGACTGTAGTTGCATTTGGCTTCAGAAGATCACAGATGATAAAGCTACATGAATGGAAGAAAGAAAACAGAAAAACAGGATTTTAATTTTTTAAGACCGACAGCTCAATCATGCACCTTAAACTAGGTATTCAAGAATTCCATAAGAAGTTTGTTTTGGCTCCAGCAGAAAAGTCCGCTAATAATGTCATTGTTTGACGGCTCCACTGTGTTAACACTCTTCAGCAAGAGCTTATTGGTATTAAGGCCTATGAAATGCAGCCTTTGGCTGTAAAGAGGGTTGTGGTTGATAACCACATTTGTCATTCAGCCACCAAGTTTGCCATATGTGTTACAGAAGGCAAATATAACGTTGGTTACCTTAACTTCGTGAAAGACCATACAAAGCACGGTTTATTGCAAATTCAAACACTTGTACCACTACTGAACTTTCCAAATTATTAACCGCATGTTTTACTGCCATCAAAAACATGTGAGTAAACATTGCGACAAAGTCTAAGAAAGACCAGGGAGGAATCTGTTATGGTCTGTAAAAAAATTCTAATGAAGTTTTAAATAAATTGAAATCCAGATGTTTTCGTGCTTAAAGTCTGTCTACTTATGATTTTTCCACCCTTTACACTATACTTCCTCATAATCTTATAAAAGAACAACGTAATGATTTAACTGAATGGTCATTTCATAGGGAATATTCACCCTATGTTTTATGCAATGTAAGAAATGCTTCTTTCACTTCTGAAGAGCATAAAAATTATACTATATGCAGTATATGGTCAAGGCAGAAAGTGTGTGAAGCTCTCACCTTTCTACTTGACAATATTTACATAAGATTTGATACTAAGTTATTTAGACAAATTGGGGGTATTCCGATGGGTACTAATTGCGTACCCCTTATGGCTGACATGTTCTTGTTTCGATATGAAAGATACTTCATGATGACCCTTTCCGTTGAAAACCAATCTGAAATCATTGAAGCCTTTAACTCGACTTCTAGATATTTGGGTGGTTTATTAGATATTTGCATTACCTATTTCGATGGTTTGGCCAGTCAAATTTACTTCCCAGAACTTCAGTTAAATAAAGCAATTCTTCTGATACCGAGGCCTCGTTTTTGGATTTACATCTATCTTTTGTAGATTGGTTTGTTTGCTGCAAAATTTATGATAAACGCGAGATTGTTAATTGTCCTTCCTTGGATGGTAATGTTCCTCGTGCGGCATCCTATGGCGTTTTTATTTCGCAATTAATTCGGTTTGCCAGAGTGTCTAGTCAATAGATTAATAATAGATTGTTAACTGCTAAACTTCTTAATTAGGGTTATCGTTATAGTAAACTACGCAAAGCCTTTTTTAATTTTATAGCCGTCATTCCGATTTAATTTCAAAATTAAATGTTGAACTTAAATCGCTTCTGCAACAAGTTCTATCGGAGCCTGCATTTTATGCTGGCTCAGTATATTATTCAGAAAAATATATACTGCAATGACTTCAGCATCCAATTTCGTAAAGTCATTATTCGATATAAAAAGACATAAATGTTATACGACAGACTGCATGCATGGTATCTAACCCAAGCACGGCTGACAACTTCGCTTCCCTCTTTAATTGCACGCCGGTGGGTCAGTCCTCAGATTCTTTCTCTGTCTCTGTCTCTGGTCGGGCCAGTCGGAGTCTAACTGTTGGTTTTCTTTTGCTCCAGCATTTCAATGGTTTATTGCTGTCGAGGTCTCACCGTTGTTTTATCTCTGTGGTTGTTTGATTATTGTGTTCTCAGAGATGTTGCACTG
The DNA here is from genome assembly GCA_963580285.1 of Lucinisca nassula. NCBI lineage: Eukaryota > Metazoa > Mollusca > Bivalvia > Lucinida > Lucinidae > Lucinisca > Lucinisca nassula. The sequence goes on from OY757011.1 coordinate 2,805,462, forward strand.
ATTGTCTAAATCGCGACGGAAGTAAGGCCGAGGATTGCGGCCGCGTAAAATCGATTAAGCCCCCACCCGCCAGCGCGTGGAATACCTTTTACTGACCGTTCCACGGCCCCCGCCCACCGGGGCTTGAAGCAATAGATGGGCTGCATGATGCTTCCACGCATAGCTGAAACCGACCGCACACGAGTACTGGTAAACCGCTTAGAGGATCTAAGCCTGCCCAGGCAAAGTCGTGCGTCCATGCTTATAAACCCTATTGGTTTCATTGGGCGTCAGTGCTTGAGACGTCAATTAATCTTAACGTCGGGTACAGATCCCTCAAAATTGAGGACAACCACTCCAAAATGGCATATACAGTGTTACACCTCAAAACAAACGAACAAAACTGACCGTTCCAAGGCGGTTCTTTTGCCGCGGTTTATTTTTGTTATAGTTTGTCTTTGAATGTGTGTATGTATTTTTGTTTTGGATAACCAATTGACCATTTTGTGGGAAAGTAATTGTCCTTTTGGCTTTCCGCTATTGATGTTTCCATTGGGGTCTAGTTGTTTCATGTTTGTGTTTGGCTGCGTTTTTGGATTGTGGCCTTTGCTTAGTGACCTTTTCTTACTAGTATCTATACCTTTTGGTGTCTCTGATGGGATGTGTTAGTTAATTATAACGATTCCTGGTCATTGCCTTCTATTATGTGTTTAGGTGGTGTATAAAGAGGAAAAAAACATCAAGTCAGCAAACGTAGAAACCGAAAAACCACATCTATTGGTCATTCAGTGATTTACACCTATTGTAGCAGTTCATGGCTTAGAACAAAAGATAGACATGACCACAATACTTCATATGTCTGGAGTCTATCACATATTACTGTATATAAATTAATGTAAATGGGCCCCGTCAAGCGATTTTGGTACTTATCGCCTATGCGAGCAGCGAAGGTTCAGGCGAGCCTGCGCATCCGCGCAGTCTCGCCAGAACCTTCGCTGCTCGCTCATACAATCAAGAGGAACCTTCAGACAGAAAGCCATATCCCTGGCCCCTCCAAATGGCTGGGCACGCGCTGTTAAAATTTGTCATGACGGAATGCTCGAAGACACAAATTCGCTTGGCGGGGCTCAAATGATTGTTTGTAATACTTCAAGATCATTTAAATTTCATTTACCATATTGATCCTAAGTATTGGGACAGATAGGTCTAAGCAATACGTGCAGACGAAGATCAGACTGCTAATGCAGTCTGATCAGGGTCTACACTGTTTGCCATTCCGTCTGGACCTTTTGGACTCCTTGCTGGATCATGAATCAAAATTTGTTAGAATTTTAGGTGAATTACAGCATGTTTTCAAGGTGACCGAAACTTTAAGATTTTTATGTTATATCTCGAGTATCAAGCACAGACAAACACCCATTGAAATACATAACGCGTATAAATTTATTCATGATTTGGACTATTTTTCATATAAAATATTATCAGAGTCAGTCTGAAGACTTGCACACTAACCGGCTGCCAATTCTTATACTACCGAGACGCTTGTTTCTATATAGAGAAATCTCTCCGCGCCGAATTTATTCCATTTTAACAATGATATGTCTTGTTCAATTTGGCATAATTCATCCTTGAAGAGCTAATACCAGAAATAATCAATGCTATTTGACGTGTTAGAAAGCCAAATTGATCATATTTCCTTCCCCACTGCTCTTGGGACATCTTTATCTTATGATTTAAATCATCACAAAGCACTTTATATGACTTAGATAAACCTCATTACGAAAGCACGCCTATACAAATACATTGCCACCTTTGTTTAGGTTTCCATTATGGTCTGGTCGCTTCATGTTTGTGTTTCTTTCCCTTTGGTGTCTTTGGTGGGTGGAGTAAGTTAATTGTATCGATTCCTGATCTTTGTTTTACTTCTATTTTATCGCCGAAAAATGACAATTTTATGATGAAAAATTGTGATATTTTTCTTAATTCTGCTCAAAATATAGATTGTGGGTACTCGTTAGAACCGCCTCATTGAGGCGGTTCTAACGAGTATCCACAATCTATATGTTAGAGCAGGAATAAGAAAAATAAGGTTAACCCCTGTAAACCCCAGTTTTACTATATAAAAGTGGGGTTCAAGGGGATTTATTTTAATATAGGCGCGTTTTCGTGATGTATTTTCAAAAAGTAGCAAACTATTACGTAAATGGCGGTATAGTAGTTGCAAATAAGATTGACGGGGCATATAGTAAATCAGTTGCCAAGTAGTTGGCAAGTAGTTGCATAGCAAATGAGGAAACAAAACAAGCAGTCCGGAAACAAAACAAGAAAGCAGCAATGCAAACGAGGAAACAAAATAAAACACTCTGGAAACAAAACAAGGAAATACATCTATTGCGTTGGATACAAAATGGGGAAATCGAATCTTTCGCTCGACGATATCGAAGATATTCGCAAATCCAAAGGTCTACTATCGGGCGCCGAAGTTCGCCGAAAATACAAAATAGGGCAAAATAGGCTAGATAAAGTATGGGGACAGGGTGCGCACGCTATAGAACGTGTGTCTCGCCACGATCCTGCACTAGATAAATCGGAGCCAGCAAAAGGCATCTTGCCCTACAAAGGAGTTGCTTCCGTTGGCTCCGCCAAAGAACAAACCCCGCGCCCGACTGTCGTAGACTTCTACAAAAGGCTGAAGAGACTCGAGTCCCAAGCAGAGCAATCTACGAGACTGCTGGAGGAGGTGCTGGTCCAGTTGGCAGACAACACAGACAAAGAAGATGACGAAGATCTCGATGCCTTCCTAAAGGTGACAGAGGAAAAAACAGAGGAGGCCCGACAAGATACCCGGACGGTCTTCGAGAAAAAAGAGCAAATGGTGGATACGGCCCGAGGATGGGTATATATCTCGATTGCCGCGGCGGTCGTATGGGCGGTGGTCGCACAGACCTGGAACCATTGTACGCCACATGCGAAGAAGCCGCCGAACACCAAACCGCCGGCCGTTGTTTCCGTTCCCCCGGAGGAACTAGCACAGAAGCCACCGCCGGTCGGGGATCCCTTTTACATGGAATGGTCGAAGACACCCCCCCCCCCTAAGTATCTTCGAGTACCTTCGAACAGCTTGAGCTGGTGGGAGCTGGTGCCCACAAAGTCGAAGCCTGGAGCTGAGGAGAAGGTAGATTTGGACGAGAACATATATCTGCGAAATACATATATGCAAACTCTGTTTGCGGGCAGGCATGGAGCTCGTGCAGAAAAGAGGATGTTGTCCTAGGTTCCAGGGGTTTGGAGAACACAAGAAGAACTACATGGAAAGGGGGCGGATCGAGTTGGGAGATCTAGAAGAGATCCGGGAGGCTTCCTGCGAATGGGCGTTGGAACTGGGTTGGGGTCCCGAGGGAGAAGATAGGATATGGACGAGGGAGAAGTGCATTTGGAAGATCTTGGGGAGATCTCGCCCGAAATGGCGGAAGAAATGTTGGGGTGGAAACACGGTGGTTTGTACGTTGTGGCCATTTGCGGGGCTCCCGTATTCTGCACAGATCTTGGAGGAGTTGTACGCTAGACGGCTGGTGTGGAGGCTAAGGAGACCGTCCTGTCCTTCCTCTTTGTAGGCGTCGTCTTTTCTACCCCAAACCTGCAGAGGATGGGGTTCCGCATCTTTTCCAGCTTTGCCGGCCCACCAAGGCGCTCAATCTCCTTCTCCAGAAAGTGTCCGTACGTTGGGTGTTCCACATCCGTCGTCGGCCCTCCCCCCTCGTCTAGGGGAACCACATATAGCAGCATTCTGGGGGCTCCCCGAAACATCTGCGAGCAGAACCTTCTGCAGAGATATTGTCCTGGAAGCATATCCACGGCTTTCCACAAATCTGTAGATTTGAGGGCGATCTCCACCCGTCCCACACACGAAGCCTTTACGACTTATTCCGCCTCCGACTCTGCCAACCTCCGGAGAGTCTCTACGCGGAGATTCCCAGGAGCATGCAATACTTGGATTGGATTCCAGCAAAACTCCATCCCTCCCCTACCAAAGAACTTTTTGCTCGGCTACACTTCTATCTCCAGGCCCCGCACCAGGGCGTTGTGCTCCAGCGCTGCATCCAGTATGTGGTTTTGTAGAGGCCGTCGTCCACCCGTTTCTCGAAGAATTCTTTGTAGTTGGATAGGATCCTAGCCAGGCCCCCTGTTGCCCACACCGCTATCCTAGGAGTCGAATCGTTCGACAGCACGACCCTAGGCTTTCGTGTATCCTGGTGCTGCCCCGAAACCCCAGCACGATCCACCTATCCGGTTGGAGACTAGAGATCTTGCTGGTCTGCATGGAAGATAGGATCCCCACCACCTCCTCCTCGGTTTTCCTCGAAGCAGCCATGTACTCCCGATGCTCGGTGGCAAGCTTGGATATCTGTTCTAGCTCTTCTCGCCTGTACCGCCTGTTTCTTTCCTTTTCTTCTTCCAGCCGTTTTTGGGTCTCCCTCCTCCACTTCTCTATGTCGGCGGCTTGGAACAGATCCCAAAGCCTCTTCTCTCTGTCTCGCGTAGAGATCGTGGAGAGTCGGCGACCATTGGCTATCTCAGGCATTTCCACGATCTGGAACTGCAAGGTCTCCGCACCGATCCGATGGGTCTTCTCTCCCCCCCCCCCCCCCCCCCCCCATACACACACCCAGGACACCTTGTCGGTCGGTGGAAGAAGGGCGGATGGATCCGGCCCGTTTGGGTGCAGGGCTGTTGGTTTCTTGCAGGCGGCCAGGATCGTCGCGGAGCTAGCGTCTTTGGTGTAGCAGCGAAGCGGAGAGAATAGGATAGAATCCTCGCCGTCCTCCCGCGCACCTTGCCTGGTTTCCAGTCTATCCGCCCGAAATATCGGGCAATCCCGGAATCCAAAGTCTGCCGCGGCCCATTCTACAGCCCTCTCCTAGCTGCCATAGTTGTCCACGGTTTGTGGCGTGAGTGTATCCGCATGCCGGCCACCCTACCAGCCCCGGTGTGCGCATACCAGGCCACGAAGATTGTCCCTTGGGGTCTGTCGGCTAGGACAAGGCATCTATCCAGGCTGCCGGCCAGGTTTGTCTACAACCTAGAAGGCGGCTGTACGACAAACAGATCTTTCTCCGGAGACACGACGCCAAGCGCCTCCTCGACCACCTCTTTTGCCGTGTCCTTGGAAAGATCCCTGCCCCTGCACGCATAGAGGGAGATCTCGATCCTTGTCCATCCTCTTTCTTGCACATCCGGGTGCGAGAAAGTCCTCCGCAGGTGCTCGTTCGGACAGTCCACATAGTCGGCGAGATGGCCCCCCATGTGCTCCCGAACCTCCCCGGCCTCGAAGTTGGAGACGTCCTTGTTGTAGAGCTTGGTTCGAACCGTGTACCCGCTCGCGTCCGTTCCTATCCAGGTGCAGACATGGTTCCCCACGAACTTGGTGTTGTCCAGGGCCGTCGGGGCATCCCTATTCGCGAGCGCGCCGTTGGGATCTTCTTGCATCCTGTACCCGAGCTTTTCCAGGTGGGCCACGAGAGCTTGCCGGTCCAACGTCCCGGAGAAATCCTGGGTGTAGTCGATCGAATAGAGGCCGTAGCCTTTTCCCAGAAGTAGTTTCTGGAGCTTTGGAAGCCTTGCCTGTAGGCTGTCTATCTCCACCTCGGAAACATCCACCTTCGCCACGAAGATCGCGAATGGGTCCTCCCCGTGCAGCTCCTTCCACATTTTCTCCACGAGCCTGTCGGTATCCGCCTCTATTCTTTCCACCTTGGCCAAAATCGTGCTGCTGCGTGCGTCGGACCGAGTTGCGGTCGTGTGCACAATATTCGTCTGTATGTGCTTCTCGTCGTCCAGAGCCTCCCGAATGCTCCAAGAAATAGAGGCCACGACCATCTGCGCCGACCCACCTTCCCCGGTCGTGCACGAGGCTCTGCCGGCCCTGGACACGCAATCGTCCCTACGTAGGTATCCGTACACGTACACATCGTCCACGAAGGTTGGGAGGCCTTCGATTGGGTGCAGTCGCGTCCTCCCCGAGTGTCCCTCCAAGTAGTCCACCTCCAAGATGTCGGGAACAAGGTTGCTCTCGAATGCGTTTTCTAGGAGAAGATGGGTTACCACGGATTTCTCGGAAAAGAGCCCCATCTCTCGAAAGGTTCGTTCTACAACTTCCATTTTTTCTATGGTAGTATGCGATATGTCTACACTATCGACGGTGTTCTCGATGTTTTGCACTACCAATAGTCTAACTCGAAATTTCGATCTACCTGGGTAGTGTGTGCTTGTCTACACTACCGATCTGTCCGATAGACAACCGCTGCGGGGAAAAAATAAGCTCTCCTTCGTCGACCTCGACGTGCGCCTGCTGCGACTTTTCCGGCACTATGCCCTTTCCTCCTTCTTCCGGTGCCTTGCCCTTCCCCGCAGGAGGGCCGCGCGCGCAAGGTCTTCTCGCAGTTTTGCGTTCTCGACCTCCAGCTGCTCCTCCCGCCTCCCTCTTTCTTTCCGGGGTTCCGCAAGGTCTTCTCGCAGTTTTGCGTTCTCGGCCTCCACTCCCTCCGCCGCAGTCTTTCTTTGCAAGCTTCCTGCAGTCCCACATTCCCCAGTGCGATGTTGCGCATCTTGGCGTTCTCCTTCTCAGGTTCCTCACGCCGTCATTGTGCTTGCTCTGCCTCGTCCTTGGTGTGCTTGGATTCGGCCTGTGCTTGCTCTGCGCAGTCCTTGGCTTCGGCTTGTGCTTGCTCTGCGTCGTCCTTGGCTTCGGCTTGTGCTTGCTCTGCGTCGTCCTTGGCTTCCTCGTTCTCCAAGTCTTTTAGAATACGGAGAATCCGTCGTTCTCCTATCCCATATCTCGACTTCGCTGCCCGTATACCAATCTCGCCCGAAGCGATATGCCGAATAGCTTCCTCGAACAGTTGTGTTTTCCCAGGCATTGCAATGCTTTTCGTCTCCACTTCTCTAGTAGGGTGTCCCTACCCTGTCCCTACCTGGTGAGTGCTGGGTGTCCCTATCCTGTCCCTATCTGTGTGTATGGCCGGTTGTCCCTACCCTGTCCCTATCTGTGCGTGTGTACTATAGGTGTCCCTATATGTGTGCATGCGGGGTATCCCTACCTGTGTCTGGTGTGCACATGCTGGGTGTCCCTACCTGTGTGCGCATGCTGAAAAGAGTAGCACAAAATCCTTGTAGAGTGGGGGAAAAATGCGCTCTCCTAAACATGCGCTACTAGTGCTGCGATGTGGCGACATGTGTCGCAAAAAATTTGTTTGGGTTGAAAGGCTTAATTTGCCAAATTAATTTTTTTGATAAATCTGCTGGGAGGCTTAATTTGCCAAAAAGAGCGTTTCTTTTTGCCAAAATAGAGTGGGAGGCTTAAAAAGGCTAAATGGACCTTTTATAGCTGAAACAAAAAGTCCATTCACCCTCCCTGCTGCTCCCCGTTCATTAACACTTTGTCAGCCTACATTCAGAGACACTCTACCCACCAGTGCTGTCAATGTTTTCATTGTATTTCTGTTGTGAAACTCGAATATCGTCGCACGTTGCCGTGGAGTAATACAGTAAGAAGACTGTTGAACAAACATAAAAGAAAAAACAAAGCGGTTCCGAAAACAAAATTGATATATGTATCTGTAGACAGAAACTGCTACGGTCATATAAAAGGGTTATAAACTTCAGACATTCCTAGACCTTAAGTAATTGAGTTTGTGCAATTCGCAAGAGAACGTGTTGTCACTATGTCAATTTCTGAGAAGTCGCAAGCTATGCTTTACTAAGTCCAAGTAATGAATACATGCTAGGGTGGGTCGGTGAGGCCAAGGTGCCTGTATTTTAAATCATTGGGCGTCCAACTGATATTGGCTTACGTTACGAAAACACGCCTACACAAATGCATTGTAAACTTTCCCATCGAATTAAGATGAAAAAATTATGATATTTTTCTAATTTCTGCTCAAAATATAGATTGTGGGAACATTTTAGAACCGCCTCATCGGGCGGTTCTAACGAGTAACGACAATCTATGTTTTAGAGCAGAATAAGAAAAATAAGGTAAACTCCTGTAAACCCCAGTTTTCCAATATAAAAATGGGGCTCAAGGGGGGGTTCAAAATTATATAGGCGTGGTCTCGTGATGCAGTTGGCCGAGGTCTGACCTTGTAACATGTAAGTGTAGAGGGTAAATGTTTTTATTTCACCCGATTCTACACGTTCATTCATTTTCCTCTTTCTCCTCTACCCCTCCCTTTTATCTCCTCTTCTGTCTCTTCTTTCTCCCTTTCTGTGGGAGACGACAAATAATTACCCACGAGGGTTGACGTGTCGTTAAACTCCAACACAATATCACATTATTGTGACGTCACATCAATGCCATGGTGTTTATGCAACGTCACATCAAGGTCGGTGCAACGTCGCGACGTTGCACCGACGTTGATTTGACGTTGCCCTAGCGACGTTTGCCTGCTGGGATAACTAAGCAATACATGTATTTTGTAAATCCGGCTTAATAAAGGGAGAAGTGTTGTTTATACAAGCATACGTTATTTTCCTTATTTTCATTCAAACACGAGAGTTGAGTTTGGACTAAACATATACAGTACTTTTCAGAGACTGTCTTTAAGACCACTTTTGAACAGTCCCAAGGGTGGTCTTTTACTAGAGGATAGTGGTACTATAGATATATTGAAAAGGTAATGGCCAAATATGACCGACTCAGTATAAGAAGATAGATAAAAGAAGAATTGGTCTCAATTTAGTTGATGGAAAAATTATCTAACATGGATGCGGTGTCCTAACGTATCATACAGAGTTGATAGGGACGTTAAACCTCAAATCAAACAAACAAACGCATCACTAGTGCCTTCAAATGCGGACATACCAACCCTTATTCCGCTGAACACGACAACACCTACCTTTTGTTTGTTACTTAGTTTCACAATTTTATAATATGACGTCGCGTCTGAGAGTGTAATAACGCCATGTAATATTTTCGATAATCCACTATGGATTAAATATGCAAATTAGCTAAATACGCCCCGTAACGTTACATGTACGACGTCCTTAACTACGTCGCGTTTACTAATGGCGGAATATTGTTAAATTTATAAACAATCGAGAATAAATTGCGTTGAGGAAAAGGGATAAAATCCTCGGCACAGCCTCGCATTTTGTCCCTTTTCCTCAACTCGTTTAATCAATTCAATAATACATGATCACTCATGTAAGATCCTCTATTTAATGAATTTACTATATTAAAGGATTAAAATGGTTACTAGTCAGAAATTGGTGTGGCAAATTTATTTATTCAGCATGATAAAGGCTAAATCCATCCTTATATGGTTATACGATATAGCAACCTTTTTATCCATCTTATCTTAATACATAGAGGATCTTACATGAGTGGTCATGTATTATTGAATTTATTAAACGAGTTGATGAAAAGGGATAAAATGTAAAATGTAATTATGAGCAAAGTAAATGAATCCCTAAGCATTTAAGTATGGAAACATCGGGTCACGAGCCATCACGTGAACAAGTCCGTGAAATAAAGACCCCCTAAACCCCACTTTATATAGAGAAAACTGGGGTTTACGGGGGTAAACATTATTTTCCTTATTTCTGCTCCAAGACATAGGTTGTGGGTACTCGTTAGAACCGCCTCATTGAGGCGGTTCTAACGAGCACCCAAAACCTATGTTCGGAGGATAAATAAGAAAAATATCAAGGATTTACACCAGAAAAGTAGCCATTTCAGAGATGTAAAAATGCACTGTGTCGCACGGGAGTGTTAGCGTAATGAAAGTAAGCGAATCATGAAGCATTTATTTTGCGCGTGACCCGATGTTGAACATTGATGAAAAGATTCTGGCTTGAAAAATAAATTTGTAAAGAAGAAACGATTGCACGTGGTTTTATAATAACAGTGGAACAGGGTCTGGGACGGCAAAACGACGAAAACGCCCAATATTTTTTTCGGAGAGAATCGGCATTTTTATATTTTCACGTCAGTCAATTATCGTGTGACGTTATGTCAATGTTTACACTTTGTTGTTGTTGTTTTTTTGTTTTTATTTTTTTTTTTTTTTTTTTTTTTTTGGAGTTTAACGGTTCAGCCAAAACTGTTTAGGTCACAAAGAGCCGGTCAGATTACCTAAACAAGGTTTCAATTGCTAGGCTTACACATAAGCGACGAACCATCTGGTAGAGCGCACATTCTTTTGTCAGAAACTGGCAACCGCCTTCCCAGAATCAGCGGAAGGGAGAAAATGACAGCAGAAAAAAAAATCGTGATCAATCTCTACGAAAGAATGTTGCCGACCCGGCAGGGAAGTTAATTATAGGGGTCTCCTGTAATTCCACTGAGAATGCATTACGAAAATACGCCTATACAAATACATTGTAAACTTTACCGCCGAAAAAAGGAAAATTTATGATGAACAAATTGTGATATTTTTCTTATTTTTGCTCAAAATATAGACTGTGGGTACTCGATAGAACCGCCTCGATGAGGCGGTTCTAACGAATACCCACACTCTATATTTTAGTGCAAAAATAAGAAAAATAAGGTTTACCCCTGTAAACCCCAGTTTTACTATTTAAAAGTGGGGTTCAAGGGGTTCAAAATTATATAGGGGTGTTTTCATGATGGTAAGTATTTAAAAACTATGAAGAGTCTCAAAAACCGAGACTCCTTGTTTCTTGTTGTTGTTGTGTTTTTTTATGTTTTTTTTTTTTTTTTTTTTTTGGGGGGGGGGGGGTGTTTGTTTAGTTAATACCAATTTATGTCTTAAAAAGCGAAGAAAATTTATCACAAGAATTTTTTGTAAACAGAAAAATCTGGGGTGGGGAAGAAACAGGCTGGCCCAGTTCTTCCCCACTCCAAATTCTATTTAGATTTGAGCTCCAAACATTTGTTGCTTGGGAGTTCAACAACCTTTTCCTGCTTAAGATAGTGAGTGAGTGAGTGTTTCAGTTTTACGTCCCACCAACAGCTAAGGTCATACGGAGACGGGACCTCGGTTTAAAGACTCATCCGAAAGTCTGGAGAAGCCCGGGATCGAACCTGCGACCCCTGGTTTACAAGTCGAGTAGCGTAACCACTCGACCACGGAGGCTTCTTGCTTAAGATAGTCTTGCACAATGAACGCCTTGTGCGATGACGCATTGTCATGTAGCAATCTGACATTGGCCAAACTAGTTGCGGGTCTTCGTTCTTTGAAATATTTCTGCAATTTTCGAAGAACTTTATTGTTGTAAAACTTCGGCATTTACAGATTTGCCTTTAGGCACAGCAACCTGAATAGCAGGGCCCTGATTTGAAAAGAATATGGCATACATTACCTTCTTGACGCTCATGGTCCGCTTTGCAATGCATGATCTTTTGCAATACTTTGTTGCCCATATTTTGTTCTGAATCTTTCGTTTTGGCTCAAAAATGTGAATCCATGTCTCGTCACCTGTGACGACATTTGCGAAAGACGGTGCATTGTAATTTGGAAACTTTTTAAGCAACTTCTTGGCGCACTGAACGCGTGTCTTTTTCTGCTCATCTGTCAACAGATGGGGAATCCTTCTAGCACAGATCTTTCTCATTTTCAAAGCCCGTTTCAGAATTGTATGAGCTGCTCCTAATGAGATGCCAACCATACTAGCTATTTGCCTAGTGGTGTATCGTGCATCGGTAGCAACTATTTCTTTCACTCTAGCAACCATCTTGGCAGATGTTGCTCTTTTCGGCCGACGATCATGTGGTGCATCTTCTGTTGAGCCTAGCCCACAGCTGAATTTCTTACACCAACGAAAAACTGTCGGAAAAGACATTTCATTATGCCCATAAACCGACCATATTTCATCAAAAATGTCTTTGCATCGTATACCAAGAATACAACGATTCTTAATATAGGACCGTATTTCAACGGCGTACTCTGACCTTCTTCCAACCATGTTTTGTATTGGTATACAAGAGTAGACAGTGTTTATCGAAGGATATACATGGCTAAACTGGACTGATTTTAACAGATTTGGTATCAATGTATAGGTAAAATGTTTTTCTACGCTGTGATATTTATTTCCAGGTGATTTTCGCATTAGTGCATGAGAAAACGTTCTACTTGCATTCATATTTGAACAGTCCTCGTATTCAAAATGGTCTCTTTTCTCACTTATAACAAATTGCGAGCTGAAAATTACTCGTTGACTATGGTTCTGAAAAACAAATTCAGGTGGGGAAGAAACTGACTGGGTGGGGAAGAGACTGACTAGTCAGTTTCTTCCCCGGGGAAGAACCGGGCCGGGGGAAGAAACTGACCGTTACACCATCTGGGGTGGGGAAGAACTGGGCCGGCCCAGTTCTTCCCCACCCCCAGTCTCCAAATTCTATTTAGATTTGAGCGCCAAACATTTGTGGCTTATTATATCTGTTTAGTTAATACTAATTTATGTCTTAACAAGCAAAGAAAATTCATCAAAGATGCTTGAATTGTGGTGCATATTTTATTGCATCTTCATGAATGGTGAAGCATAGAGCAATTTTTTTCATTCAAGCTAAAAAAAAGGACTCAGAAGTTATTCAGAATGGTCTCTTTTCTCATTTATAACCAATTGCGAGCTGAAAATTACTCGTTGACTATGGTTCAACTTCTGAAAAAAACTTCAGGTGCGGAAGAAACTGACTGGGTGGGGAAGAAACTGACTAGTCATTTTCTTCCCCCCGGGGAAGAAACGGGCCGGAGGAAGAAACTGACCGTTACTTCGGCACTAGAAATAAATAACTCATAAAAGCATAAACTAAATAAATCAGAAAAAGGTGTTCTTTTTACAGCTCACAGAAATTGGTCAGTATTGTGGTTTCATTCTTTCCACTGGAAAATGTGAAAAGACCAGTATTCCAGCAAGAACACTTACACCATCTCTATGTCCATTATAATAATAGACTTGGTCAAAATGCGCTGGCTTTGGGTGTGATAAACTGTTTAGGTAAAGTGACAAAGTTAATTTGCTGGAACAAATTACCGTCTGTTGCCGAGAAGATTCGCGGTCTGTTGTATTGGGAGTCGAAGGTAAGTGGAAAATTTCTTCAGTATTGTAGACAAGACAGAGACGAATGTGATTACTAGGCATCTTGTCTGATTCGACTTTTCACTATTTTTAAGAGATTCTTGGAGGTTAAGACAGGATGCAAGCTGGAGTGAATTCGTAGTGTACACATAACATAGTCAAACATGGCCACATAAAATCGATTTAAGCCCCCCATGGGAATTCGTTTCTGCTGACCGTTCCAAGGCGGTTCTATTTATTGTTATGGTTTGTCTTTGGGTGTTTGTGTCGCTTATATTATTTTATTTTGGATAGCCTATTGGCCATTTGGTGGGAAAGTAATTGTCCTTTTGGCTTTCCGCTATTGATGTTTCCATTAGGGTCTGTTGTTTCATGTTTGTGTTTCTTTCCCTTTGGTGTCTCTGATGGGAGCTGTGGGTTAATTGTATCGATTCCTGATCATTGCCTCCACTTCTACTTTTCACGTTAAACTAATATGACGTGTACGTTTACATTTTCAAGTGAAGCGTTTGGAAACTAACCGCGATATCCGTGGCTTAACTTCACTCTACCCGCGTCGCTATAAGAGCTTGCTTCTAAAGCAAAGCTGTACAATAGCTGTTGCATTTCTCCCCTCATCTCTTGACTTCGTCCGTAAGTCCCCCCCCCCCCCCATCATCTCTTGACTTCGTCCGGAAGTCCCCCCCCCCATGATCTCTTGACTTCGTCCGGAAGTCACACATTCCTCAATAGGCTAACCAAACGGAGTCTATGCAACACACACGCGGCACTGTTTCCACTCCAACTTTGCCACCAAATACCTACTCTTTGAGACCGTTTTGAAGAGCGCCCTTAAGCTGTGATTAGAGAATAAATATGAAAAATATCAGACGTTTTCATAAAAATAACCGTTCTGAGGATATGAAAGAATGTTCTACTTCACATATCACAGGAAAGCCACCGAAGATTGCAAGTGTCGCTGGCGAAGAATACTCAAAAAGTTTCTAATTGCTCAAGCAAACAATTTATTTACAGAGCGTCAATATCATGTGCTAAAACATGGATTTTTAAGAATATTTGTTTATTTTTGTTACAGAGTTTCTGCTCAAAACGTAGATCACGGATGCTCGTTAGAATCCACAAGCTATGCTAAATCGAAAAAAGGGGGATGTATCTTAGTAAACACCACTTTTCCCTATAAAAAAATAACAAGTCTGTTACGATAACACCCCCGCGTGGTATAATGGCTTCCAAGGGCGAGGATTGTGATTAAACTAAAAGTGAAGGCAGTGATCAGGTATCGATACAATTAACCCACAGCTCCCATCAGAGAAAACAACGGGAAAGGAACACAAACATGAAATAACTAGACCATAATGGCACTTTCCCACAAAATGGCCACCTGGCTATTCAAAACAAAAACAATTAAGCGATACACGCACTCAAAGACAAAAATAAACCGCGACAGAAGAACCGCCGTGGAACGGCCAGTGATACGAATTCCACTAAAGTCTCCCAGTAAACACTATTTACTGACCATTCCAAGGCGATTCTTCTTGTTGTGGTTTATTATTATTATAGTTCGTCTTTGCATCTATGTATTGCTAATATCTTTTTATTTTGGTTAGCCGTTTGGCAATTTTGTGGGACAGTTACTGTCCTTATGACCTTCCGCTTGTGACGTTTTCACTATGGTGAAGTTGGTTTACGTTAGTGTTTCTTTCCCTTTGGTGTCATGAACGGGAGGTGCGAGGTAATTGTATCGATTCCTGATCATTGCCTTCTCTTTTTAAAACAAATAAAAAAGTCTCTAGAAAAAAAATTCTGCAGGAGGAAACATGTGATATATTACTTTTGTCTGCTCAAAACCCGGATTATGGGTGCTCGTTAGAGCCTTCACACTGCGACGACCCAAACGAGACGCAGAAACCATTACGATAACATATCCGTGTGATATAGCGCATTCTTTCATACCAATGAAACGGTCATTTTCTGATAAAAAGTGTGATATTTTTCTTATATATGCTCCAAACATAGATTTTGGGTGCTCGTTAGAACCGCCTCATTGAGGCGGTTCTAACGAGTACCCACAACCTATGTCTAGGAGCAGAAATATGAAAAACAATGTTTACCCCCGAAAACCTCATTTTTCTATAGAAAATGGATAGAAAAATGAAGTTTAGAGGGGTGTTCATTTCCTGGACTTGTTAATGTGAGGCTATGATTTCTTCCAAAAATAAGGGAAAGGATGTCTAACTTAGTAAACCCATCTTGCCGTACATAAATTGGGGTTTACAAGGGTTTTCATCCTAAGTTCTTACTAGCGTGAATTACAAAATATTCAGCTGCGTGTTGTAAACATCTTATTTCACAGGCGGCGATTCTGCTTCCAACATTGCATTAGCTATAATTGTTATTTCCTCCTATTTCCTCATCGTACGCGCTATGGCTTAATAAAAAGGTTATAAACTACTGACATAGTTAACCTTTGAGTAATTGGGCTTTTGTTCAATTTAACAAGAGTTGCCTTGTCTTCTTGGGAATCTGCTGTCATTGATATCTTAGTATTGTGGAGCATGGTAGCAGTGATAGTATCGAGTTTATTCTGATTGTCTCAAAACTAATATAGAAACGTAACTGCAGCCAAGGTTATGCTCTCAAGAGTTGTTGAACTATATACCCAGCCTCAACTGAATGTGTTACTGCTCTTAAGCCGGCCTCGGTAGCTCAGTCTGATGCGCGTCTGACTGTTGATCAGGAGGACGCGGGTTTGATACCTGCCGAGGTCAGCAACATTCTTTCGTGGAAATTGATCATGAAAAAATTTAAAGGTCATTCTCTCCCTTACGATTTTTCAAAAAGCGCAGCTGCCAGTTTCTGGCGAAAGAATATGGACTGTATTGGTTACGTATACGCCTTCCCAGGAAAAGTGTGGATAGGTAAACTGACAGGCTCAAAATGACGTAGATAGTGCTGACTGGGCCATTAAACCCCAATACAAACAAACAAAACTTCTCTTCAAGGAAAGAATGGAGAAAATTCTTTCCTTTAAGAGTAGACCCCCAATTGAAAAGGGAAACAAAATAATTGTAAAACAGTTGCCTCCCTTGAAGTTGCATTTATTTCCCTTAACCCCAAGATGGCGGCGGGTCGCATGCAGTTTGTTATATGTGTCCCAAAACAGCTGATTTATTTCTGTCAAAGGGGGACATCGCTAGTAAAGAAATACAGTAGAATGTCGATGGCTCGAACACCGATGGCTCGTTTACCATGCCTGGGTCGAACTCGTTCTTGAGCCCCGATGGAAATCCTCAAGATAAGAAATGGTGGGGTGATTAAGGAGATTTTAGTCTTTTATCTTGCAAATGTATGTTGTGTGTACTCATTAGAATCGTCTCGGTGAGGCTCATTATATAATGAGTACACACAGCATACATTTTCATTATTTAACATCGAAAGGATGTTCACAAGTATCTCGTTATGCCTCCCGACAGTCACCCTCCGCGGCTCAAACTACCACTGTCTCGAATAAATCTTCATGGTCCCAAAGGGGTTCGAGCCATCGAAGTTCGACTTATGTTTATTAACCCTTCAAATGATAATAACATCAATTGTCGCCTGTTTTGTTGTCTGCTGGTTACTTTAAAAGCTATTAATATAATCAGTATGGATGCATTTCAAACTTCTCCAAGAGCTTTGCAAGAAGATACAGTAGATGACATACTACTAATAGACCCATTACGAAAACACGCCTATCCAATACATAGTTACCTTTATTGCCGAAAAAAAAATGAAAATTTTAAGATGAAAAATTGTGATATTTTTCTTATTTCTGCTCAAAATATAGATTGTGGGTACTCGTTAGAACAGGAAGCGGTTCTAACGAGTACCCACAATCTATATTTTAGAGCAGAAATAAGACAAATAAGGTATACCCCCGGAAACCCCAGTTTTACTATATAAAAGTGGGGTTCAAGGGGGTCAAAATTATATAGGTGTGATTGCGTAATGACATTTTCAAATGCAGTTACTGAGTATCCTGTTAGCAACTCTTTAATAAATGTATTTGAAAATCACATTTTATGAAGGTGTATGGTTTTTAGGTGTTTCAGATTTTTTTTTTTTTCTTATTTTTAATATATAGAATTTGGTTGCTCGTTTGACCCGCCATACGGGGGAAGAGGTAACGCGACCTCTAACTGGAACATGTCTGCGATATACTGTCGGAAACCCAATGATTGTATGTACCGTCGCTTTTCATTGGCTGACATTTGGTTTCCTGCAGTGACAACGATGTTGCTATGGATGCATACCACAGTTTCGTCAATTTCCACCTCTGCATGGACGTCACACAAATGAAATGCACGCACATTAAATATATTAGGTACCATATCAACAAATTGCAAATATACGAAATAATAAACTATCACAATTGAACTACAAGCCATGAAAATATGCTATTGCACTTACATAAACAATCCCTACCCACCTGTGTCCAAGTTTATGCAAAATGTACAGTTTTCAAGAGATAACCATCAACTGCACAGCCGTTTCTCACCTTAGAATAGTTCTTTACAGACATATGTTTTAGGTTTCAATTTTAACAAAAACTGAAACGCACAAGATTAATGTTTTTGTCAAACTGTTTCTCGCCCTACCCCCATTTTTTATATTTTTTCCACAGGTTTCACATGTGCGAAACTGTAGCATGCACCCTTTTGACAGAGACTTCCATTTTAATACCGAAAAAGCATTATCCTCCTAAATAAATTTTTTTAACCCCATCCATTTCTTGCTTTAAAACAATAATATCACTTGATGTAATTTATTTCTACCAATTCTACCAAACTGAATGTCAAACAGGGTAGAGACTAACTACATCCGGGGCCAGTTGTTCAAAGCATTAGTAGCTAAACGAGCTCGTTAGTGGTCAAATTGTTAACTGTTCTAGTAAGTACAATACCTAATACAGAAGTATTTTGCTTAAAAATGTGAGCAGCTTTGTATATGGGTCTATGGGGGTGTATATTATTTTTCTTATTTCCGCTCCAAGACATGATTTGTGGGTACTCGTTAGAACCGCCTCGATGAGGCGGTTCTAACGACCACCTTCAACCTATGTTTGCTGTAAAAATAAGAAAAATATCACAGATTTTCATTAGAAAAGTAGCCATTTTGGAGATGGGAAACATGCACTTTACCGCATGGGTGTGTTACCGTAATGGGGTTACGTGTATTGGAATGAGGATAACAGTATTGAAAATTGTCGCGTCGCCGTAAAATGTTTACTTTCAAAACGACAGTTATCCGATAGTTTGTTGATGCATCTATTATTGCTTTATGAGACATAGGAGTGCTAGAATGCAGCGCATTATCATCTGCTTACGTTTTAGCAGCTTATCTCAAGCTAATATTATTGTCAGTTATAAGATCTGATCATACTTGAGCAGTCTGTCAAAGATTCTAACCGGAAAAATAAATCTCTGTCATATTCTCATTGTTAAGAGATCCTTTTTGGCGATTTTCTTGATATTCCAATTTGTCAAGTCAATGAATTCCGCACAGAGAGAATTAAAGTCTTGACCTAAGCTAACATGGAAATCAGATGTTACGGATAGCAATTGGTGCCAAGCATGGAACCGTGTTTCTTTAATAGGCCGCACCAAGCGAAGAGGTGGCATCGGATGTACAAGCTCATCCAGACTCATATCAGCCTGCGTTTCTACTCAGTCATTATGATAACACACCTGTGCGACATAGTGCATTTTTCACATCTCCAAAATGGCTACTTTTCTGATGAAAATCCGTGATATTTTTCTTATTTATACTAAAAACATAGGTTTTGGGTGCTCGTTAGAACCGCCTCATTGAGGCGGTTCTAACGAGTACCCACAACCTATGGCTTGCAGCAGAAATAAGAAAAATAATGTATACCCCCGTAAACCCCTGTTTTCTCTATATAAAGTGGGGTTTAGTCGGGTTCATTTCACGGACTCGTTCACGTGATGATTAATAATATTAACACAACCTTCAGAAGAGGCTTCCCAACTTTGAATCAGCGATGAAACAACGCTGAAATAGCAAATACAAGGGTAGTGTCTTTTATAATAAAATATAATGGGTGAGCCTTGGACAATTTTATAGGGACGAGCTTCAACAATTTTATAGGGGCGAGCTTCAGCGAGCTCCCTATAAAATTGTCGCTGCCAGCCGATTATATTTTAATTTCATGACACAAGCCATGTATTAAGTTTATACCGCAATCCAAGCAATCAAATGGTTTGCAATGATTTAGCACATTTCTCTGAGAAAAAAAAAAACCTTCAGACAGTGTGGAATATTAATTGACATTTAGTACCATGGTGCACACACGTAGCATAACGTGACGCCATAGAGTGCAACGTTTCTGACGTCAGTGGGCCACAGAGACGTCAAAACATGGTCGCTGGAATGAAAATTTCTCGGCGCTTTACATTCTGTATGAATATCTGCAAATAAATAGTTTGTTTTAGCTTTAGAAATTATTTCCTAGGCTTAGACACATCCGCATTATTCCACCAGGAAAGCACAAGAATGTACGAATCTTTAAACAAGTGAAGATAATATCTTGCAGTTTTGTTGTTTTCCCGGGTATAAAGGGTTGCGATCATTGCCTCCACTTCCGTTTTGCATTTTATTGTTTACACTTGCAAATTAGGTACCTAAAAAGTAGGTCTGGTCTAAACGGCCACTAAACATATTGAAGGTCAGTAGAAGGTAATACAGGTCGGTACCGAGTATAGCGTGCAGTTATTCGACCCCCTTCCATGGGTTACGAGAATGGCTGATTGCGGTAATAATAATAATAATAATAATAATAATAATAATAATCGACCTTAATGATAGAGGGTAAGTACTAATCTTCCATTTATCCCTCTGTTCCTGGGTGAAAACCAGTACTAAGCAATGTGGATAAAGTCTCTTGCTCAAGGAAACAACACTTGGCGCTTGCGGGGATCGAACCGGCTACATCATGATCTCAAATCCGATGCTTTACCACTGTACCACAGCGCTCCACGAGTATAAATGTTGTCTCAACATTGATTTAAAGTTGAGTCTCGGAAATCTGTCTACGCTGTGCCTAACGTTTCAATCTGTCCGCAAAGATACACTTTACCAGTCTCTGGCTTCGACTGTTTCATCATGCCTAAGAACATGGCCTTGATCAATCAACGTCACGAATAATTTTGGAAAATGCGTTTGAGTCTAAGGGAAATAATTACACTGTCAGTGAAGAAAATTCAAAAATACGTTTTATCCGAAATTGGCAAGAAACACATTCTTCGTGACGCGTGCGTGCGTGCGTGCGTGCGTGCGTGCGTGCGTGTGTGTGTGTGTGTGTGTGTGTGTGTGTGTGTGTGTGTGTGTGTGTGTGTGTGTGTGTGTGTGTGTGTGTGTGTGTGTTTCGTCCAAACAGAAACTAAGGTCATGCGGAGAGAGGACCTCGGTTCTAAGACTCATCCGAAAAGCCTGGCGACGCCCGGAATCGAACCCCCGACCCCTGGTTTAAGAGTATTGCGTAACCATACTTAATTTAGTGCCACTACACCAAGGAGGCTTCTTTCTTCGTGAGAAGCAAGAACCATGCATTTGTATTAAAATGAAAAAAAAAAGAATATTCCATGGTCAAATGAGGACGCAATATTCATTTTTACCATACATGTATTTACAAGGGAGGCAATTTTTAGATTTTCCTGTTTCTATCTCAATTAAAAGTGGAGTCTACTCTTATAGGAAAGAATCTGCTCCTCCAGTGGGGTCAAATCTTATGGGATAGAATCTGCTCCAGAGGAGCAGATTCTTTCCTATAAGAGTAGACCCCTTTTGATAAGGGGGGCTAAAGCAGTTAAGAAAAAGCTGCCTCCCCTGACGGTGTATCATTACCTTTATGTGTATCCGAAAGAATTCTGAATCTACAACCATCAAAAATGCCATTGTATATTTGAAAGGTTGCATTTGTGACAGAATCAAGAAAGTAAATGTGTTGTTGTAAATGTGTTTGTGTTGATGTTTCGCTTCCATGCGAACACTATTTAGGCCATTTTGGAGACGTTTCTTCCGATTTTGTGGGACTTTTACCCGATATTGAGATGAAATGACATTTCAAGCCTGCCGCCCAAAGAAACCACTTTAAGAGATTCGCACCATTTTTCCTGGGTCGGCTCAGACTTTCTATGCGGTTTATCAGGTCGGTTTCAGCTCGGCGAGTATGCACCATGTAGCCCAATCTATATCTGTAAGCCCGATGGGTGGAGGCGCCCAAGTGCTGTATATTGTCCAACGTTTATTTTCGCGTTTTTGCGTGTAACAAGATAAGAAAGAGTTGCTCAGGAAATCACATACTTACTAAAAACAGCCTTCCCGTCAAACAAACAAAAAAACCCTTAAACACAGTATTCGTCAGTTACATTGTGCTATTCCTTTGATACCATTGCAAAGATCTTATTTATTGTGGATCGGTCTTTTTAATGGGCCGAAGTTATTATGGACCAGTCTTATTATTAGGCCGAAGCTATCATGGACCTATATTCGTTAAGGGGTTGACAGTTGACATTCGTCGGGTCGAAGTTTTTGACATTGTGTGTGTGTGCGCGTGCGTGCGCGCCATGTCGTTAACGTTGCTTGGGATGGCTGTTTTTATTTCATGGTGACTTTCCCAGAGTGATGCTTTCTGGCTGTTATTCGGGACATCACTATAATCAACATTCTTAAGCAGACTTTTTATAGAACAGTTACCGCATGGCCTATAATCATATCAGGTAAAAAAAACTTCTCCCTGGTTTTTAAAAACCAGTGTCAAACCGTTGTATGACAGTTGCTTGGCCGAAAACAAATGACTGGGTACTTCCAAGCCGACACGCGGTATCGCTGTTTTCCTGATGTCGGCCCGAATTTCTTTTCTTGTGGCTGGGAAGACGCTTTTCACTATTTGAAATAAATCAGGCCAGATGTGTCGCTGTCTACCAGGATATCAGTGGGCCAGGCAAGATCATAATCTGAGGCATATGGTCTGAGATTATATAACAGATACAGGAAAACTTCCAATATTGAATGGGCCACGCCAATCGAAAACGTGAGCTCAGTGAAGACCAAAAAAAAGCGTATCCACCCAATCAAAATAAACTTTTCCCTATCTGCATGGAGAGGCATAAGGTTAGAAGGTATCCAATCAGCGCTAAGCGAAGACTCTGATCAGACTGCGCGCATGCGCAGTCTGATCAGAGTCTTCGCTGGGCGCATGCGTTCGTAGACACCGTTTCGTTTGGCGCGGCCTAAAAAATGTTTCTTAAAGCGGTTATTCAAGGTTAAGGCACTCATCATCCCCTCCGCTTGTTGATTGTATTCAATTCTTGGCAAGCATTGCAGACAAATCACGGTCTTTCTTATGAACTACAATGAAACTGCAATAAAATAACATCAATTATATGAACAGCACTTCCTCTACCGTATGATACAAAATGGAACGCTAAAGATTATTAATATTTTTTTTTTTTTTTTTTTTTTTTCTCATGTCCAATTCATGTGAACAAAATGCTTGCGCTGTCCTTCAAATCGGTGTACTGTGTTATAAATATCAGCATTCCATAACGATCACACACCCATGTCATGTATTTCTTCTTTTTTTATCCGATAGACATTTGTTCTAGTATTTTTAGATCTAACAAATATTTGTACTAGTACATGTATATTTTAGACCTAATAAACATTTGTACTAGTATATTTTAGATCTAATAAACATTTTCACCAGTATTTTTAGATCGAATAATCATTCACACCAGTGAGAATAGGTGATATTGTTCTTATTTCTGTCGCAAACTTTAATTGTGGGCGTTCATTAGAGCTGTCATATTGGGTCAGTTCTAATGAGTACCACAAAATTTAGTTGAAATCTTTTTGAAAAATTAATTGCAAAAATATACACAGATACATACATAGTGATGCAAAATGAGACAGGATCTGACGGTAAGCATAGTGCTTATATGAAAGTCATTTCCGGATGTTTACTATAAATTTACAGACATTTAATAAGACAAATCCATGGAAAATTACAATTAAAAGACATAGCCCACCCTTGGGAAGGAGAAAGATGACAAAATGCATAAGGAATAAGCACAACAACAGCAAACAGAAAGGACAGTTCTCTCTTCCTCCAACTGGTGATAAGACTGCTAGAAAAATGCAAAATGCAAAACGCGGAAATTTATTGGGTAGAAATATAACAAAGAAACACGAAGACGATACACCAGAAACGCCTCCTTAGAACGGTCGGCAGCACAGCGTCGGTTTGGTGGGAAGGGGATGGGGTGAGAGACCCTTTACTGTCGGCAAGTTCTCGCCCTCGGTTCGGGTGAAATTCCATCATCAGACACAAAATATTCGATTCACAAAATGGTTTCCCAATTCAATCAATCATAATTTAATTCAAGCACTGAGAAAAAAAACAAGGTCGATGTTGCTTACCGATAGATAACCCCTAACACTGTTTGACAGCGTTAAAGAAAACCACCAATGAAACAACGACCAGTCCAGCGAAAGACATAGCATCATGTCTCAACTAACTTATAGAAGCTTTGTATTGAAGCCGTCATTGAGTCTGAAGCCTGAAACGCCGCCGTGCAATATAAGAGTCCAGCATAGCTGTCAAGGGTGATTCGGTCAACAACCATGCCTGCGGTCTGTCGCATGATTTACAAATTGTTTACGACCTTTCTTTTAAAACGAAAACTGGTCAAACGAAAACTGGTCTTTTTGAATTTCTAGGTAAAATTAGGCTGCCCTACAATTTTCTTAAATTCATAAAACAAGTCTTCATAGAATACATGTTCTGATATACATTGTGCAAAATTTCTTTCAAGCCGACATTATATTTTTCAATCATTCCACGGCGTCTATGGAAACTTCTAAAATGCTTTGCGAAGTTTATGATTTTTTAAACTAAGCAGTCAAGAATTTGTCACCATTATGGAAATCGTTTACATGTGAAGAATGTAAGCTGAGTTTCGTAAGCGCCATCAGAAGAACATTGAGGAACACTGGCAGCAAGGAACGGGAAATTAATTATATCAAAATCAACATCGTCCCGTTTACTCAAGATGTTTTTAAGAAACAACCAGTGCTTCAGCTGAAGTGCACGACCCGCCGGATGCTTTTAGCTTTATGAGTGTTATCATATATGGGTATGGCGGCCATTTTGGTCATGTGACCTGGACCTAAAACGGTTCCCCCAATAAATGCGCCTTATCGTAAGGAGCAAAAATATATCTTATGCTTTAGTACTGTATTCTGAATCGTTCGCAGGATAAAATGCATTCTCACTTTTCCAATGCAAAAGCATATGTGTCAAAGTTTGACCTAGGCGCAAAGAGGGTCAAGGTCAACCCAGGGTCACCATTGTAGCAATTTATGATGGGCCAACGTCCCAGATGCTATTTATCAAGTTTCGTGGAAATCTGCCAAGTGGTTCTGGAGAAGACTATTTTGAAGGGTTTTTACCATATATGGCTTGGCGGCCATTTTGGTTATGTGACCTGGACCCCATGAGCAAATTTTGGTTTCCCCCATCCCCTAGAGGCTCCATATGAAATTTGACTTCAATCGGCCCAACGGTTTCCAAGGAGAACCAGTTCGAAAGTTTTCACATTTTTCGCCTCGGCGAAGCTATACTAAATGTAATTTTTCGCAAGTTCATTGGTTGGATCTCGTTGATATCTATCAGTATGCCAAAAATCGTTTAAATATTCCAAGCGGTTAAGTCACTATCACCAATTTTCACAAACGAGTTTCGGACTGACAGACAGACCATATATGGCTTGGCGGCCATTTTGGTCATGTGACCTGGACCCCATGAGCAAATTCTGGTTTTCCCCATCCCATAGAGGCTCCATATGAAATTTGACTTCAATCGGCCCAACGGTTCGCGAGGAGAAGCAGTTCGAAAATTTTCACATTTTTCGCCTCTGCGAAGCTATACTAAATGGAATGTAATATTTCGCAAGTTCATTGGTTAGATCTCATTGATATCTATCAGTATGCCAAAAATTGTTTAAATATTCCAAGCGGTTAAGTCACTATCACCAATTTTCACAAACGGGTTTCGGACGGACAGACAGACTGACAGAATGACACACTGACAGAATGACAGAATGACACGGTGATTTTAGGGCACTCTTAGAAAATCAACAGACTTCAGTCGGTCGCTTTTTCTGCGGGTCGTGCAATTCCATTATCTACAAATAAATTCAATTCATAAAACGGTGCTTCGGTATCAGATGTATAAGCTTTACTTAACTGAAGTTCGGCAGGCTATATCTTCCTTACCATACGTTTGAGTGAGTGAGTGTTCGTTTTACGTCCCACCAACAGCTAAGGTCATACGGAGACGGGATATCGGTTTAAAGACTCATCAGAATGTCTGGAGAAGCCGGGATCGATCCTGCGACCCCTGGTTTACAAGGCGAGTAGCGAAAACCACTAGACCACGGAGGCTTCTACTATACGTTTGAAATGAAGGTTACCATTGCCAGTAAATAATCTAGATGCTTTGAGGAAGAATTTGATGCTTCAATAAAACAACTTGATTTTTACGTGAGAGAGATATCATAAAGTCTCTGTCATAGCAAAAAAGAAACAAATCAGCAACAGCTGGAACACAATTAGTTCCCATCGGAATGCCAACAATTTGTTTATATAGTATAGATCCAAATCTAATAGATATATTGTCCAAAAGATAAAAAAGAGCATCGCAAAGTCGCTGACTGGACCATAAATAAATTATAATTCAAGTAAAAACCAAGAATGGAATGTGCCTGTAACCTGTAGTTTCTTAACCGGTTTCACTACTGAAGGTAGATCATCAGAAGAACAATTACAATAGCAACGACATGAGAAGCAATTAAAGGAAGTGACGTCATATACTGTCAATTATAGCATTAAATATTTCTGCTTCGTTTTCTTACCATAACACTATCAGTATTCGCAGGGTATCAGGTGTCGCAGGATCGAGTCTAACTGTTGGTTTTCTTTTGCTCCAGCATTTCAGTGGTTTCTTGCTGTCGAGTCCTCACCGTTGTTTTATCTCTGTGGTTGTTTGAGTATTTGTGTTCATGGAGATGCTGCACTGATGAGTTAGGAGGCCTTCATGCGGACTGAACATATTATTTGTCTAAATCGCGACGGAAGTAAGGGTGAGGATTATGGCCACGTAATATCGATTTAAGCGCCACCCCCAGTGGAATTCGTTTCCGCTGACCGCTCCAAGGCGGTTCTTCTGTCGCGGTTTATTTTTGTTATGGTTTGTCTTTGTGTGTTTGTGTCGCTTGTATTATTTTATTTTGGATAGCCTATTGGCCATTTTGGGGGAAAGTAACTGTCCTTTAGGCTTTCCGTATTGGTGTTTCCATTAGGGTATGATGTTTCATGTTTGTGTTTCTTTCCCTTTGGTGTGTCTGATGGGAGCTGTGGGTTGATTGTATCGATTCCTGATCATTAACTCCACTTCTATTTTTCATTTAATATAATGGAAAAATGTCGAATTGGAGGATTGCCATTCTCTATTTGATGACTCACGTAAAAAGACTCTGGTTCTTCTATATTTAATCTGTTGTCGGTGCACTGTCATTCTGTGTTTTAAGTTGTCACCAGTTTATCCTATGCATTCTTTTTCACAGCCGGCATATTGCATTACACATATCAGATTCCTGCTATCACATATCATGTCTGTTTTCACAGTAAACCTTTTGCAACATTTAAACATAAAATTTTTCCAAGCCTGTCCAGGAACCGCGGTTCGAGGCGGACCGTCCATGCTAATAAACCCTTTTGGTTTCATTGGGCGACAGGGCTTGAGATGTCATTTCATCTCAATGTTGGGTAAAAGTCCCACAAAATTGGAAGCAACGTCTCCAAAATGACCTTTACAGTGTTGACGGGGACGTTCAACCTCAAATCAAACAAACAATTATCCCGGTTAAGAGATAAGGACAACCGTCACAACTGGATCATTGGCTTTACTTCTATTTTGTTGCATTTTCTTATTTTAGGTGGTTTAAGATTATCCTCAAACCTTGGCATGGTTACTAATTTCTTCAGATTACGAGGTTTACTTTTACCTTTCTTGTAAACTCTGTCTCATTTCCTCGACATCACGAGAACACGCCTATATAATTATGACCCCTTGAACCCCAGTTTTATATAGTAAACTAGGGTTTACAGGGGTAAACCTTATTTTTCTTATATATTTTTTTATGTAAAAGTTTTCGTTTTTTCCGCTGTAAAATTTACACTGTATTTGTATTGTTCATATAGAATTGATAAATTGCGCCGGATTGCCGAGAGGATTTCTGGAATTTTGTTCATTAAAAGTGGACATGTATTTTAATATGTTTTCATCACTTTTTCTTAACTGTTCTCAATTCTAATAGATTCAGCATCATAGCTTTATATATTCCCCTTTCTGTTACAAGTTTTGGGAAGCTTTGTTTTAACAATGCACTTCTCAATCCATCCTTTCTTTTTCCTAGGGTGTATTCATCAGTCACTATGCATCTTATGCGAGAAAGGTATGCTTGTCTTAATATGGTTTGGATGGCAAGATTAAAAAAGTAAATAGTTTTTAATCTCTGTTGGTGTACACTTTAGGTCGTAGTACCAAAGCGTCAATCCAAAGTCATTAATCAATACAGAAATGACAATTATTAATGTTCAGACCAACAGACATGGACTCCAGAAGAGTGTTATCAGGCGTCCTAGGATAGTAAGCATTAATTTGTAAGCAAGCTTCGCCCACCATGCCTATCGACCTGAACGAAGAAAAGGAGTGAATGCCGAGAAGGGCATGTCCGAGATTTTGTAAGTCTTCCTATGGCCAACGACCTGAACGAAGATACGGAGTAAATGCCGAGAAGGGTATGCCCGAGATTTTAGAAATAAAAAACAAAAATGAGTTCCTTTAAGAGCAATGAAAACATTCATAAGAAAGAAGATGGGTCATACTACGTAGTTTCGGCTAATAAGCCTCATCAGTGACCCTGTAATGATCCGGCAAAGAAAGCCAGTGGAAACATACTGCAATTTTGCGAATTTCGAATAGGCAGTCGATACAAAGACTTATATAAATCAAAATGGGGTCCAAATAGTTAAAAAAAACCTGTCTAGAATATGAGTCTAAGCCAATAATTTATTTCTGATTTCTCAGAATATTCACGCTGATCTCAAAGGACCAAAAGTAAAATATAAACTGCACTATGGTTGATGTACGGGGAGACGTTTTACGGCCGCCACACGGCACAACACCAGCTGGAGTGAAGTCTTCCTATGGCAAACTTAGAAGTAGCATCATCGCAATGTTTGTTGACGACTGACTTTTCATCAGCAGGAGTCTTGTTTCGATGCATTTATGTAATTAAGCCGTCAGACACCAATTACATTGTGATTACCTTTAACTTCAGCAGCCAAGACAATCCTCTCATGTAATCTATGTTTACGACCGAGAATAAATACAATAACATGCATTAAATCCTATAAACATTGTTGTTTGAAGCTATTCGTTTATGGGCCAGAAGTCATGTTCAGAAAGCAAAACCCGTGCTCAAATCATGAAATTCGTGTGCTGTTTGAGCACGCGTTTTAAACTTTTTGATATAAGAAGGGCCTTGCCTTGTTTACGTTACCTTGAGCACCGTTACTTTGTCGCCCTGGATGTAGCATTCTTATATTTATGATGACGTCAAAATATCATTGCGGAGCTGACGTTTTTGTCAACAACGTTCTGAACTAGATGTCATGTTTTGTTTGGTTTGATTTGAGGTTTAATGTCCCCGTCAACACTGTAAAGGTCATTTTGGAGACGTCGCTTCAAATTTTGTGGGACATTTACCCGACATTGAGATGAAATGACATCTCAAGCCCTGCCGCCCAATGAAACCAATAGGGTTTATTTGAATGGACGGTCCGATCCGCTTTGCCTGGGCAGGCTTAGATCCACTAAGCGGTTAACCAGTACTCGTGTGCGGGTCGGTTTCAGCTCTGCGTGGAAGCACAATGCAGCCCATTTATTTCTTCAAGCCCCGGTAGGCGGGGGCAAACTAGCCGCCATGGCATTTGAAGAGTTTATATGGAGTATTTGGGCATTTTCGTCACAAGTTTGCGCTGAAATCGTAAGTTAATCGAGAATAACGATCATCCATCGTTAACGTGTTCAAACAGCTTCCTCGGGACTCGGCAAATGGTAATGAATGAAAACCCATGGATGATCCCTGTAGTATGAGTCAGTGTCTAATATATCTAATACTCTCTCATTGAAAATTGTATCGCCTATGGTGGCATGTAGCTGCCATCGAGATGCGAGATATTAAATATACTTATTATACAGATAAAACAACAAAAGTACCATTAAGTCTACATAATTTTCTTGTCCATTGAGATATTTTAAGTCTACATGAAATATGTTATCTTATATTTAGTCGACATAAAATATGTCGTCTTATATTTCTGTCATTTTTATCTAAATTTTTGCTAAAAATGAGCGAGATAGTGCTTTCATATGACATACACAAACTTGGAAAAAAATAGCTTATAAGGCGCCTTGCGGAACAGGCAAGTCGACTTATTTTAAAAACGACACTTTATTTATATATCTTTTTAGTTCACTACAAAGTCGTCTCAGTGCTTTAAACTGACATGACAATAAACCATGTAGCATTTAAGGAGTATAAAAGCCGGTATTAGGTCGCCGTTAAATTAGAGAATGTAACAGAATAGAATAGATTAAATATACCCAAAGTATTGGTTATAGGCAAATCTTCAGAATAACAGAATACGTTCAGAAATGGAGACCTTATGAGTTTATTATACTACGTCCTCGTTGCACCCAACAAAAGTATAAAGACTCTTAAGCCACAGCTCCACTTTCACGTCTTGAGCGTTAGCTTTTATTTA
The DNA here is from genome assembly GCA_963580285.1 of Lucinisca nassula. Classification (NCBI taxonomy): domain Eukaryota; kingdom Metazoa; phylum Mollusca; class Bivalvia; order Lucinida; family Lucinidae; genus Lucinisca; species Lucinisca nassula. The sequence continues at coordinate 2,835,432 of OY757011.1, forward strand.
GGAAATAGATTCGTGCTGGTAGTGACTAGTTGCTTAATATATCACTGGCAGAAAGTCACTCGTAAAAGTGAAAAGAACACGACGCACGCGAGCGATCTATGCACTTACGACTGACCGACAGACAGCACGGTTTTTCTAAAAGTTTTTATTGTATGTAATACAAGTTCATATTATGGGTGTGACATGTTCGAAAGTTAATAATAATAATAATAATAATAATAATAATAATAATAATAATAATAATCGACCTTATTTATAGAGGGTAACACATTTAGTAAACTAGTACTAATCTTCCATGTGGCCCTCTTTTCCTGGGTAGAAATCAGTACTACGCAATGTGGATAAAGTCACTTGCTGAAGGAAACAACACTTGCCGCTCGTGGGGATCGAACCCGTTACCTCTCGATCCCGAGTCCGATACTTTACCACTGCACCACAGCGTTCCCTTTTTTCAGAATATAAGTATATGAATGCGGTATGTTTTCAAAATCCTGTCCGCTCACCCGTACCAAATGGCCCTTAGTTCCCCCAACCCCACACGAGGCTTCAACTCAGGGTTTGTATCTGGCATATTAAAACACGCTCGTTTTCAATAAGAAAACTAGACGTGTAGCGGTCATAGATATTCGGGATTTACCTTGTGGTAACTTTGCTAAACCCGGGGTTTGGTATCCAGTAATTTTATAGAGACGATGTGCAGCAGCCAAAACAGTATTTTCCGATTCAATTTATTATTTTAGTGGGATGTGTAGGTGTCTGCGCATAGCAGAAGCCCTCTCTTTGTCATGTGAAAGTAAGTAAACATAAAAAAACCTAAGTCGACTTACCCTATCACGATGTCATTACAAAGCAATAATCACAAAAATTACAACGAGTTTATGTCAACATAGTAAGTAACACTTCGTTGTAAAAATATCAATGAACTGGGTGTCATTGTAAAGCAGTTTCTGGGCTAGTTAATGAAAATCGAGATATTTTTTATCATAACGATAAACAAACCAAATATGTCGCCTTACACTAGTATGTCAACATAAAATACATCGACTTAGTAAGTAGGATCTCGCATCTCGATGGCAGCTACATGCCACCATAATCGCCGCATAAATTTGAATGTCATAGTATATTCTTGTACGACTCCATTAGTATCGTTAACTTAGATTCAGTGTATATTTTAGACCAACAGACATGGACTCCAGAAGACTGTAATCATTAATTGGTAAGCGAGATTCGCCCACCATGCCTATCGACTTGAACGAAGAAAAGGAGTAAATGCCGAGAAGGGCATATCCGAGATTTTGGAAGTCTTCCTATGGCAAACGACCTGAATAAAGATACGGAGTAAATGCCGAGAAGGGTATGTCCGAGATTTTGGAAGTCTTCCTATGGCAAACTTAGAAGTAGCATCATCGCAATGCTTGTTGACGACTGACTTTTCATCAGCAGGAGTCTTGTTTCGATGCTTTTATGTAATGAAGCCTGCAACATTCCGTGTATATTTTTGGACCTTGAATCCCCATTTCGTTATACATATTCTATAATAGAGATATCTATTCCTAATGGACCCCATTTATTGGAGGCTTTGAGGCTATTTACTCAATTACCATTGATCGCAGTACTTGTCAAAGTTAATTATTATATTGTCAATGATTTAAGTATACAAATTTTACTCGGGGGATGGTTTATAATATGATGTACATGGCTTTGATGCCCTTTTGATAATGAATATGATTATAGGAGTCTACGCATGACAAAACCTACAATAAGACCGTGCGACTAGCAGAAACTCAAAACAAACCTGCGCACATATCCACTATGACATGTCCATTTGCATAAATATCAGCCTATAGTAGGTACATGCGATCAGTGAAGACTCTGGTCGCTCAAGCCTTCTTGTAGATTTTATCATGGGCTGGTCCAATTACATTTGTCAGTGTCCTTTGTATGCTCAGTTGTGGTGCCATTGGCTTTATTATAGTGCATTTAGTGCATTGCTTTCGTTCGACTAAAAAGACATGAGTGACACTACTGCTGATCTAATGCACTTTAGAATGTAACGCCAGTAGCCAATTGTTCAAAACTAACGGCATCGTTAGTTAACATATCGTTAAATTTTGATCATTAAATAGGGCAGGTCATTGAGAAAACACGCCAATACGAATATATTGTAAACTTTTCCGCCAAAAAAGAGAACATTTTAAGATGAAAAATTGTGATATTTTCTCTTATTTCTGCTCAAAATATAGATTGTGGGTACAATAATAATCTAAAATAATCTATATTTTAGATTAGAAATAAGACAAAGAGGGCTTACCCCTGTAAAATAGAAGTGGAGGCAATGATCATGAATCGATAAAATCAACCCACAGCTCCCAACAGAGACACCAAAGGGAACGACGCACAAACATGAAACAACAGACCCTAATGGAAACACCAACAGCGGAAAGCCAAGTTTGCTATATAAAAGCAGGGTTCAAGGGCGTCAATATTATGTCGGCATGTTTTCGTGATGTACACTAATATTTTTGCTGAATACATGTATATCCAGCAAAAACACCAGAGTACATGTATTAGATATTGTGCATATACTTGCTCGAACAGCTAACAAATTCCCCGCTAATGAGCTCGATAAGCTAAAGATGTTTGAACAGTTGGGCCCAGGTCTTGTGGATTTACTGTTGGCGACACCATCTACGATATACTTTTGAAGCCAGTGGTGTAGTGTAACCTTTCTTATTTTATATGCTGACAATGAATGCCATAAGGAAATAATCAAATATTAAACCGCAAACACAAGGCAACATTATCAGAATAGTTTCCAAACAGATATATCACTCGGGACCTAATTATACCATTGATTTCATGACATTTCGGGACTTACTGCCTTTAGGAAGAAATATCAATAAAAATATCTTCACAATTATTGCCAGCCAGACGTTACATAATGAAAAACAAACTTCAGAAAAATCACTTATAATAAGTATGTTAGGTTTATAGTCGAGTGTGTTAACAAGTCCGCGAAACGAATACTGAGCCGTCGAAACCCCACGTCATATAGAAAAAAGTGGGTTTGGCGATTTTGTGTCCTTTTGGCTTTCCATTTTCATCACTATGATAGTGAAGTTATTTTATGTTTGTGTTTCTTTCCCTTTGGTGTCTTGGGTGGGCGATGAGATCTATCTATTACTGATTAGTACCTTCAGTTCTACTTTACAACCAACGTCATATAGAGAAAAGTGGGTCAAAATACTAACATTACCTCCTAAGCCCAAGACGTCTTTACGTCATCTTTAACTATGTTAACACACTTAAGCAGGAGCTTGGTGGTACTAAGGCCTATGAACTTCAGCCTTTAGCTGAAGAGAGAGCTATAGTAGATAAACATGATTGTCTTTCAGCCACCAAGTTTTTTTTTTTTTTTTTTTTTTTTTCTTCCTTTTTCTTTTTTTTTTTTTTTTTTTTTGTCGGCGCCTCCTCCCCTTCCGACTCCATATTTTTTGACATACCGTGTTTTGGACAAAAACAATGTTATTATTTACACATTAACACATGTATATATGCATGCATCATGTATGTATGTATGTATGTATGTATTTATGTATGTATGTATGTATGTATGTATGTATGTATGTATGTATGTATGTAGCTGAGCTAAAATGGGCACAGTGCAAAAACAAGAGCTGACGCATCACCAATAGAGCTGTCTTCCTCTAACCTCAGTTGCTCTATCTGCAACAGACAGTTCAGGAATAGAATTGGTCTCATCAGCCTCCTTAGAACACACAAACAGTAACATTTCATAAATGCGCTTAAGAATGGTCATTGTCAGAAATGACAGACGAACTATATATATATAATACCAAATAAATGGTGGTTTGACAGTCTTAATGCCCGTGTCAAAAGCAGTTTGTATATATGTAAGTGATTGTTTTGAGTTATACGTCTCACCAACAGCTAAAAGCTATACGGAGACGGGGGACTCACTTTAAAGAGTATCTGAGATCTACAGAACCTCGGGTTCAAAAGTGATTTTGCCCAAATTGCAAAGGTGTAAGCCAAAACGCATGATTGTATGTATGTATGTATGTATGTATGTATGTATGTATGTATGTATGTATGTATGTATGTTAAAAATATTCGCGGTTGTATGTATGTATGTATGTATGTATGTATGTATGTATGTATGTATGTATGTATGTATACAGTTGTATGCATGTGTGTATGCATGTGTGGTTTTGATTGTTACTATCTGTGCGAGTCAGTTTTGGAGACCATGCGGGCCATACCCGACATTAGGATGAAGTGGCATCTCCAGTCAAGGTGAAATTAATGTTGCTTTATATGTATGTATGTATGTATGTATGTATGTATGTATGTATGTATGCGAGTGTCTGTCTGTCAGCAAGCGCGCTCGGGTACGTATGTATGTATGTATGTATGTTTGTTTGTACCGGTTAAGTTTGTTTTTTTTTTTTTTGTTGTTTTTTTTTTTTTTTTTTCCATTTCAACGTCACGGTATGTTTGAGCTTTTTTACTTCTTCTGGCGACAAGGTTATGACGGTATAGATCTTACCAAGTGAGACGAGAAAAATGGAGGCCCAGGAATCCATGCACTTGGTACTTCCTACGCTATACTGGTTACCAAAACTTCATAAAAAAACCTTACAAAGCACGGTTTATTGCAAATTCTAGCTTTTGCACTACCACTGAACTTTCTAAATTATTAACTTCCTGTCTTACTGCTGTTAAAACGCATGTAATTAAATATTGTGATAAAGTCTTTGAAAGATCAGAAAGAAATCTGTTTTGGTCTATAAAAAATTCGAATGGGGTTTTAAATAAATTGAAATCTAGACATTTTCGTGCTTCTAGTCTGTCTACCTACGATTTTTCCACTCTTTGCACTACACTTCCTCATAGTCTTATAAAAGAGGGGCTTGGTGGTTTGGTTGAATGGGCTTTTCGCGGGGAAGATTCTCTCTGTCTTGCGTGTGATGTCGGAGGTGCGTTTTTCGCTTCTAAAGAGCACAAGAATTCTACACTTTGGTCGTGTCAGAAAGTGTGTGGTGCCCTCGCCTTTCTGCTTGGCAATATTTATATTGGGTTCGGTGCTGGGTTGTTTGGGCAGATTGTGGGTATTCCGATGGGTACTAATTGCGCACCTCTTGTGGCTGATCTGTTCTTGTATTGTTATGAAGGAGACTTCATTGATAGCCAGTCTGAAATTGTTGGGGCTTTTGGCTCTACTTCTGGATGTTTAGATGATTTGTTAAATATTGATGGTGCCTGTTTTGGTGGTTTGATCAGTCGGATTTGCCCCCTGGGGCTTCAGTTAGGTAGGGCAAATTCTTCTGATACCGAGGCCCCGTTTTTGGGTTTGCATCTGTCTGTTGGGGATGGGTTTGTTTCGTGCAAAGTTTGTGATGGACGCGGTGGCTATGGTTTTTGGGTTGTGGGTTTTCCTTTTTTGGATGGTGATGTTCCTCGTGCGCCGTCCTGTGGCGTTTGTGTTTCGCAGTTGGTTCGGTTTGCTGGGGTGTGTGGTCGTGTGGCTGGCTTCGGCACTCGTAATAAATTATTAACGGCTAAACTCCTTGGTCAGGGTTGTCGGTACCGTGGGCTGCGCAGTGCCTTTTCAAAATTTTATGGACGCCATTCTGATTTTATTTTAAAATTCAATATTGGACTTGAATCTCTTCTGCGGCAGGGTCTGTCGGAGCCCGAATTTTATGGTGACTTAGTATATAAATTCAGAAAAATATGTGGCCGCGGTGGCTTCGGCGCCCAGTTTCGTGGAATCATTCTTCGATGTAGGGGGGTTGGGTGCGGCGTGGGTGTTGTGCGACGGACTGCATGCGTGGTAGTTAGCCCGATCGCGATTGGCAACTTTGCTTCCCTCTTTAATTGCACGCCGGTGGGTCGGGCCTCGGGTTCTGTGGCGGCTCCGGCGTAAAGGCTTATTGATAATTAGAGAGATAATGTTGGTTGGTGCCTGGTGCTCTGTCTCTGGTCGGGCTCATCGGAGTCTAACTGTTGGTTTTCTTTTGCTCTAGCATTTCAGTGGTTTCTTGCTGTCGAGTCCTCACCGTTGTCTCACCTCTGTGGTTCTTTGATTTTTGTGTTCACGGAGATGTTGCACTGATGAGTTAGGAGGCCTTCATGCGGACTGAACAAATTATTTGTCTAAATCGCGACGGAAGTAAGGGCGAGGATTGTGGCCACGTAAAATCGATTTAAGCCCCCCAGTGGAAATCTTCCACTGACCGTTCCAAGGCGGCTCTTCTGTGGCGATTTATTTATGTTTTTCTTTGTTACTTACTGTGTGTATCACTTGTGTCTTTTAATTTTGGATGGCCATATGGCCATTTTGTGGGAAAGTAACTGTCCTTATGGCCTTCCTCTGTTTAGGTTTCTATTATGGTCTGGTCGCTTAATGTTTGTATTTCTTTCCCTTTGGTGTCTTTTATGGGTGGAGTAAGTTAATTGCATCAATTCCATATCTTTGTTTTACTTCTACTTTACAAGAATAGCCTTGTGAAACACATGTTATATAGAGACAATCGGGTTCACGAAAATAGCCTTGGAAACCCCACGTCATACAGAGAATGTGAGTTTACAGGAAAAGGCTTGGAAAAACCGACGTCATATAAGGAAAGTGAATTTACAAGAATAGCCTTGGAAACCCCAACTTATATAGTAGAAAGTGGGTTAACAAGAATAGCCTTAGAAACCCACGTCATGCGAAATGATTATTCAATTAGAGGCTGCCATCTTTGAAAGAAGACCAAGCGAACTCACAGGAGCTTGACGTAATAAAATTTAAAGGGCTTATCCCTACGTTTCTATATAATAGAAACGAAGGACGGACACTGTTTCAGAGGTCCGATCATTTTCATTCATAAATCTCAACAGATACATATTGCTCCGTCGAAATGCAACGTTAAAACATTTAATTAATGTGCAATATAATTTCCGCCGCACATAATAATACTTCGCTACTCTTCAATCCACGACAATCCGCCTTTTTCTTTAAAATTTGCCGTTCGCACAGCTGCAGGTTACGTCGCCATGTTTGTTTACTCGGAGTGAGTCCATGCGCGTTGTCTGATTGGTCTAAAACAACCCAAGAAAATCGTCACGTGCTTGGTGACCAATCAAAACGCTAAAAAAAAATAAATGCGATTCTCCTAACGAAAACAAAATGGCGGCGTAACCAGCAGCTGTGCGCGGAGGATATTTTTAAGAAACACACACTTTACGGTGAATTATATGACAAAGCAGCTCTATTATAGGCGGCGGAAGGTTTACGGTTCGTTCATTAACGTAAGCAATATTGTATTTCAACGGAGCAATATGTAGATTTTGAGATTTCCGCATGAAAATCAACGGATCTCTGAAACAGTGTCCGTCCTTCGTTTCTATTACATAGAAACGTAGAGATGAACCCTTTAATATTGCAATACGTCAAGCTCCTGTGAGCGAACTTGACGTCAAATATGTAAACCCAGTTTATTTGTCTTTAACATTTACGTTTTCAATAGTTTTCCATCTTTTAATCGAACGATGTTGACGTCTTTTATATACAATGACGTAACGCATGGTTCTAAAACGTGCCCTTTGACGTCACGTTATATTACTACCTGTCGCTATGTGAAACAGATCTGAGATTCATGCTCATATATTTTAACAGTTTTACTTCAACCGATCAAATGCTTGAAATGTACATAATAATGGAGAATTGGAATTACAAGGGTATGTATATTTTTTTCATTTACACTCCTGTTTGTAGACCATTGGTGCTCGTTAGAGCTGCCTCAATGTGGCGTTTCTAAATTGCACCCGAACTCCATGATCGGAACATAAATATGACAAAAATACAGCACATCTTCACTAGAACAAACCAAAGAAAAAACATTAAGTCAGAACGCGTTCTGTCGAATTTAGGTTACCGGTGTTTAATGGACAAACAATTTAGAGTACTAGTAATGTGGACAAAACAAAAACAGTCTTCGAAGCTGGTCATGACCCGACTTGTTTGCTATTCCTGGGTAGGCCTGAGAGCAGTCTTTAATTTAATGGTGGACCCTGGGGCCTTTGAAAGTTATGGAAGTTGTGTTCAGTGCATATACCAAAGATATCTATTGAAGAAGCATTTATATCTCTGCCTTTCAGGTTCACTGTGGTGTTACTTGTGGCTTTCACATTCATTGTGGTATTTCAAGTGGCATTCACCGTCACCGTGCTGTGACCAGTGGCTTTCATTTTCACTGTTGTGTTACTAATGACTTTCACGTTCGTGGTATGAGTAGTTGTTTTAGGCTTATCGCGGTGGTACAAGTAGCTATCACGTTGGTCGTGATTGACTAGTGGCTTTGACGTTCAGCGTGGCTGACTATTGGGTTTCGCGTTCACCTTAGTGTACTCTGTCGCGGTTTATTTTGTTATGGTTTGTCTTTGGGTGTTTGTGTCGCTTATATTATTTTATTTAGATAGCCTATTGGCCATTTTGTGGGAAAGTAACTGTCCTTTGGGCTTTCCGCTATTGATGTTTCCATTAGGGTCTGTTGTTTCATGTCTTTGGTGTCTCTGATGGGCGCTGTGGGTTGATTGTATCGATTCCTGATATTGCCTCCACCTCGATCTACTTGTGGCTGTCACTCGCCGTGATGTAAAATTGTGGCCGTTTTTATCGTTCGCCATGGCTTACCTAGTGGCATTCACAAACTAATGGCTTTTACGTTCGTTGTTGTATGACTAGTGGCTTTCATGTTCACCGCGATGTGGAAGGTCGGCAAACATTTCATATAAACGCAAGATTAGACAAAACCAATGAGAATGCCTGTGCGGTAACAAAGATACGGATTAGCAAGTACAACGAAATTCCGCCATAAAGACCTATAAAACCTAAGGGGTATGGATACACCTTCGGGGATGGCAACTCCTGCAAATGTATTTTTGTCTCCCTTGTCAAAAGGTCCCTTTTCTGTTGAACAGGGCTTATAGAAAGCGAACAGGAAATCCCGAAAGTTGTCTATCGTAGCAACATGGCGGGAAAATCTACCAGGTGTTCCCATTCCCCTTAAGACCAAGTAGAAGTAAAAAAAAGACCAGGAATCGATACAAATAATTTACTCCACCCATCAAAGACACCCAAGGGAAAGAAACACAAACATGAAGCGACCAGACCATATTGGAAACCTAAACAAAGGAAGGCCATAAGGACAGTTACTTTCCCACAAAATGGCCATATGGCCATGCAAAATAAAAAGACACAAGTGATACACACAGTAAGTAACAAACAACAACATAAATAAATCGCCACAGAAGAACCGCCTTGGAACGGTCAATGGAAAGATTTTTTTTATAACCATATTTAGAAGTTGTTTTGGTTATTCTATCAGTTTTCTAGGCAAGATGTCTTCTATTAAGAGACTACATTTGGAACTGTTCAAAAGTGGTCTTAAATACAACTTGTGAACAGTCCTAAAGGTGGCCTTAATATAGGAATTTTACTAAACACCCACCCAGCCTGGCTCAATTCTGTTTCAGTTGCTCAAAGATTACAGAAGCTTCAAGATAACTGCGGAAACCTTGGTCCGACTGCGCATCCGATGATCGCACAGGTCCTGTAGATTTCGCCATACCTTAGCTTAATTTAAACGACCTTAACGCTCTGCATGCTGGGTATTTATACTCAGCAGACGACATTTTGATTTTTTTTTCTAATTTTCCCAGAAAGCAGGATTTGACAGCTTATGCAAATTGTCTCCTTTGGAGACTGCATGAGATGTCCAGTCCTGTTTTCTGGGAAAATTAAGAACAACATCAACAGTTCGTCGTCTGCTGAATTTGACAAGAGAAATTCAGGTAAAGGTTAAGTTAGGCATCAGGAGACAGTTTCGCATTTGAGGGTGGACCTTTCCTTTTTAAAACATTATAGTGGAAGGGTCAATAATTGCATGATTGCTCATAGAAATTGTGATATGTGGATATGTTTTGCCAATGTTGGCTTGTTTTGCTGGGTATCTATACTTCTATGAAATAGAATCCGAAACTGCCACTCCAGCCTCGATGCTGTGACAGGTGAAGACACTTCGAGGTATCTGACGTGAAAAAAGCAGCTTCGGCACAAAAAAATGGTTGTTTCTCAAAGAGGAGTCCTGAAAAAGTTTACTGGTTCCGGTCTACTTTTCTGTTTATTTCATTGCGTGTGATTCTCGGATATGCAGCTTCGTCTGAATCAGTATAGACTAGAAAGAAATACCTGTGTTTACGCAACCCCGACATTTTTGTATCGACTCTACTTTTTTATACCGCAACCAGGCATTCTAGTAACCTAATAAAGGGGGTCGAATAACTGTACGCTATAATCGGTAGTGACCTATAATCCATTCTACTGACCTATAATACTTCTAGTGACCGTTTATAGACCGGACTTGCTTTTCAGGTCCCTAATTCGCAAATGTAAACAATAACATGCAACCTTTTGAACACGGGAAAGCAACCAAACAGCAAATTATAAGCTCTGCAATATTTATTTAATCAGATTTTCAGAAATTTAAGCTTAATTCTTACCTTCTCGGGCTTTCCTGGATTGAATGGTCCGTTGGAATAATTGCGCACTGCTGCTGCGGTTGCGTCTTAACCTCGAAAATAATTTCTAAAGCTGAAATAAACTATTTAATTGCAGATTTTCATGCAGAATGTAAAAACGCTAAGAAACTTTTATTCGAGCTACCATGTTGTTTCCAACGTCTCTGTGGCGCGGTGACGTCAGAAATTTAGCACTACACGTTGACATCACGTTATACAACGTGTGCGCGCCATGGCACTGAATGTCGTTTAACATGCCACGCTGTCTACTGTCTACGGTTCGCCGCGACAATTTCATAGGGGTTCGCTGAAGCTCGCCCCTATAAAAGTGTCTAAGGCTGACCGATTATATTTTATTATTAAAGACACTAACCATGTATTTACTATTTTATAGCCACACAGAAGGAAATATTTTCATACCTACCGACCTTAATATTTTCTAGCACTTTGATAAAATCCAGTGAGCTGTCAAAATAGAAAGTGTATATTTAGAATACGTTTTTTCCTTGATGCTCTAATGGTTGTAGTTTAGCCCTTTTTAAGATATTTCCTCTTTTTTATTTAAAGTTGACAAGAATAAAAAGTGTTTTCGACCTACCATCCCTAACTTTTTCGACATGTTGATACTCTTTCAGGCCTTAAGCTGGACCCGGCTTAGTGAAAATGTTCACATCTTTTATCTTTTTTGCTAGAAACAAGTTGTTCGCATATGATGACAGAAGTTCCTAAATTAAGAAGGCAATTGAATCAATAAAGGTAATATTTAGATTCTTGACGCGGAACAGGGGATCATATTCCTCGTCTGAGAACGATATTTGCCCGAGCCGTAAGGCGAGGGGAAATATCGCTTTCAGGCGAGGAATATAATCCCATGTTCACCGTCAAGAATCAATTTAACGAATTTGTTATACTGGAAAGCATTTTGACGACATTTCATACATTGTTGCAATGTGTTCCAAAAGCTTGTTAGAAGTAGACGTCGTGAGAAGTACATGTTTACATGTGACGTCATTAAACGCGCCCTTCTGCACGCAGTACGTTGATCCGGGTGCTCAGTGGGAAAATGTTTACGTCATGTTGGAATGACAGTGTTACAAAGAAAAGTAAATGAAGTAAAGTACCGAATGACTGAAAATCAACCAAGCGTTTTATTTATAAATTTTTTGGCTGGAAGATATTGTGGTGGATGAAATTATTTTTACTTACATCACTTAACAACTGCTGTAATTTCAAGATGGCGAACATCGAATGCAAGTGCGAGAGGGTAATGTATTTTTGCTCACGTGGTATATGGAAAATTCTTGAACACCAGATAAGGAAATCCATAGTTTTGGCTTGGGATAGAAATTCTGTTCTAACCCTGATGTTTTTGCCCAGGGACATGGTAAAAATCGAATATTCTCGCGTGTTTGATAAATGCACTGGTTGAATACGACCTCATATACGCAGCCGTAAAGGTTGACGGCAAAGCACATTTCGTGACATCACTAAACATCACTGTAGTGTCGTCACAAAATGGCTGACGTCGGCAACCGATGTGACTGCAATATTAAAAACCCACGCTCAGAAAAGGAAGGTGTGCAAAAAAAAGAAACCTACGTGGGTGTGAGGAGGGGATAGAAAATTCCGTCCATCGGGATCACTGTCCGGCATCACTCGGCAAGCCTCATGATGCCGGGCAATGACCCTCGGGACAGATTTTCCATCCCCCCCTCACACCCATGTAAGATTTTTATATGATTGCCTTTGCGCTGTCCCATCAAAAGCCTGGAAATTTCTTTGCAGTATAACTAAAGTGGACGTAACGAATTTTCTGCTGAGAAAGTAAACAGAAAAATGGTCATACGATGCAAAACAGAAGTGGAGGCAATGGTCAGGAATCAATACAATTAACCGACAGCCCCCATCAGAGACACAAAAGGGAAAGAAACACAAACATGAAACAACAGACCCTAATGGAAACATCAATAGCGTTAAGACAAAAGGACAGTTACTTTCCCACAAAATGGCCAATAGGCTATCCAAAATAAAATAACTCAAGCGACACAAACACCCAAAGACAAACCCTAACAAAAATAAACCGCGACAGAAGAACCGCCCTAGAACGGTCAGCGGAAACGAACTCCACTGGGGGGATGGGGCTTAAATCGATTTTACGTGGCCACGATCCTCGCCCTTACTTCCGTCGCGATTAAGACAAAAAATTTGTTCAGTCCGCATGAAGGCCTCCTAACTCATCAGTGCAACATCTCCGTGAACACAAAAATCAAACAATCACAGAGATGAAACAAAGGTGAGGACTCGACAGCAAGAAACCACTGAAATGCTGCAGCAAAAGAAAACCAACAGTAATACCCCGATGGGCCCGACCGGAGACAGAGTCTCACATTTGTATTCATAGCCTGGCTCCCTGGCTATGAGTTGAAGAATTCTAACTAATATTAGTTGTACTCGTCCTTGACTTTTTTCTGCACATATAAGCTCCCTTCAAATCAGAAACTAAGGAGATATTTTTGTAATAATACGGTAAAATGTTTTACATACCGACCAAATATCAGTCAGACAGGGGCCAGTCTATTATGGTCATTTCATACGAAATTAAACACGCCGAAGATTGGTCGCATATACAGTAAAATTCCGCTATTATGACCAGCTAAAATTTAAGACTATTTCTGCTACATCAGGGATATCGATATCATAAACTTTCTTCGTTTTATCGCCGACACTATCAATTAATTTCTAAGTTTAAGGTTGGATTAAATAGGCTTTTGTTGCAGGGGATGTCACAGCCTGAGATTTTGGCGACATCATATATAAATTAAGAAAAAATTAAAGGCAAATCTAATTTTTCGGAACAATTTCAGAATATTATAAAACGTTACAAACGCACTGGGTAGAATATGAGTTTTATTCAAAAGTCTGCATGCACTGTGTTTGATCCAATCACTGTCAGACATTATGCGTTCCTCTTTAATTGCACGCCGGTGGATCGGGGTTCAGACTCCATGATGGCTTTGGCTTAAAGCTACTTATTAGTTGGTTGGAGCCGAAATTTTATGTCTGTTGCTTGGTCCAGCGCGGTTCAACTGTTGGTTTTCTTTTGTTCCAGTGTTCCTGTGGCGTTGTGTTCAGTAACGGATGACTCAGCGCGTTTTACTGTCGAGTCCTCATCCTTCTGTCAACTTGGTTTTAATTGTGATTTATTTGTCACTGATTAGTTAGAAAACCTTTATGCGGACCAAACAAATACTTGGTTGAATCACAGTGAAAGTGTGGGTGATGGTTGGGATTGCGTAAAGTTAATTTAAAGCCACCAGCAATTTTTACTGACCATTCCAAGTCGGTGCTCTTGCTGTGGTTCCTTCGTGTTTTGTGTTGGTGGTTCTGATTCTTTCCCTTAGCATATATGTTGTTACGTTAATGATTCTGGTTATTCCCCCTTTTGGGTTGTTCATTTTAGCTACGATTGTCCTTCAAGATTAATGTTTGTCACGTTGGTGATTATGATTGTTTCCCCATTTATGTTTATTGCTCCTTTTTGGTGTGGTTTGGATATTCTGAGGCACCATCTGTTTGGGAAAGAGCTGCTGACTCGGTTTACCTGTTGTCCGTTTCGTTTACTGTCGTCACTCCATTATTCGACTTCATTCCCTAGTGATATTGTTGGGAGAATTTGGGATCTGATTGTATCAGTTCCCGATCGTTTCTCTTTTTAATTTTAAACGCGTATTATGGCGGTTTCAGATGTTCTTTATTCATGTTTGCTGCACGAAGGGTCCTCTAGGAAGAGACCACCTTTAGAACTGTTCCTAAGGTGGTCTTAATATAGCAATGTTACTATATACATTAAAATTCCGCTATTAAGACAACCTAAAATTAAGACTAATTCTCCTTTAAAAAGCTTATTAAGAAGGGTGCAGTTATTCTTTCTCTGTGTGTTCTGCACACAGTGTCCCCTGGTCAGGGACCACATTTGGGACTGTTCAAAAGTGGTCTTAAAGACCACTTTTTAACAGTCCCAAAGGTGGTCTTAATATAGGAATTTCACTGTATTCTCATAGAAATCACAATGGCTGCGACATCCTGTACTTGAAAATTTTGGAAGGGCTGAAAGTGCTAGCTTGAGACAATGTTTCTGCTATCAGACTGGAAGGCTCAGTCTAGCTTAGCTCTGTATCTTACTTCTAATGTGCGTGTTCGGAACAGTTCAGTAATTTATGGTAGACATCATTCATTCAGCTTTATTAAAATAACTAAATCAGTCAATAAAAGACTACCGGACAGTAACATAATTTCATTACTGACAAATATAAAACTCATCCTTCTTGGCACAAAAGGCTTAAGTCTGTCAAACAATATTCATGTTTAAGCCAAAAAGATTGTTACGAAACGTGTCAATCTCGTGGGATTCAATTCCATCATTGATTTACCGATATCTAGGGCGTCTTGATCACGCTGAAAGAAACATCATTGCAAGCTTAAACAAACAATATGAAATAATTATTGACAGAATGCAAAGCACCAATAGGGCCCCGTCAAGCGATTTTGGTACTTATCGTCTATGCGAGCAGCGAAGGTTCAGGCGAGCCTGCGCATCCGCGCAGTCTCGCCAGAACCTTCGCTGCTCGCTCATACAAGGAGTGAATCAAGAGGAACCTTCAGACAGAAAGCCATATCCCTGGCCCCTCTGAATGGCTAGGCATGCGCAGTTAAAATTTGTCATGACGGAATGCTCGAAGAGACAAATTCGCGTGGCGGGGCTCAATTGATATACGGCAATGAAAGCAAATATAAACCGGAGAAGATGTATTTGTATTACGGAGACTAATTTCGAATGATACATAGGAGATCGCACACTCGTTGTAACTTCATAAATTTCATGTGATGTGCCATTATTTTAAGAGTATTATATAATCATTTTTCTTCGCACTCTCTGCGTAGAAATAGGCAAAACACTTCGAATTAAACAGTAAGGCCTAGTTGATTAAAGCATCGCTAGCTTAACGAGCTCGATAGAGGTCAAATGGTTAAACATTATAACAAGGAAAATATCGAATATTCTGGTATTTTTGTTGGAAAAAAAAAATAAGTAGCTTCGCTACTTACACCTATTTTCAGCAAAAAATATTAGCATATTTGCTATATAAAATGATCAATGTTTTAACGATATGTTACTAACGACGTCGTTAGTTTTGAACAACTGGCCCTTGGTTGTAATGGACGACGAGATAGTGCTTCGCGATGTCAAATTGAAGGTGCTTGTTAGAACCGCCTTATGGACGCGGTTTTCTTTTCTTGGCTAGACTAGCTAGTTTGGGCCGATTAGGTCTTATCAGTTGACCCTCAAATATTTTCAAACTTCTGTAGTAGAATCAATGATCCCAATGCATACAAACGTCCGCAACATGTGTAAGACAAACTGAACACTTGGTTGCCTGAGAAGAAGTCGTAATTAATGTCCTCGGAAATCAATAGTTTTAGCTTGTGATAGAAATTCTGTTCTAACCCTGGTGTTCTTACCCAAAACTGAACATTCTCGCGTGTTTGATAAATGCAGTTGAATACGACCTCGTGTGCGCCGTCGTTTAGTCACTAAACATCACTGTAGTGTCATCACAATATGGCGGACGTCGAAAACCGAAGTGACTGTAGTATTAAAAACCAGAAATCAGAAATGGAAGGTATGCAAGAAAAAGAATCCTACCCGGGTGTGAGGGGTGGATTGAAAAGTCCACCCTCGAGATCTATGTCAGACATCACTCGGCAAGCCTCGTGATGCTTCACAGTAGTAGTAGTAGTAGTAGTAGTAGTATTTGAGTTTTGCGTCCCACCAACAGCTAAGTAGTAGTAATGGGCAAGATTCCCAATACAATTATCTAAGGCTCACAAATTATATTTTCCTTTTTAAAGACACCATCCATGTATTTACTGCATACATGTATTTTAGCAGGTCTTATGTTGACTCCAACAAGACACAACATTTAAAGGAAGAAAAACAAAGACGGCTTTCTAGAAACCGACTCTTTTGAGAATTATAACTCTTTTATTTCTTTTAAGGGGAATAGATACACCTTCATGGGAGGCAACTCTTTCAAAAGTATTTGTATCTCCCCTTTCAATAGGGGCCAACTCTTAAAGGAAAGAATTTGCTCCTTAGGAGCAAATTCTTTCCTTTGAGAGTAGACCCCTTTTCCGTAGGACTGAGCCTATCGAAAAGCGAACAGGAAGTCCCGAAATTTGTCTCTCTTTGAGAAATAGCGGAAAATGTGCTAGAGTATTCCTATTCCCCTTAAACTGAATATTCTTCCGCTCTAACACGCTCCCTGCGGAGATACATCACTGTTCAAACTTGACAATGAATTCAACTTAAATGCATTTTCTAATCCCTTGAACATGTTAAAAGTCGTCGGTACATGTCTGTTGGAGATATTAGGTGGCATTTTCTTTCCGTCTTACAGATACGTAAATTCTCAAAATATTGGCACTAACTTAAGGTTCGAACGATTTTTTTTTTCTTTTTATTTTTAAAAAAATACATACACTGGACGGTCTGACTCACACCACTTTGCCTGGGCAGACTTAATTCTTCTAAGCGGTTTACCAGTACTCCTGTGGACAGTCTCAGCTCCGCCTGGAAGCATCATGCAGCCCAATCTATTTCTCCAAGCCCCGATGGGCGAGGGCGATATGACCAGTCATATAGCACTAAGATTGATTTCTGGTATAAGCAACTGTAACATGTACATGTACCACTGTCGTTTTTTGTGTCAGTTGTTTGTAAATAGTCGACCCGAAATACACGCCTATATAATTCTGAACCCTCTTGAACCCCACTTCTAGGTTTAAAGGGGTAACCTCATTTTTCATATTTCTGCTCCAAAATATAGATTGTGGGTACTCGTTAGAACCGCCTCGATGAGGCGGTTCTCACGAGTCCCAACAATCCTATATTTTGAGCAGTTATAAGAAAAATATCACACTTTTTCATCTTAAAATTGTTGTTTATTCGGCGGTAAAGCTTAAAATGTATTTGTATAGGCGTGTTTTCGTAATGAATTGATCAAGAAGCTTCCCTGCGATTGTCCACGTGACTATCACTGACCATGTACGAATGATTAATTATAGCCTCGCTATTCTTGTCGCCGTGACAACAGAGTGACGTGTAAAGAGGGATAGCTGTAAAAGATGGCCTTGGCTCATGTGCTGGGACATTGGCAAACAATGTAGATTAAGATTAGACATCACAGAATGCAACGTCTGATCAGGGTCAACACTTTTTGGTTAAGCTACAGGAAGTTATGGATTATAAACGAAACAGTCTAAGTCCCGATTCACATAACGAAAACACACCTATACAAACACATAGTAAATTTCACCGCCAAAAAGTGAAAATTTTAAGCTGAAACAAAGTGATATTTTTTCTTATTTCTGCTCAAAATAAAGATTGTGGGGTTCTAACGAGTACCCACAATCTATGTTTCAGAACAGAAATAAGAAAAATAAGGTTTACCCCTGTAAACCCTGTTTTACTATATAAAAGAGGGTTTAATGGGATCAAAATTATATAGGCCTGTTTTCATGATGAGGCTACACTCAGAGACAAGCGACCCACCTACTGCCTTAACATGTATTGCAAAAACTTCGGTAGTATGTTCCGAAAAAAAAAACAGTTTTAAACTATCTTCTCTCTGAGATGGAAACAAAATGAATTCCAGATAAAAAAGAAAAGACAACGTGCGAAGCCACTATACATATATTATAGCATGAAATAATTTTGTTTTTTGGAATAGAAGTGAAGCCAATGATCAAAAATCGATTCAATTAACCAACAGCTCCCATCAGAGACACCAAGGCGAAAGAAACACAAACATGAAATAACTAGACCCTAATGGAAACTTCAATAGCGGAAAGCCAAAGGACAGTTACTTTTCAACAAAATGGCCAATTGTCTATACAAAACAAAAAACAAATATAAATGACACACACACTCAAAGACAAAACAACAGGTATAACTTACAGAAGTACGAAACGAACGGAATGGCACCCGATCTTATAACTCAAACCTGTGGGATCACCTCTTAGCTGCTATAAATTTACAATAGTCTAACTAAAAGCACCGAAGCCTGATCATCCTCGAATTCAAGAGAACGGATGCATTGGCCCTGGCCCGACGGGCCTGTATGACCTACTGGTTAAGGTTGCTGTCGCTTATGCATTAGGTCTCTCGCTACTGTAGGTCAACAAATCATCACGAAAACACGCCTATATAATTCTGACCCCCTTGAACCCCACTTTCATGTAGCAAAACTTTGGTTTACAGGGTAAACGTTATTTTTCTTATTTCTAAAATATATATTTTGGGTGCTCAGCTAAAAAATGGTGATATTTTTTTATCATTTCTGCTCAAAATATAGATTGTGGGTACACGTTAGAACCGCCTCATCGAGGCGGTTTTAACGAGTACCCGAGAGCAGAAATAAGAAAAATAAGGTTTACCCCAGTAAACCCAATTTTACTATATAAAAAGGGGCTTCAAGGGGATCAAATATTTTCGTGATTATAAATCACAAGGGAAGCCCTAAACTGACAAATCAAGTAATCTAGAATTATATACTGACGTGGACAATGTGTAATTTCAAAATAAAAATGTTTCCTTTTAGGAACAAACGGACCTTGACTTTTATTTTCCACAGATTCAGACCAGCCTGCGCATATGTGCAGTCTGGTTTGATTGTTCGACGCTTTTTGTATGATAGCGTTTTCATGCAAACAACTAAGCGAGTGAGGTTTTCATTCTTACTGAGTTAACTTAAGTAGTATTATGCGAGCCGTCGCTGAGCTCTCACGCGCTTGAGGACACAGCTTATCTTGATGCGACTCATGGTGTCAATGAAAAGGCATCAGTTGCCGTTAGTTAACGTATCGTTAAAACATAAATCATTGAAATATGGCATATACACTGGCATTTTGCTGAGAAAAAAGCAATGTGAGTACCATTTGCCACAAATTCCCTTAACACCAGCTGTAGTGACGCTAAATATGTTCTATAAAAGGGACATCTTTTGGAAGCAAAGATTACACCACAGAACTTAATTATATGGAGTGTACAGTATTTTGGACCAGACCAGCTAGTTTCGGCCAATAAGACCTCGTCAGTAACCCTCAAATATTTCAAGGTTCCACAATGGAAGTGTTTTATAAAAAGCCCGCATAAAATATAAAGATGCCCTTGTATTAGGAGGAAGGTCGGAGGGACAGGGACTTACAAATACCACTGCTCTTTCAGCCAGGCACTGTCATAAACTCATGAAAATCCCGGGTGGAAGTTCTCACTTGATTGTCTCCCTTCCTTCTAACACTAATTCCCGGTAACTACCGGTCCTGGTACTTCTCGATGTACGGTACCGGGGAGATTTCACTACACCCCCCCCCCCCTCAACTTTATGATGAAAGCCTTCATCCAAGGTGGGGATATCTGAAAAGAGATATGACAGCCACAGGCCGCCACAAAAACCTTACCTCTTTGGTGTAGCACATCTTACCAGGAAACTGTCTTGAACTACAAGTCCAAGTGGTATCTTGTTGATGGACACTGTCTTGAGCTACAAGCCCAAGTGATTCCATCTTGTTGACTGTCTTGAGCTACAAGCCCAAGTAACTTCTTGATGAGTGATGAATGTCTTGAGCTACAATTAAGCCCAAGTGACTTCTTGGTGAGTGATGACTGTCTTGAGCTACAAGCCCATGTGACTTCTTTGTGTGTGATGACTGTCTTGAGCTACAAGCCCAAGTGACTGACTGTCTTGAGCTACAAGCCCAAGTGACTTCTTGGTGAGTGATGACTGTCTTGAGCTACAAGCCCAAGTGACTTCTTGGCGAGTGATGACTATCTTGAGTTACAAGCCCAAGTGACTTCTTGGTGAGTGATGGTTGTCTTGAGCTACAAGCCCAAGTGACTTCTTGGCGAGTGATGAATGTCTTGAGCTACAAGCCCAAGTGATTTCTCCTTGAAGACTGTCCTGAACTACAAGCCCAGGTGATTTCTTCTTGAAGACTGTCCTGAACTACAAGCCCAGGTCCCTAGGTGATAGACTACAAGACGTATCACCCCAGGAGAATGGTTACATCTTCTTGACGACTGAACTACAAGCCCAGGTGATTTCTTGAAGATGAAGACTAGCCTGAACTGCAAGCCCAGGTGATTTCTTGAAGAATGTCGACTGTCTCAGACTACAAGCCCAAGTGATTTCTTCTTGTTGACTGTCCTGAACTACAAGCCCAGGTGATTTCTTGACTGTCCTGGCATACAAGCCCAGGTGATTTCTAGACTGTCCTGAACTACAAGCCCAGGTGATTTCTTGAAGAATGTCGACTGTCTCAGACTACAAGCCCAAGTGATTTCTTCTTGTTGACTCCTGAACTACAAGCCCAGGTGATTTCTTGAAGAATGTCGACTGTCTCAGACTACAAGCCCAAGTGATTTCTTCTTGTTGACTGTCCTGAACTACAAGCCCAGGTGATTTCTTGAAGAATGTTGACTGTCTCAGACTACAAGCCCAAGTGATTTCTTCTTGTTGACTGTCCTGAACTACAAGCCCAGGTGATTTCTTCTTGTTGACTGTCCTGAACTACAAGCCCAGGCCCCTAGGTGATAGACTACAAGACGTATCACCCCAGGAGAATGGTTACATCTTCTTGACGACTGGACTACAAGCCCAGGTGATTTCTTGAAGATGAAGACTAACCTGAACTACAAGCCCAGGTGATTTCTTGAAGAATGTAGACTGTCTCAGACTACAAGTCCAAGTGATTTCTTCTTGTTGACTGTCCTGAACTACAAGCCCAGGTGATTTCTTGACTGTCCTGAACTACAAGCCCAGATGATTTCTAGACTGTCCTGAACTACAAGCCCAGGTGATTTCTTGAAGAACGACGACTTTCTCAGACTACAAGCCCGAGTGATTTCTTCTTGAAGACTGTCCTGAACTACAAGCCCAGGTGATTTCTTGAAGAACGACGACTTTCTCAGACTACAAGCCCGAGTGATTTCTTCTTGAAGACTGTCCTGAACTACAAGCCCAGGTGATTTCTTGAAGAATGTCGACTGTCTCAGACTACAAGCCCAAGTAATTTCTTCTTGTTGACTGTCCTGAACTACAAGCCCAGGTGATTTCTTCTTGTTGACTGTCCTGAACTACAAGTCCAAGCTTTAATCTTAAAGATTAATGGATTTGTCCAGCTGTCTTGAACTACAAGTCCAAGTAATCTCATGGATCTATGGAGTCATCCAGCTGTCTTGAACTACAAGTTCAAGCTTTAATCTTGAAGATTAATGGATTTGTCTAGCTGTCTTGAACTACAAGTCCAAGTAATCCCGTGGATCTATGGAGTCATCCGGCTGTCTTGAACTACAAGTCCAAGCTTTCATCTTGAAGAATAATGGATTCGTCCGGCTGTCTTGAACTACAAGTCCAAGTAATCCCATGCATGGAGACGATTATTCCAATAAGAAATGAGAATGAAGATGGATGACCAAGGTCAGAGATCCAAAGTCTTATTAGTCACATAATTTACAATTCTCTGGGGGACAGTCGCATGTACGAACATCATTCTGGTTTCCTGATTAACGGCGACAGCCCATCACTGCGCTAGTAATTGGATATTAGCACAGAGAACAAGATAAAATCCAAACACCTCGCTAAATATCTGAATGGGCGTTAAATATCTGTACAGAACAAGCGCATGCATAAAATCTCGGACTAGTTCGAAAATGGATCAGATCGGACCAACAATTACAGAGTAACATCCACTTGTTTATCAAGGTGGCCATTCTTGACCTTGTGAACAGGGCACCTTCTTCATTTTTGGTGGATCTTCATGAAACTTGCAGATAAAAATGAGGCCCTTAAAATCTCGCATGAGTTTGAAAATGGGTCAGATTGGCCCATTAATAGCAGAGTTATTGTCAAAATGGCCATTATCAACCGTGTGAACAGTGTAGCTTCTTTATTATTTTTATTGAATCTTCATGAAGCTTGCAGATAATAATCGCATGCATACTATATCGGACGAGTTTGAAAATGGGACAGGTAGGACCAGTATTGACAGAGTTGTGTCCCCTTGATTGTCAAGATTGTTTCCGAACAATGTATATGCCACGTTTTCAGCCTAAGCAACTTCAAACGTTCTTGACAAAATGTCAATCAAGCTCCAGCTATTATGATCGGTCAATGTCCGTCGTGTGTCGTGCGTCGAATGTCGTGCGGCGTCAAGAATTTGTTTGTTAACTCCCCGGGCCAATTTGTTTAAACTTCACAGAAATATCCCTACCAAAAAAGCTAAAATGGTTCTGCTTCGATAAAAACAAGATGGCCGCTAATTCAAAATATAGAAAAAAATTCTTTAAACAATAACTTCATATATGTACCATTTGGCCAATTCGATTCAAACTTCATAGGAATCTTGCTTCAAATTGTTCCGCCCCGATGAGCAAATTGGTCACCAGAGCTAAAACAACAACAACAACAAAAAAAAAATTCAAACTTCACAGGAATGCTGCTTAGGTCACCCTCTACCACAAGAGCTGATACGTTTCTTCTTAGATTAACAAAATGAACGCCGGAGCTAAAATAGAAAAAAATAAAAATAAGGGAGAACTTCTAACGTCATTACAGCTGGTGTTAATGTAATGTGTGGCGGCTGTAAAAGTCTCCCTGCCCTTCATGATAGTGTAGTTTGTATTTTCTTGTCCTTTGGGATCATTGATTCCTATCTAACTATTCAGAACTTATTTATTTTCACTGCAGTTGGTGTTGTGCCGTGTGGCGGTCATAAAAAGTCTCCCCTTACATCATCATAGTGCAGATTATCTTTTCTGGTCTTTTGGGATCACTGAGTTGATTTAGAATTATTTTGGAAATAGAGTTCTTTTTGTACCAAATGGAATCTTCCTCCTTATATATAGCAGGAGTCCATTTCAAAATTTAGGGGTATCAGGTTGTGTTTTCATCAAAATTTATTTGGAAAATGACTGAACGTTTAGCAAACAGTGGAAGCCCTGATCAGACGCCGTGTTCTGCGGCGTCAGATCTGGGCCTGCACTGTTTGCCAAGGTACATATGGGGTTTCTGGTATTAAGTGGCTTAAGCTGTATACACCGTTTGTTAGGCCATTGTTAGAGTATTGCGACATAATATGGGATAACGGTAGTCTGGAAAATAAACGTAACTTAGAAAACAACCAGCTTGATGCTGTTCGAATACTCACAGGGGCTACTAAATTATGTAGTACACAAATGTTATATGATGACACTTGTTTAAAACCATTAACGACTCGTCGCGAAAAAAAAAATCAAATTTTATACCGCGACCAGGCATTCTAGTAACCTAATAAAGGGGGTCGAATAACTGCACGCTATTATCGGTAGTGACCTATAATACCTTCTACTGACCTATAATACGTCTAGTGACCGTTTATAGACCGGATCTACTTTTCGGGTCACTATTTTGCAAATGTAAACAATAACATGCAGCCTTTTATACACGAAAAAAAAAAAACCCAACCAAATAGCAAGTTATAAACTTTGCAATGTTTATTTAAACAATTTTTCAGAAATTTAAGCTAAATTCTTACCTTCTCGGGCTTTCCTGGTTTGAATGGTCCGTTTGAATAATTGCGCACTGCTACTGCGGTTGCGTATCAACCTCGAAAATAATTTCTAAAGCTAAAATAAACTACTTATTTGCAGATTTTCATACAGAATCTAAAGCGCTGAAAAACATTTATTCGAGCGTCCATGTTGTTTCCAACGTCTGCGTGGCGCGATGACGTCAGAAACTTAGCACTATTTGACGCCACGTTATACAACGTGTGCGCGCCGTGGAACTGGATGTCGTTTAACATGCCGCGCTGTCGGCTGTCTTATTGCTTAATTATTGCGAAATCTCTAGATTGTTTTGAATTGCGGTATAAACTAAATACATGATTAGTGTCTTTAATAATAAAATATAATCGGTTCGCCGCGACAATTTCATAGGGGCTCGCTGAAGCTCGCCCCTATGAAATTGTCTAAGGCTCACCGATTATATTTTATTATTAAAGACACTAAGCATGTATTTACTATATGTCAACTATTCAAAATTGTATATAATCTTACTCATCCTCTACTTTGTTTGCCTCTAGTTCTGGAACTTCCGTGTAACGTTCAATAACCAAATATGGAAGGCATTTATTCAAGAAATGATTTTTATTTTTCTGCTGTTCATGAAAGTATGAACGCAATGAGTCCAAAGGGTCGCCTGCAAAGTAAATGAACCCTGGTGGGGTTCGTGTAAACTTTGCGAGCGACCCGCTGTCGTTCATACTTCATGAACAGCAGAAAAAAAAATTATTTCTTAAATTTATAGTCTTTACATCTCATCACTGAGCGGAAAAATGCTTATAGGGTAAACTTTTAAAGTACGCTGTTTTTCTGCAACAAGCGGAACATCATTGCCGTTGTCAACGCCAAATCAGATCGTAGAGAACCATGAATTAGACTGACGTCACTTGACGTCACTGAAAATCATGTGACTCGATGCGTTCATGTAAGTTTTGTTTGTCTGTTTGAATTGGATTTCAAGGGCCCAGTCAACTCTATTTTAGGTGATTTTGAGCCGGTCAGTTTACTTATCCACACTTTTTCTAGGCAGGCTTATACGTAAGCGGTTAACCAGTACAGCGCACATTTTTTCGCCAGCAACTGACAACTGCCCTACTTGAATCAGTGGAAGGGAGAGAATGCCCGTACAAAAGATTTCATGATCAATCTCCAAGACAGAATGTTGCCGACCCCGGCAGGTGTCGAACCCGCGTCCTCCTGATCACCAGTCAGACGCGCATCCGACGGAGCTACCGAGGCCGGCGCGTTCATGTAAGTGTGGACTACATTGTTTTCTGTAGGCTTGCATTAGAATTTGTACTCGAAATGTAAATACAGTAAAATTCCGCTATTAAGACCACCTAAAATTGAGACAAATTCTTAGTTAAAAATCTTATTTAGAAGGGTGCAATTATTCTTTCTTAGTGAATTCTGCACACAATATCCTCTGGTCAGGGACCACCTTTGTGACTGTTCAAAAGTGGTCTTAAAGACCACTTCGAATAGTCCCAAAGGTGGTCTTAATATAGAAATTTTATTGTATATTTTAACGGATTTCTCCAAAGGTATATTGTGGAAGAGTCTTTTCAGCATTTTGTATTTGACGGCAATTTCCAGATTATTTCACTTATATTGCCCTGATCATTAATCAGAAATGGCTAAAAGCCGGTGTACCCGGAGAAAATTCACCTCATCTTGGCGGCCCACATGTGACCTGAGCGGAAATCAATACACTAGAATCCGGCGGTGAAAGACCTAATGATGCTTAAGAGCCAGTGCATGCTCTTTAAGGTTATTCTCTATTTCACATATATGTGTTCACCATCAGTCACGTAGGTCCCCCGTCCCTCGGGGATTGGAGAAATAGATTTTACTGCATGGTGCTTCCACGCAGAGCTGAAAGCGACCGCACACGAGTACTGTTAAACCGCATAGAAGTTCTAGCGGTGTGACTCTGGCAGTCCCTGCATCTAATCCCTATAGATAGGGCTGAGATGTAATTTCATCTCAATGCGGGTAAAGGAAGCAACGTCTCCAAAATGACCTAAATAGTGTTGACGGGGACGAAAACATCATTCTAATGCACCTGCGTATGTAACGCGACGTCTGATTGGATAACGTCAAAAATTTGCGACAGTATATTCTGCGATACACGTTCGGAAACCCGACTCCATCACCTAACTTCGCTTATCATTGGCTGGCATTTGGTTTTACGCAGCTCATCGCGCTTGCCGTTTTGTGCAAAATGGTACAATTTTTAACTTAGCAACCGAATAAGTGCATTAGAATGAGGATAACCGTATTGAAAATTGTAATTTGGAAAGGTAAATCGTCGGTTTTAAGGTCACAAATAACGTTGTCTAAAACGAAATTTCCGACCGTAAAACCTCAGAATTACCTCCCCAAATGACAATTTTCAATACAGTTATCCCCTAATTTAAAAAAAAACACCAGTCACGCTTTTGCATCCTTTATCAGCTGACGGGTTGCATAACAATGCGTCCGGTGCGAATCCCACTGGAAATGGTAGAGTTCCTGTTGATCCATTGAAGATTATATTTCTCTGAAAATGTTTCTGCATTCTCTATCCGATAATTACTTTCAATACAGAATGAATTAAACATTGATTTCTTTCAGCAAACCAAAATTGTTTTCAAATAGCATGATAAAATACTATTAACACCCAAGTTGCTTATCCCGTCTAGCAGACATTTTCAAAATATTTTCCTTTGTTTTTAAGGGGAATGGAAACACCTGTGAGATTTTTCCGCCATTTTTCAAAGGGAGACAACTTTCGGGACTTCCTGTTCGCTTGTCTATAAGCCACACAGGTGCTTGAAGCTAATATTTACAGTTTAAATTATCTTTACGATTTTCGAAGAAAATCGAAGGTAGGACACTTCCTAGTTGATAAATTGATTTCTGCGTTGATATTTATGTAAGCAACCATTTTTCAAAGCGGAAATTTCGGCTTAGTATACATTAGGTGACCATTTTTTGTCCGCCGCTAACTTCCAATCACAAAAGATCCTGCTTATATCTGCAAATCCATAAATTTGGAAAAATACTGCTTTAGCTAGTTGCTGCATACGACCCGCCATCTTGTTAGTTTACATCTTTGCGGGCCGCGACCTGATTGGTTGAATTGGTAAAACAATCCAATCGCGAATCAGAATTTACTGCAGCACCAAAAAACCGGCGGATGTATGTGACAACTAACAAAAGGTAAATTTTGCAATAAAAAACATCAATTGCAGCAAATCTACGCTACATGAAGCGGCGGAGTAAAAAAAAAACGCTGCATGCTTTTAAGATCTCCAGAGCATATTTGCATGTGAGAACAGAATTTTGATACAGAGAAAAGGACGCAGAAACAATCTCATAAGCCAAGAAGTGTCCGTCCTTCGATTTCTTCGAAATCGTAAAATAAGATTTTAAAAACTAAACGAGAAACAACTTCAAGCTCCTGTGATAACCCCTCTCCCACTGAAAAGGGGTCTACCCTGAGGAGCAAAGTCTTTCCTTCAAGAGTTGACCCCTATTGACATGGGAGACAGAATACTTTTGCATGAGTTGCCAACTATGAAGGTGTTCCCCCTTCCCCTTAAGGGAAAAACAAGGGTTGGTATTATACAACAATGTCAGGCCATATTTTCTCTGAAAAGTAGGAAAATAAAAACAAATGTCGTCTTTAGAGTTTTCAATAGCATTTAAAAAGGGTATGAAGGGGAAAGGGAACACCTGGCAGTTTTTTCCGCCATATTTCAAAGGGAGACAACTTTCGGGACTTCCTGTTTGCTTTTCTGTAAGCCGGTCCCACTGAAAAAGGGTTCTACTCTTCAAAAAAAAAAAATTTGCCCATCCTTTAAGAATTGACCCCTATTGACATGGGTCCCACTGAAAAAGGGTTCTACTCTTAAAGAAAAGAATTTGCCCATCCTTTAAGAATTGACCCCTATTGACATGGGAGACAAAACACTTTTGCAGGAGTTGCCTCATCTGAAGGTATATCCATTCCCCTTAAAGTGTAAAAGCTAGAACATATTTAAAATATTCTGATTTTCTTTCTTTTTGCCGGCTGCGTTTTGGACTGTTGAAAAGTTGGTCTTTAAACCACTTTACATTACGAGAACAAGTCCATGGAAACCCCACTATACACTCTAAACCCCACTATACATGTATAAAGAGAAAACTGGGGTTTACAGGTGTATATATTAATGTTCTTATTTCTGTTCCATGACATAGGTTGTGGGTACTCGTTAGAACCGCCTCAATGAGGCGGTTCTAACGAGCACCATCAACCTATTTTTAAGTACAAATAAGAAAAATATTATATATTTTCATCAGAAAAGTAATCATTTTTTGAGATATGAAAGAATGCACTATGTTACACGGATGTTCTGTTGTAATGTGAACAGTCCCTATAGGAATTTTACTGCACAGAGTCATCTAAACCCCGTCATGATGATGAGAAAAACAAAAAAGAATTGGATGTGACATTTATTTTTTAGCCCTTACGACGACATGCCTATGCAAAGTATTGCCTTTATTCGCTGTGCTTCCAAAGGATATCCCTTTTATAGAAAATATTTGACGTCAGCTGATGTTTGGGAATGCATGGCGGCCGTATAATGTCTCCCTGCCGTACAGCATAGTGTAGTTTATATTTTCTTGTCCTTTGGGATCATTGATTCCATTGTGGAAGTTTGAAAATATTTGAGGGTCACTGGTAAGGCCTAAATTGCCGAAACTAGCTAGTCTGGCCCAGAAAACATGTTCACTCCATATTTTCCAGTTCTGTGGTGTATTCTTTGCTTCCAAAGGATAACACTTTTATAGAACATATTTGGCGTCACTACAGCCGATTTTTGGGACTGTGTGGCGGCCGTAAAAAGTCTTCCTGCCCTACATCATAGTGGAGTTGATATTTTCTCGTCCGTTGGGATCATTGATTCCATTGGGGAATTTTGAAAATATTTGAGGGTTACTGTTGAGGCCTAATTGGCCGAAAATGGCTAGTCTGGTCTAAAAAACATGTACACTTCATATTTTCCAGTTCTGTGGTGTATTCTTTGCTTCCAAAGGATAACCCTTTGATAGAACATATTAAAACTGTATTTTCTTCAGATGAAAATGGTTGTATACTTAAAAAGTTTGCGCATAACTCTTGAAATTATATGTTATATGGCTTCTCATAAGCTAACGAGTACAATTTCAGAGACTTTTTCTCTGTCAGAAGAAATAACAGGAAAATAAGATACACCCGGATATACCCCAGTACCCCTACAAATCAAACAAAACCCATACTTTTCAATACATAAATTGGTGACTTAGTATATAAATTCAGAAAATTATATAACCGCAACGACTTCAGCACCCAATTTCGTAAAATCATTCTTCGATATAAAAAGATTGGTAACAACATGGATGTTATACGACAGACTGCATGCATGGTAGTTAACCCAATCACGGTTGGCAACTTTGCTTCCCTCTTTAATTGCACGCCGGTGGGTGGGGCCTCAGATTCTATGACGGCTCCAACGTAAAGGCTTATTGAGAATTAGAGAGATCTAATTCAAGGTAATGTTGGTTGGTGCCTGATGCTCTGTCTCTGGTCGGGCCCATCGGAGTCTAACTGTTTGTTTTCTTTTGCTCCAGCATTTCAGTGGTTTCTTGCTGTCGAGTCCTCACCGTTGTCTCACCTCTGTGGTTCTTTGATTTTTGTGTTCACGGAGATGTTGCACTGATGAGTTAGGAGGCCTTCATGCGGACTGAACAAATTATTTGTCTAAATCGCGACGGAAGTAAGGGCGAGGATTGTGGCCACGTAAAATCGATTTAAGCCCCCCCCCCCCACCCCCCCCCCCCCACCCCCACCCCAGTGGAAATCATTCCACTGACCGTTCCAAGGCGGTTCTTCTGTGGCGGTTTATTTATGGTGTTGTTTGTTACTTACTGTGTGTATCACTTGTGTCTTTTTATTTTGGATGGCCATATGGCCATTTTGTGGGAAAGTAACTGTCCTTATGGCCTTCCTATGTTTAGGCTTCCATTATGGTCTGGTCGCTTAATGTTTGTGTTTCTTTCCCTTTGGTGTCTTTGATGGGTGGAGTAAGTTAATTGTATCGATTCCTGATCTTTGTTTTACTTCTACTTTGATAATGGTCTATATGGCATAGACTTATGTAAAATGAAAAACAAACAAAAAAAAAAACAATCACTTTTACAAACAGAAAAAAAAACATTTACTCGATAGCCGATGCTACATATTCTTAACCCATTCATGACAATGGAATCTTCCACCTGATAAGTTTGGAGTAGTCCATTTCTAATTATAGGGGTGTCAGGTACGTTTTTGTTTGTGGCAAATTTTACAAAAATGAATGTTTTTTAATCAAACAGTGTAGACCCAGATCAGACGCCGCGTCCTGCGGCGTCTAATCTGAATCTGCACTAATTGCCAATATCCCAGAAAAGGGCCGCCAGGCATGTATGGGTTAATTTTGAGACTGTATATGAACGCTTCGTTTCTTCGTTTCTAATACATCTCGATTTGGTTCTAGATGCTAGAGATGAACAGCTTTGAATCGGTATATTTTATATGAATATATTGAATTTTATCAACAACTTGAAAATCATAAACTCAAAAAAAGATAAAAAAAAAAAATGAAATGAAATGCAGTCTCCCATTATTAAACAGTTTTCTAAATTAATGCTTATTACTGTGATTTTTTTTTTTTTTTTTTGTTATTTGGTTTGTTCTTTCTTTTTCTTTTTTATGAAATCTACATTTCTGCACATTACTAAACATTACTGAACAATACTGTATTACTGTACATTTTGCTACTTTATTGTTGTTGTTTTTTGTTGTTGTTGTTGTTTTTTTGTTTTTTGTTGTTTTTTTTTTTTGTTGTTTTTTTGTGTTTTTATTTTTAAAAACTCAGGAATCATTATTTCGATATCGTTGACTTAGCTGTTGGCGTCAATAATGTTCTTTGTTGTACATTAAAATTTAAACTTCTAATTTTGGCTGTATCATATTCCGGGCGCCTTTACTGTCCCTAGGGAATAATGTCGCCTGATTGACACGAAAGACGATTTAAGACCACGAACGAAATGACTGTGGCAATTAACTTTTCCTTGAATTTAAACTTATTTTATTCAAAATTTAACCCAAATAAGACTTGCATACCATCAAGAGGCGTCATCAGACACCATTTAGCAATTGTAGTTGAAATGGCTTATATCACTGTTTCCAAAGAAAAATTTCAATTTGTTATTCTTTCTCATCTGTTAACATAAAAACTGCATTACGTCACGAGAGTGGCCCTCGTGGGCAAAAATGCAGATAGTGCAACGTCTCCCCGTGGTTTTGATTAGGCGCGTCATCCGGACGTTTGGAGTGTTCTGCCAGGCATTCTAAACCCCTAGCCACACTTGATTTCCGTTACGTGGTCTCACTTGGCGTTTATTGACGCTCTGTCCCATTTTGGTCCCAAAAATGTTCAACGGAGTCAAAATCATGGGACAATGATAGCCGGGGAAGCACAGTTACATTATTCTGTCGCAGAAAATCATTGGTAATCTTTGCTGTGTGCGGCCGCGCGTTATCGTACACCAACGCCATTCCATGACGTCGATGTCTGTCCGTCAAAACCGGCCAACGTATTTTTCTTGTCTTTAAGCCAGCCATTTTGAGGCGACGATTGACCATCGGTGCACTGACACATTTTTGGGGATAAAATGGGCGGGAGTATTGCTGAATAAACTTTTGGACTTATATCTATCATCATACCAAATGTGAATCAAATTAATCGTATGAGCACTTGAAAAACTTTAACGTAAATGTGGACGCCGATTCCAACGCCAACCCAAACGTCAGCACCAACGCCGACGCCGAATAGTGCAATTGCTCTTCCTAGACTTCGTCCGGACGAGTTAAAAACGGGGCATTAGTAAAATGTTTGTAAAACTTACAATACATTAAAATTCGTTTGTTTGCTTGGAGTTTATCGGCTCAGACAACACTGTTTTTGTCATATTGAACCACACAGTTCACCATGCTTTCTCTGGGCGGGCTTACACATAGTGTTTCAGTCAGTAAAGAGCACATTCTTCCGTTGCCCTTCTTGAATAAAGTTTTGCTAATTGCTTTTCATGACGTCATTGAATCCATAAACCGGAAGTATCTTACTAGGAGGAGTAACTCATCAGGAGAAACTCTGAACATTATTTTGAATAGAGCTGTACTCTTAAAGGAGGTAATGTTTCCCGTTTCTGATAACGCAGTCCTTTTAAGACCATTTTGAACAGTCTCAAAGGTGATTTCCCACTGGAGCACACGGGATGTAGAAAACACACAGAAAATACACGTGAACGCTTATAAATATGCTTTTAAAAGCATAATTCATCTTAATTTTAGGTGTTCTTAACAGCGGAATTTCACTTTATTATTTCCAAAACACCATTGGCTGACGTTCGGTTTTACGCAGGTGACAGCGTTTGGAATTTGATGGAAATAGTACAAGTTTGAACAAAACAAATAAGTAAGAAATGACTTTACAATGGAAAAATGGAAATTGGAACTCCTCCTTTTTACGGTCGCTAAACTTCGATCAACGGCTCCGTCCCGGTGAAACGAAGTTTGTGACCGAATAAGGCCGACGATTAACCTTCCAAAATTACAAACACTTGATTCATGGTTGAACAGGGGTGGTGAGGTGAGACCATATCGCAAACACGTCTATACAAATACATTGCCACCTTTATCGCCGAAAAAATGAAAATTGTATGATGAAAAATTGTGATATTTTTCTTATTTCTGCTCCAAATATAGATTGTGGACACTCGTTAGAACCGCCTCATCGAGGCGGTTCTAACGAGTACCCACAATCTATATTTTAGAACAGAAATAAGAAAAATAAGGTATACCCCCGGAAACCCCAGTTTTACTATACACAAGTGGGGTTCTAGGGTGTCAAAATTATATAGGCGTGTTTTCGTGATGAAAGGTGGCGTTTACGCCGTCCAACTGATATTGGCTTACAGTTGGACAAGCCCTGCAGTCCTGATAGAGGGTGAATGTTGTCCAACAATTCCAAACATTTTTTTTCCTTGGTCCTCACTTTCATCACCTCTACTGTTGTTCTCCCTTTCTCTGTGAAGACACAAAATGACCCACAAGGTTAAGCCCAACACAATCAATCATGGTTGAACATCGGCGTATAGAATCTCCATATCAGGATGCCCTTTGTATGATTCATTGTGTTTGGAAAAGCTAAATAATTCAATTTTCGTTTTATCAGTTTCAGTTTTAGGAGAAGCCTCTTGGGAAATAATTAGAAAGTAGAGAAGTGTAGTTTTTACCGAACACATTAGAGTACAATGCGTTAGATACAAAATGTGTGTTGAAGGTTTTCTGAAAAGCTTTTCATTTTAAGACAAATGTGGCTTTACCATGCATGCGTACTCTTAATCAAGCCAAAATATTTACGGGCCTCCATGGCCAAATGGATAAGAGCGCCGAATCTAAATCATTAGGGCTCCCACTGCTGTGGGTTCGAACAAGGCTCGGGTCATATGTGGAACGCCAAGTTCTGCAACGGAAGGTCAGATTTTTTTTTTCTCCGGGTACTCGGTTTTCGCCCACCTCTGATTTACGATCGGCTCGAAATAAGTGAAATAATCTTGAAAGGGCCGTAAAACCAAAACAAACAGAATATATTTTTCCACCAAGGACCTTCTTCATTATACATGTATAGATTGGTAGCAGTCTTTTACAGAGTCGCGGGTATCTGGGTTTGTTGTTGCTTTTTTGTTGTTGTTGTTGTTGTTGTGTTTTTTTTTTTTTTTTGTTTTTTTTTGTTTTTTTGTTTTTCACGAACTTAATGCAAACATTGTAGGTCCAGATCAGACGCCGCATGTTGCGGCTTCTGATCTGGGCCTACAATGTTTGCCTATGTCCGCTTTATGGGACTCACTATGCTTGGTGACATATGATGGGAGCCAATGAAGGGGATGGGTACACTTTTAGGGCAGGCAACTCCTGCAAAAGTGTTTTTGTCTCCCATGACAATAGGGGTCATTTCTTAAAAAAAGAGTTTGCTCCTCTAGAAGCAAATTCTTTCCTTAAGAGTAGATCCCTTTTTCTGCGGGATAGAGTTTAAAGGAAAGCGAGCAGGAAGTTTCGAAATGTGTCTCCCTTTGAAAAATGGCGGGAAATTGTGCCAGGTGTTCCCATTCCCCTTCAAGATCAAGGAAAAAACTGACTTAGGACATGTGCGCCCAGCACGGACTCAGATCAGCCTGCACATCAGCACAGTCTTATCAGAATCGGCCATGTGCGTTACATGGAGTAGCTTCAAGTGCCAGGTATCCAACATGCTTTGGCTTCAGTATGGCAGGATGGGGGACGGGGGCTGTTTTTTTTTTTTTTTTTTTTTTTTTATAGCCTATTATTCCTTTTATAATAATGCCCAGCCTCTTGCCTCACTGTTTGCTTAAAATACTGGAATTGGAGCTGTTTTAGTTGTGTTGTTTTTATCTTCCCTAGCCTACCTAGTCACTCTTTCCTCTTTGTAATGCCCCACGTATTGTCTCACTGTTGCTTAAAATACTGGGTTTAAATAATAAAATACTGGGTTAAAATAATAGGCGGCTGTCCTTTCTTTTTCTGTTTTGTATATACTCTAGCTTATCAAGTCTATCTGTTCTCCCAATGTCCCACCTCTTGCCTCACTGTTTGCTTAAAATACTGAGTTAAAATAATGTGGGGTTTGTTTGTTTTTTGTTTGTTTGTTTGATTGGTTGTTTTTATCTAGCCTATCCTTCCTTCTTCTAATGACCCACCTCTTGCCTCACTGTTTGCTTAAAATACTGGAATTTAAGGGTTATGAACGAAACAGTCTAAGTAAGTCCTCGTTCAGCCTCCTCTCAGAGATATTTTTGTCAGCTCGACAGTATTACATTTGATCCCTGTTCGAATATATTGAAAAACTTACCACAAAAAAAAATGAAAAATTTCAGATAAAAACAAATCTGATATTTTTAATATTTCTGGTTACCTGGATTTCCTACAAATCGGTGATAGTCACGTGGACATCAGTTCCAAGGATTTTGTTTGTTTGTTTGTTTGTTTGATTTGCGGTTTAACGTCCCCGTCAACACTGTGAATGTCATTTTGGAGACGTTGCTTCCAATTTTGTGGTACTTATACCCGACACTGAGATGAAATGACATCTCAAGCCCTGCCGCCCAATGAAACCAATAGGGTTTATAAGCATGGACGGGCCGATTCGTACCGCTTTGCCTGGGCAGGCTTAGATCCTCATGCGGGTCGGTTTCAGCTCTGCGTGGAAGCATCATGCAGCACATCTATTTCTTCAAGCCCCGATGGGCGGGGGCCGTCAGCTCTGAAGAGGATCTGTGCGAAGTAACTTTGGGTATATTGATAAGCGATCGAATGCCTGGAATGTCAAGACCGCCTTCTAAAGATTAAGTACATTTAAACTTCTGCCATGTATACCCAGTGCCGATTTTTTCATACTGCATCTTACTTTGGCTTTTTTTCTCGACATTCGCAAATGGAAGAGACAAATCAGCCTGTACACGAACTTAGAATACAACCTGCCCTCACTGCAGGAATAAGCTTTGTGTCACTGCCTATCCAGAAAGCACGAAGCAAAGGATGTGCAGTCTGATCAGAGTCTTCGCATGGTGTACATGCTTGAAGACACCTTTTCACTTGGTGCGACCCAATTATGATCATATTTGTTGTTTCAAAGTGACTTCATTTTTCTGTTTTAAACAGAAAGACCAGCAATTATATAGCCCTTTCATTACATCCAAGAATGTTCTCCAAAGAAGAACACGCTTGCAAAAGCATGTTAATGAAATGCATATCTCTGTCAAAATATTTGCGTAATCGGTGCTTCCTTTAAAATCAGATTCCCGTGTATATTGATTTAAGATCGCAAAAAGATGCAAAATAACACAATCAGAGCTTAAAGCTTTTAATTAATTAAAACCAAGTGTCTTTATCAACACCTAACATAGCGGCAGAGTCTTCATGCTCATTTGTCACATTTAACC
This sequence comes from Lucinisca nassula, assembly GCA_963580285.1. Classification (NCBI taxonomy): domain Eukaryota; kingdom Metazoa; phylum Mollusca; class Bivalvia; order Lucinida; family Lucinidae; genus Lucinisca; species Lucinisca nassula. The sequence continues at coordinate 2,871,751 of OY757011.1, forward strand.
ATTAGATCTTTGGGACAAGAAATACTGAAGGAATCTAGAAGATATCAGAGTCTGACACATTTTGCTCATCATGAAAACTCGCCTAAATAATTTTGCCCTCTTAAACGCCCGTTTTATATACATGTAGTAAAACTGGGGTATGCATAGATAAACATTATCTCTCTTATTTCTGCTAAAAAAACAACAACAGATTTATGGTACTCTTTAGAACCGCCTCGCGGATGCGGTTCTCACGAGTATCCACAATCTATGTTTTGACCAATAATAAGAAAAATATCACAATTTTTCATATGAAAATTTGCATTTTTCGGTGGTAAAATTTACAATGTACATGTATTTGTGTAGGCGTGTTTTCGTAAAGGCGCCATTTGTAGAACTCTAGACTAGAAGTAATCCGCGCCTTCCCTGACGTTCTAAAAGCCTTTTTTTTATTTTCTAATTTCAGTACAGCCAGAGATCTCGGGTTAGACTAGAAGATGGTATGAGGATAATATCGACCCAAATTTACTAAATGGCCAAACGGAATTAATGCAGTTGTCCACGTGACCATCACTGATTTGGGAAAACCAATATTATGTTTTATTAATAGAACTTGAAACGTTGCGCTATTTTTATCGATGCAACAGGAGCTATCTATAGAGCCCATCGCTGATTTGGGAAAACCAATATTATGTTTTATTAATAGAACTTGAAACGTTGCGTTATTTTTATCGATACAACGAGTCTTGACAGGAATCGTGTGCTGGATTATACCCAGATCAGACGCCGCGGAATGTGGCGTCTGATCAGCAGGTTACACAGGAACTTCACTGTTTGCTCAAATAGTGGCATTTGAGGGTTAAACGAAATAGTATAAGAATGCCAGGTTGCTCAAGTAATGAAAGATAAACCAGGCCACGATTTCAGGGCATTCTATTTATAAAACTGTTATACAAGTGTACAGACTTTTCGCACTCCTGCTGAGAACTTAATTTTAGAACCCTGAAATGTTTATAGGTGGCAACCGTTATTAGATACACAGCGTAGACCACGATCGGATATAGAGTGCATTGCTTCTGATCAGGTCGGCACTGTTCGCCATATGTATGCAACAACAGTTTTGAACATGATTCAGTGCCGTACGCAGACTCTGAAAAGGGGCGGGCTGAGGATGCGAATTTCAGGTATTTTGCAGAGGGTGAAAAACAGTATGAATCTGAAATAATTTCCAAAAGATGGGAGGGGGATGCGTTTGCACCTCCCCACTCTGTTGAACAAAATCCAAGTACTACCCTAAGACGTCAGAGAAAATTCTGGACTGTGCTCGTTTGTTTGATTTAAGGTTTAACGTCCCCGTCAACACTGTATAGGTCATTTGGAGACGTTACTTCCAATGTTACGGGGCTTTCACTCTGCGTGGAAGCATCATGCAGCCCATCTATTTATTCAAGCACCGATGGGCGGGGGCGTGTGGACTGTGCTCGTACACTTGGGCATTGGCAAACAGAATCTACATAATCAGACGCCACATAACGCGATGTCTGATCAGCTCTACTGTGCTTGCTAGGAGTTAAACTCAGGTCTATTTTCCCAACCTACACTCAGAGACGATCGACCCACCGGTACTCTCAATGCTTTGATTATTCTATTTTACTGGCGGATAATTCTGTTAGCAAATATGCAGGCCCTAATCAGACGCCACACTCCGCGACATCATATCTGGGCCTGCACTGTTAAGGGGTTTTCCCACATACAATTGGTTAATATTTGATTGCGGCTTACGTATTTAGTTTAGCGAAAATCATTTTGCAGCATTGCCTTACAATTTTTTCAAACCATGATTCACAAGGCATTGGTTCAATCCATTCTTGGCTTTGTCCATTTACATTATAGGGTTACCAGATTTGTTTGTGGTACATTTTGCCAAAAGTCCATTATTAAAGCAAACAGTGTAGACCCTGGTCAGACTAATCTGGGTCATCACCGTTTGCTAGTGCATCAAAATTTGATGCAAGGCATAAATGGAATAGGACGGAAAGACTGAGCAAAACTTAAATATGGACAAAATGGAATAAGACGGAAAGACTGAGTAAAACTTTAAAATGCACAAATAAGGCATTCAGAGGATAATTAAAGCAGTTTGAAAGCTTCTGGTCCGCAAAACCCGGGCATGAGGCGACTCATGCATCGAACCAATCCATTACGCTAAAGTCTAATCCATTTAAAGACAAAATTATTCAAAACTGTACAAGAAAGTCACATTTTTATTAAAAGATATTTTCATTACGACGTTAAACAGCAAGAAGAAATCAATGTCTGTGGCCTTTTAAAATTTCGTGTGTGCAGCATGTGTGCGTGTGCGTGTTTCATTCTTATGTAGCCTTCATCTTTTTTTTTTTTTTTTTTTTTTTTTTCTTCATGCGAACCGTGAACTAATTATTTGCCTGTACCACGACAGAACCAAAGGGCGAGAATTATGGTCATGTAAAATCGATTTAAGCCCCCCCCCCCCCCGCCCCCAAAACACATCCACACACACACGCACTTACGTACATCAAGACCCCCCCCCCCCCGCGCCCACACACCCACACACCAGTGAAATAATTTCGGCTGAACGTGTTCCACGGCGGTTTCCTCTGTCGTTGTTTATCATCACGCAAACACGCCTATATAATTTTGACCCCCTTGAACCCCACTTCTATGTTTCCGGGGGTATACCTTATTTTTCTTATTTCTGCTCTAATATATAGATTGTGGGTACTCGTTAGAACCGCCTCGATGAGGCGGTTCTAACGAGTGCCCACAATCTCTATTTTGAGCAGAAATAAGAAAAATATCACAATTTTTTATCATAAAATTTTCATTTTTTCGGCGATAACGGTGGCAATGTATTTGTATAGGCGTGTTTGCGTAATGATTTTTTATAGTTTGCCTGTGCATGTAGGTATTACTTATATTCTTCTTATTCTGGATAGCCGTTTGGCCATTTTGTGGGAAAGTAACTGACCTTCCTGCTATCCTCTAGTATAGTGTTAGATTTCCTTTACCTTTAGTGTCAGCGTATCACTGCTATCCTCTAGTATAGTGGTTAGATTTCCTTTACCTTTAGTGTCAGCGTATCACTGCTATCCTCTAGTATAGTGGTTAGATTTCCTTTACCTTTAGTGTCAGCGTATCACTGCTATCCTCTAGTATAGTGGTTTAGATTTCCTTTACCTTTAGTGTCAGCGTATCACTGCTATCCTCTAGTATAGTGGTTAGATTTCCTTTACCTTTAGTGTCAGCGTATCACTGCTATCCTCTAGTATAGTGGTTTAGATTTCCTTTACCTTTAGTGTCAGCGTATCACTGCTATCCTCTAGTATAGTGGTTAGATTTCCTTTACCTTTAGTGTCAGCGTATCACTGCTATCCTCTAGTATAGTGGTTAGATTTCCTTTACCTTTAGTGTCAGCGTATCACTGCTATCCTCTAGTATAGTGGTTTAGATTTCCTTTACCTTTAGTGTCGGCGTATCACTGCTATCCTCTAGTATAGTGGTTAGATTTCCTTTACCTTTAGTGTCAGCGTATCACTGCTATCCTCTATTATAGTGGTTTAGATTTCCTTTACCTTTAGTGTCGGCGTATCACTGCTATCCTCTAGTATAGTGGTTAGATTTCCTTTACCTTTAGTGTCAGCGTATCACTGCTTCGATACCTGTCGGGATCGGCAACATTTTTTCCTGGAAATTGATCATGAAATCTTTTCTACGGTATTTCCCTCCTTTCCGCAGAATCAAGAGGGGCAGCTGTCAGTTTCTTACGAAAGAATGTGTACTGTACTGGTTAACGGGTTATGTGTCCAGGAAAAGTGTGGCTAGGTTAACTGACCAGCTCGATATGACATAAATAGGGTTAACTGGGTCCTAAAACTCAAAACAAAACATCTGGCAGAAGTGTCTAAGAAAAAATGTCCATGCGAGATAATTCAGTCTTGAATGTCATCATCTATATAAGAACCACGTCACGAGAAACCCTGTTCCCCGAATTTACATCACGTGAACAAGTCCGTGAAATGAACAAACCCCTAAACCCCACTTTATATAGAGAAAACTGGGGTTTACGGGGGTGTACCTTATTTTTCTTATTTCTGCTCCAAGACATAGGTTGTGGGTACTCGTTAGAACCGCCTCAATGAGGCGGTTCTAACGAGCACCCACAACCTATGTTTGCAGTATAAATAAGGAAAATATCCCAGATTTTCTTCAGAAAAGTAGCCATTTTGGAGATGTGAAAAATGCACTATGTCGCACGGGTGTGTTATCGTAATGAAGACAAGATACGGCATAAACCGGCCTACACCGACTACCGTAAAATCCTAAAAATTCGGCCACCTTCAGCACTTGCTGTAATTCTCCTAAAAGTTAAACACATTTGTTTCACGATCAAGCAAGGAGTCAAAATGTTACAGACGGAATGGCAAACAGTGCAGACCCTGATCAGACTGCTCCTTCAGGAACAGTCTGATCTAGGTCTGCACTGTTTGCTTAGGCCGGTGTATCCCAATACGTACCTAGGATCTACACAGATTAATAACAAAAGTCTTGAAATTTTATATACGTGTTCTGCTGTCTAAGCTGCGAACACAAAGGTCTGGAGTTTGTTGTTATGGAAAGTGGTTGTTTGTTTGTTTGTTTGATTTGATGTTTAACGTCCCCGTCAACACTGTAAAATCATTTTGGAGACGTTGCTTCCAATTTTGTGGGACTTTTACCCGACATTGAGATCGAATTGACATCTCAAGCCCTGCCGCCCAATGAAACCAATGTGGTTTGTTTGATTTGATGTTTAACGTCTCCGTCAGCACTGTAAAGGTCATTTTGGAGACATTGCTTCCAAATGTGTGGGACTTTAACCCGACATTGAGATGGAATGACATCTCAAGCCCTGCCGCAAAATGAAACCAATAGGGTTAATAAGCACCGCTTTGCATGGGCAGGCTTAGATCCTCTAAGCGGTTTACCAGTACTCGTATGCGGGTCGGTTTCAGCTCTGCGCGGAAGCATCATGCAGCTCGATGGCCGGGGGCTGTGTTGTTATGAAATGACAGAACAAGTGACAGAACATATTTTTCACAAACGTGGTTCAATTAGTTCATATCGTTTTTATTTTGTAATTGCGCGTACGAACTGCCACATTGTGAATAGGCCAACTGGTCGACCTGATATGACTTAAAAAATAATATTGTTGACTGGGTTGTTAAACTCCAAAACAATCTAGGGCAATCAAAAATATTTTTACATTGCATGATTTTTACTCTTTTACTCGTTGGAGCGTCGGTACCAACAACAATAGGCCCCCGCCCATCGGGGCTTGAAGAAATAAATGAGCTGCATGATGCTTCCACGCAGAGCTGAAACCGACCGCACACAAGTACTGGGATCTAAGCCTGTCCAGGTAAAGCGGTGCGAGTCGGACCGTTCATGCTTATAAACCCTATTGGTTTCATTGGACGACAGGGCTTGAGATGTCATTTCATCTCAATGTCGGGTAAAAGTCCAACAAAATTGGAAGCAACGTCTCCAAAATGACCTATACAGTGTTGATGTGGACGTCAAACCTCAAATCAAACAAACAAACAAATCTGAAACATGCATCAAGATATCAAGTCCTTATAATGAACACATCTCTAAACCCTACTTTATATAGAGACAAGAGGTCCATGATGGACCTAATTCGCTCACCTGAGTCAAGTTGTATTATCTTTTGATGATGTTTTTATTTGTCTATGTGCTATTTGTTCAATGTAGCAGAACCATTTAAGAACTTAGGTGGGAGATTTTGTAAATTTTTTCTTAAATTCAGTCACTGTGTTCAAAGGATGTGGATTCTCGGCATTAAAAACGCCTCAAGTGTGGAGTAGCATGGGACTGAACCCATGAAACTTGGTTTATTAGGCAAGTAGTTTAACCATTTCACCATAGAAGTTTCTAACACTAATTTTCTGATAACATGAAATTGTGTTAGTTTGCACTGGAGTTTTTGTATTTGAATATAAATGACGTTAAGTTTTGTTTTTGGAAATAATGACATTAGATTTTCGAGCATAAACACTTAAGTTCGTTATGAAGTCAGTTTTATTTTGGGAAACAATAGCATATTTCAAAGCACTGACAGCACTGGTGGGCCAATTGTGTCGGAATGTAGGCTAGGATAATGATCCTGAATTACGGTAAAGACTGTTTACATTTCGTTTATTACTTGTACATTTCTGTACTGTAAGAAAAATATGTAAATTCCGATTGGACGCCACATTCTGCAGCATCTGACTCAAAATTTCCTGTACTGTAAGTAATAAAGTAGACTTTGATCAGACAGAGGCCATATTCTGTGGCATCTGTTCTAGGTCTACATTGTTTTGTCAACCTCAACCCCTAATATGGAAAATGGCAGAACCTTTTACGAACAATGTAGGCCCAGATCAGACGTCAAGTTCTGCAGCATCTGATCTGGGCCTTCACTGTTTGCCAGGCTCAGCAGGGCAAGGGTTAATTTGTTTGTTTGTGTTGAGCTTTACAGCCATGTCAACACTATTTAGGCATGCCAATACTATATGCCAGCTTGTTTCTTTTCTGTGCCTTGGCTCAGAATTCAATTATTAATACTGTAATTAAATCTCTATAAGTGTATCTTGCATCACTATTGTGTCCAACTGATATTGGCTCACAGTTGGACAAGGCCTACTGTCCTTGCTGCAAGTATGTGTAGAGGGGGGAATGTTATTTTTTCTGTTTCTATATACACTTCCTTCCATTCATTTGCCTCTTCTCCTCTGTCCCTCACTTTCATATCCTCTACTATCTCTCCTACCTCTTTTCTCCGTTTCTCTGAGAGGACACAAAACGACCCACAAGGGTTGACGTGTCATTAAACCCAAAACAATCAATCAGTCAAATCTTTAGTTCATAGAGCTGTAGATATGGTGGGTATTTAGTGGTACATTAGCTTAAGTCCCCCTTATTTTTCGATAAAAATGTATGGTGTGTATATATTCATTAAGAGCAGGGTGGTTATAATAAATACCCACAACATATGTTTTATTGATAAGGAAAATTATCCTTTAACTATCAACATATACCCTCCTTATCTACATCACTCCATCAAAAATAAACAGTTTTTGGTGCTGATTCTGTATACTGCAGCGCAGATCCTTAAGCCACCTACCGTATTCGCCCTAATTACCGCACCGTGCGCTTAGTTTTTTCAAAATCGTGTCATAAAATCATGGTGAAAAATCTACCTAATTAGCGCACACTTGACACGAAAACAACAGCTTCCAAGATGATGCATACTGATATTTAATGGGTCGGAAAAAGATACTTAAGCATTGCCTTCACTGTTGGAAGAAATAATGGTAAGTTTTTATAGATTTACTATGAGAGCTTCAAGAGGAGATTACTGTAAAGTGTGCGCTTATGCATTTCCTTTTCAAAAATAGCTTTGGTGTGCGCTTATAGGAGCATGTGCGGTAATTAGGGCGAATACGGTATATTATTTTCAAGAGCCTAGTATGTATCTAGCCCATGTTTGCAGCTCTGTTTATAACTAGGTCAAACTCCTGGGTCCTAACCTCTGAGTGACTTCTATTATACAATGAGAGCCAGAGTCACTGCACAATTTAATATGTATACCTTCTGGCATAACAATATTAGTCACTTCACAGTGTGTTTTGAGTCCCACTGATTCATACCATATTATGCAAGCAGGGACAGAGCTGCCTGTTGATATTTTGACAGGTCTGAAACCTTGTTGTTTTTATATAAATGTACAATTTCAAAGAATGATTAAGATGTTTCTGTTTCACCCTTCAGAATTATCTTCTGCTTTGTGTTGGCTGGTTACTTTAAAGTCATTATTGCAAACAGTGTGGATCCAGATCAGATTGGTCCTCTTATGCCCTTTTTGTTTGAATTGAGATTTAACGTCCCAGTCAACACTATTTAGGTCATTTTGGAGATGTTGTATCCAATTTTGTTGGAGTTTTAACCAACACTGAGAAGACATCTCAAGCCCTGCCACCCAATGAAACCAATATAGTTCATGTGCATAGATGGTCCAAATTGCACCACCTTGCCTTGGCAGGCTAGACCTAAAATAATAATATCCAACACTGGACCAACAGCCATTGTGTTCAGCAAGGGAAACCATTTTAGCAGCTTTGGTAAAAGGTCACCCAAAGGAACATTTCAGTAAAATTATTTCGAAATCTAGCCACTGGCCTAGGAGAAGCTGTCATCTAAAGGTCTTTTCTATTTTTAACTCTGGTGGCCATTTTGTTCATTGGAATAAAACCATTTTCGCAAGTTTGGATGAGGGTCACCCTAGGAACATTTCTGCAAAAGTATGGCAGCCATTTTGTTCAGCATAGCAGAACCGTTTTAGCAATTTTGGTAGAGGGTCAGCCAAGGACTGTCTCTGTGAAATTATTTTGAAATCAGGACATTGGTCTAGGAGGAGATGCCGTTTAAAGGTTTTTCTATTTTTAGCTCTGATGGCCATTTTGTTCAGCGGAGTAGAACCATTTTAGCAATTTTGGTAGAGGGTCACCCGAGGAATATTTCTGTAAAATGATTTTGAAATCGAGCCATTGGCTTAGGAGCAGATATTGTTTAAAGGTTCTTCTATTTTTATATCTGGTGGCCATTTTGTTCAGCAGAGCAAAAACATTTTATCAATTTTGGTAGAGGGTCACCCAAGGAACATTTCTGTGAAATTATTTTGAAATCGGGACATTGGCCTTGGAGGAGATGTCGTTTAAAAGTTTTTTTTTTCTATTTTTAGCTCTGGTGGCCATTTTGTTCAGCAAAACGAAACCGTTTTAGCAATTTTGGTAGAGTGTTACCCAAAGAACATTTCTGTGAAATTATTTTGAAATCGGGACATTGGCCTAGGAGAAGATGTCGTTTAAAGGTTTTTTCTATTTTTAGCTCTGGCGGCCATTTTGTTCAGCCATGCAGAACCATTTTAGCAATTTTGGTAGAGGGTCACCCGAGGAACATTGCTGTGAAATGATTTTGAAATCCGGCAATTGGCTTAGGAGGAGATATCCTTTTAAGGTATATCTATTTTTAGATGTGGCGGCCATTTTGTTCAGCAGAGCGAAACCATTTTAGCAATTTTGGTAGAGTGTTACCCAAGGAACATTTCTGTGAAATTATTTTGAAATCGGGACATTGACCTAGGAGGAGATGTCGTTTAAAGGTTTTTTTCTATTTTTAGCTCTGGCAGCCATTTTGTTCAGCGGAGCAGAACCATTTTAGCAATTTTGGTAGAGGGTCACCAGAGGAACATTTCTGTGAAATGATTTTGAAATCCGGCCATTTGCCTAGGAGGAGATGTCATTTAAAGAAGTTGACGGACAGACGGACGGACGACGGACACAAAGCGATCACAATAGCTCACCTTGAGAACTTCGTATTCAGGTGAGCTAAAAAGTGGGCTTTACTGGGGTATACATTGCTTTTCTTATTTCTGCTGTGAGCATCCTCATTCTATGTTTGGAGTATAAATAAGAGAAATATTCCAATTTCGTTCTATCAGAAAAATGACCGTTTTGGAGAAATGGAAGAATGTACTATATCACACGGATGTGTTATCGAAATTTAAGAATCTTATATGGATGTGAAGGGTGGATGGACAAATCCGTCCCAAGGCCCACGGTCCGGCATCACGAGGCTTGCCGAGTGATGCCGGAGACCATTACGAAAACTCACCCGTTCGACAAAGTGCATTTTTCACATCTCCAAAATGGCTACTTTTCTGATGAAAATCCTTTGTTTTTTTGTTATAAATGTTCAAAACATAGGTTGAGGTTGCTCGTTAGAACCGCCTCAGAGAGAGGCTCTGAGGCGGGTCTAACGAGTACCCACAACCTATGTCTTGGAGCAGAAATAAGAAAAGCAATGTATACCCCCGTAAACCCCAGTTTTCTCTATATAAAGTGGGGTTTAGGGGGTCTTCATTACACGGACTTGTTCACGTGATGCGGATTTTTCTAGGTATCCACCCCACACACCCAAATAGGATTCTTTTTCTTGCATACCTTCCATTTCTTAGCGCGGATTTTTAATGCTGCAGTCAGTTCGGTTACCGACGTCCGCCATATTGTGATCACACTACAGGAATGTTTACTTACGTCACGTAACGTGCTGTGACGTCAAACTTAACGACGGCGAATACGAGGTCGTATTTAACCAGTGCTTTTATCACAACTCACACACGGAAAATGTTAGCGCACCATCATTGAAAAAGGGGGTCATCACAGTGGGAAAAAGCGCTTCTCACCGGACATTTTGTTGCAGAACTTGGCTTTTTTTTACATTTGACCCAAGCGAGGATCGAACTAGAGAAACACCCAAAAACTCTTACATGCATTTGAACCTTGTTAGTTCTTCAGAGTTATCCCTGTAGATCTATCAGAGGTCATTCAATAATATTAATTCAAGGTTAAAATCCCCCCCCCCCCCCCACCACCACCACCTCTTCAGCAATTAGAAATATCCGCATTAATGTGAAATAGAGACGTATTTTTTGGGGGGTTTGGGTTTTACGGCCCTTTCAAGATTATTTCACTCATATCGAGCCGATCGTTAATCAAAGGTGGGTGAAAACCGGAGTACCCGGAGAAAAAACACCTGGCCTTCCGTTGCAGAACTTGGCGTCTCACATGTGACCCGAGCGAGGCTCGAACCACAGCGGTGAGAGACCTAATGATCAAGAGTCAGCGCTCTTAACCACTAGGCCATGTACAGAGGCCCGTTTGAGAGACGTATTTGGAATGCAGATTTCGAAATGCAGCTTAATATCAAAGAAAAGATATCTCATTCTGATAAACAGATATCTGCATTTAAATTAAGATATCCCTATGTAAATATAACAATCTGCATTTAAGATATAGAGGATCTTACATGAGTGCACTTGTATTATTGAATTTATTAAACGAGTTGAGGAAAAGGAATAAAATGCGAGGCTTTGCGGAGCATTTTATCCCTTTTCCTCAATGAGTTTAATAAATTCAATAATACTTGAGCACGAATGCAAGATTCTATTTATCATATGACATTTAAAACGCATTTTATTCACGTTTGTTCACAAAAATGTCAATATTCCGCCATTAGTAAACACGACGTCGTTAAGGACGTCGTGGATGTAACGTTACGGGACGTATCTACCTAATTTGCATATTTAATCCACTAGTGGATTATCGAAAATATTACATGGCGTTATTACACTTTCAGACGCGACGTCATATGATAAAAAGATATCTTTATTGAATGGGTTTATACGCCAATTAACCACGATCCTATGAAATTCTATGGGTGCCCTGTCACCATAAAAATCAACCCCGCAGGTACGTAAAGTTGAATCAACGTTGAATCGTTGGCAAATGTGACGAACGTGCTCATGAACAGTTTACATTTTAACCTGTGGGTATTTTTGTCAATTCCTTATTTTGTTGACTTTGTGAAATATTGGTTTTATTATTGATTCTGTCTGGCTATATACCTGAATACACCCGGATATTTAATAAACGACACGTCTATAAAATAACATTTTACACTGGTTACGCAGTACAGGAATATATAGGTATGAAAAAAAATCATTTGGCTTAAAACTGTCTAAATCTTTATCCAAAACAAGGTCTATAAGGTCTAAAAGGCTATAAAGATCTCTCTCTCTCTCTCTCTCTCTCTCTCTCTCTCTCTCTCTCTCTCTCTCTTTCTCTCTCTCTCTCTCTCTCTCTCTCTCTCTCTCTCTCTCTCTCTCTCTCTCTCTCTCTCTCTCTTACACCACGTTCACAGGTCCGTTTTATATTCATTTTTAAATCCCACTTTGTGTGGGGAAGTCTCAAGGGTGACTATATACGCCATTTCCTTATTTGTGATACAGAACATAAACTTTGGGTACTCGTCTTTCGATGTTTGTGAGTGAGTGTTTAGTTTTACGTCTCGCCAACAGCTAAGGTCATACGAAGACGGGACATCGTTTTAAAGACTCATCCGAAAGTCTGGAGAAGCCCAGGATCGAACCTGCGATCCCTGGCTTACAAGGCGAGTAGGAAAACCACCACACCACGGAGGTTTCTAATCGATGTAGGGGTATATATACACATTATTTTCCTTATTCCCTTATTTTTGCTCGAAACCAAGATTGTGGGTACTCGTTAGAACCACCTCAACATAGATTGTGGGTACTTGTTGGAACCGCCTCAACATAGATTTTGGATACATGTTAGAACCGCCTCAAATGATTTAAACTAAAATATGCAAAGTTTAATAATTAAGTGCGATGCGGCATGTTGCGCTGCATTTGTTTGTTTGTTTGATGTTTAACGTCCCCATCAACACTGTAAAGGTCATTTTGGAGACGTTGCTTCCAATTTTATGGGACTTTTACCCGACATTGAGATGAAATGACATCTCAAGCCCTGCCGCCCAATGAAACTGATAGGGTTTATTAGCATGGACGGTCCGCCTCGCACCGCGGTTCATGTAGATCCTCTAAGCGGTTTACCAGTACTAGTGTGCGGGCCGGATTCAGCTCTGCGTGGAAGCATCATGCAGCCCATATATTTCTACAAGCCCCTATGGGCGGGGGCCGGCTGCCCGTTGTAACCACTACCGAAAGCTTACAAGCATTTAAGGATAAATGACGGCGAAATAAGTAAAATATCTATATTTTAAGATTGCATTTTACCTCTTATACACACGTCCCGCCCTCTGGGGCTTGGAGAAATAGACCGGGACTGCATGATGCATCCGCGCAGAGCTGAAACGGACTGCACATTTGCGTACTTCGAACCGCTTAGGGGTGTAAATAAAAATCAAAAATGAGTTCCTTTAAGAGCAATGAAAACATTAATAAGAAAGAAGTTGGGTCATACTACGTAGTATCGGCTAATAAAGCCTCATCAGTAACCCTGTAATGATCCGGCAAAGAAAGCCAGAGGAAACATACTGCAATTTTACGAATTTCGAATAGGCAGTCGATTCAAAGACTGATATAAATCAAAATGGGGTCCAAATAATTAAAAACCTGTCTAGAATAAGGAAGGTGAATTTGGTGTGATTTTCGTTTTTCGTTTTTCGATATTCATTTTCAGGTGAAGTTGGTTTGATTTTCGTTTTTCGTTTTTCGATATTCATTTTCAGGTGAAGTTGGTTTGATTTTCGTTTTTCATTTTTCGATATTCATTTTCAGGTGAAGTTAGTTTGATTTTCGTTTTTCGTTTTTCGATATTCATTTGCAGGGGAATTTGTTTTGATTTTCGTTTTTCGATATTCGAATTGAGGCCGAATATCGTATTTTGACATTCAAAATCCTAGTTTGACATTCGATTTGGCGAAGAAAATCGTAGTTTGACATTCAAAATCCTAGTTTGACATTCGATTTGGCGAAGAAAATCGTAGTTTGACATTCAAAATCCTAGTTTGACATTCGATTTGGCGAAGAAAATCGTAGTTTGACATTCAAAATCCTAGTTTGACATTCGAATTGGCGAAGAAAATCGTAGTTTGACATTCAAAATCCTAGTTTGACATTCGATTTGGCGCTGAATATCGTATTTTGACATTCAAAATCCTAGTTTGACATTCGATTTGGCGAAGAAAATCGTATTTTGACATTCAAAATCCTAGTTTGACATTCGATTTGGCGAAGAAAATCGTATTTTGACATTCAAATCCTAGTTTGACATTCGATTTGGCGAAGAAAATCGTAGTTTGACATTCAAAATCCTAGTTTGACATTCGATTTGGCGAAGAAAATCGTAGTTTGACATTCAAAATCCTAGTTTGACATTCGATTTGGCGCTGAATATCGTATTTTGACATTCAAAATCCTAGTTTGACATTCGATTTGGCGAAGAAAATCGTATTTTGACATTCAAAATCCTAGTTTGACATTCGATTTGGCGAAGAAAATCGTAGTTTGACATTCAAAATCCTAGTTTGACATTCGATTTGGCGAAGAAAATCGTAGTTTGACATTCAAAATCCTAGTTTGACATTCGATTTGGCGAAGAAAATCGTAGTTTGACATTCAATATCCCAGTTTGACATTCGATTTGGCGCTGAATATCGTATTTTGACATTCAAAATCCTAGTTTGACATTCGATTTGGCGAAGAAAATCGTATTTTGACATTCAAAATCCTAGTTTGACATTCGATTTGGCGAAGAAAATCGTATTTTGACATTCAAAATCCTAGTTTGACATTCGATTTGGCGAAGAAAATCATAGTTTGACATTCAAAATCCTAGTTTGACATTCGATTTGGCGAAGAAAATCGTAGTTTGACATTCGAAATCCTAGTTTGACATTCGATTTGGCGAAGAAAATCGTAGTTTGACATTCAAAATCCTAGTTTGACATTCGATTTGGCGAAGAAAATCGTATTTTGACATTCAAAATCCTAGTTTGACATTCGATTTGGCGAAGAAAATCGTATTTTGACATTCAAAATCCTAGTTTGACATTCGATTTGGCGAAGAAAATCGTAGTTTGACATTCAAAATCCTAGTTTGACATTCGATTTGGCGAAGAAAATCGTAGTTTGACATTCAAAATCCTAGTTTGACATTCGATTTGGCGAAGAAAATCGTAGTTTGACATTCAAAATCCTAGTTTGACATTCGATTTGGCGAAGAAAATCGTAGTTTGACATTCAAAATCCTAGTTTGACATTCGATTTGGCGAAGAAAATCGTAGTTTGACATTCAAAATCCTAGTTTGACATTCGATTTGGCGAAGAAAATCGTAGTTTGACATTCAAAATCCTAGTTTGACATTCGATTTGGTGAAGAAAATCGTAGTTTGACATTCAAAATCCTAGTTTGACATTCGATTTGGCGAAGAAAATCGTAGTTTGACATTCAAAATCCTAGTTTGACATTCGATTTGGCGCTGCATATCGTATTTTGACATTCAAAATCCTAGTTTGACATTCGATTTGGCGAAGAAAATCGTAGTTTGACATTCAAAATCCAAGTTTGACATTCAATTTGGCGAAGAAAATCGTATTTTGACATTCAAAATCCTAGTTTGACATTCGATTTGGCGAAGAAAATCGTAGTTTGACATTCAAAATCCTAGTTTGACATTCGATTTGGCGAAGAAAATCGTAGTTTGACATTCAAAATCCTAGTTTGACATTCGATTTGGCGCTGAATATCGTATTTTGACATTCAAAATCCTAGTTTGACATTCGATTTGGCGAAGAAAATCGTATTTTGACATTCAAAATCCAAGTTTGACATTCGATTTGGCGAAGAAAATCGTAGTTTGACATTCAAAATCCTAGTTTGACATTCGATTTGGCGAAGAAAATCGTAGTTTGACATTCAAAATCCTAGTTTGACATTCGATTTGGCGAAGAAAATCGTAGTTTGACATTCAAAATCCTAGTTTGACATTCGATTTGGCGAAGAAAATCGTAGTTTGACATTCAAAATCCTAGTTTGACATTCGATTTGGCGAAGAAAATCGTAATTTGACATTCAAAATCCTAGTTTGACATTCGATTTGGCGCTGAATATCGTATTTTGACATTCAAAATCCTAGTTTGACATTCGATTTGGCGAAGAAAATCGTAGTTTGACATTCAAAATCCTAGTTTGACATTCGATTTGGCGAAGAAAATCGTAGTTTGACATTCAAAATCCTAGTTTGACATTCGATTTGGCGCTGAATATCGTATTTTGACATTCAAAATCCTAGTTTGACATTCGATTTGGCGAAGAAAATCGTATTTTGACATTCAAAATCCAAGTTTGACATTCGATTTGGCGAAGAAAATCGTAGTTTGACATTCAAAATCCTAGTTTGACATTCGATTTGGCGAAGAAAATCGTAGTTTGACATTCAAAATCCTAGTTTGACATTCGATTTGGCGAAGAAAATCGTAGTTTGACATTCAAAATCCTAGTTTGACATTCGATTTGGCGAAGAAAATCGTAGTTTGACATTCAAAATCCTAGTTTGACATTCGATTTGGCGAAGAAAATCGTAATTTGACATTCAAAATCCTAGTTTGACATTCGATTTGGCGCTGAATATCGTATTTTGACATTCAAAATCCTAGTTTGACATTCGATTTGGCGAAGAAAATCGTAGTTTGACATTCAAAATCCTAGTTTGACATTCGATTTGGCGAAGAAAATCGTAGTTTGACATTCAAAATCCTAGTTTGACATTCGATTTGGCGAAGAAAATCGTATTTTGACATTCAAAATCCTAGTTTGACATTCGATTTGGCGAAGAAAATCGTAGTTTGACATTCAAAATCCTAGTTTGACATTCGATTTGGCGAAGAAAATCGTAGTTTGACATTCAAAATCCTAGTTTGACATTCGATTTGGCGAAGAAAATCGTAGTTTGACATTCAAAATCCTAGTTTGACATTCGATTTGGCGAAGAAAATCGTAGTTTGACATTCAAAATCCTAGTTTGACATTCGATTTGGCGAAGAAAATCGTAGTTTGACATTCAAAATCCTAGTTTGACATTCGATTTGGCGAAGAAAATCGTAGTTTGACATTCAAAATCCTAGTTTGACATTCGATTTGGCGAAGAAAATCGTAGTTTGACATTCAAAATCCTAGTTTGACATTCGATTTGGCGAAGAAAATCGTAGTTTGACATTCAAAATCCTAGTTTGACATTCGATTTGGCGAAGAAAATCGTAGTTTGACATTCAAAATCCTAGTTTGACATTCGATTTGGCGAAGAAAATCGTAGTTTGACATTCAAAATCCTAGTTTGACATTCGATTTGGCGAAGAAAATCGTAGTTTGACATTCAAAATCCTAGTTTGACATTCGATTTGGCGAAGAAAATCGTAGTTTGACATTCAAAATCCTAGTTTGACATTCGATTTGGCGAAGAAAATCGTAGTTTGACATTCAAAATCCTAGTTTGACATTCGATTTGGCGAAGAAAATCGTAGTTTGACATTCAAAATCCTAGTTTGACATTCGATTTGGCGAAGAAAATCGTAGTTTGACATTCAAAATCCTAGTTTGACATTCGATTTGGCGAAGAAAATCGTATTTTGACATTCAAAATCCTAGTTTGACATTCGATTTGGCGAAGAAAATCGTAGTTTGACATTCAAAATCCTAGTTTGACATTCGATTTGGCGAAGATAAACGTAGTTTGACATTCAAAATCCTAGTTTGACATTCGATTTGGCGAAGAAAATCGTAGTTTGACATTCAAAATCCTAGTTTGACATTCGATTTGGCGAAGAAAATCGTAGTTTGACATTCAAAATCCTAGTTTGACATTCGATTTGGCGAAGAAAATCGTAGTTTGACATTCAAAATCCTAGTTTGACATTCGATTTGGCGAAGAAAATCGTATTTTGACATTCAAAATCCTAGTTTGACATTCGATTTGGCGAAGAAAATCGTAGTTTGACATTCAAAATCCTAGTTTGACATTCGATTTGGCGAAGATAAACGTAGTTTGACATTCAAAATCCTAGTTTGACATTCGATTTGGCGAAGAAAATCGTAGTTTGACATTCAAAATCCTAGTTTGACATTCGATTTGGCGAAGAAAATCGTAGTTTGACATTCAAAATCCTAGTTTGACATTCGATTTGGCGAAGAAAATCGTAGTTTGACATTCAAAATCCTAGTTTTACATTCGATTTGGCGAAGAAAATCGTAGTTTGACATTCAAAATCCTAGTTTGACATTCGATTTGGCGAAGAAAATCGTAGTTTGACATTCAAAATCCTAGTTTGACATTCGATTTGGCGAAGAAAATCGTAGTTTGACATTCAAAATCCTAGTTTGACATTCGATTTGGCGAAGAAAATCGTAGTTTGACATTCAAAATCCTAGTTTGACATTCGATTTGGCGAAGAAAATCGTAGTTTGACATTCAAAATCCTAGTTTGACATTCGATTTGGTGAAGAAAATCGTAGTTTGACATTCAAAATCCTAGTTTGACATTCGATTTGGCGAAGAAAATCGTATTTTGTCATTCAAAATCCTAGTTTGACATTCGATTTGGCGAAGAAAATCGTATTTTGACATTCAAAATCCTAGTTTGACATTCGAATTGGGTCCGACTATCGTATTTTTGAAATTCAAAATCCGATTCTGACATTCTATTTGGCTGTACTGGGCCCCTTTGAGCGTGACCTTGATCCCCAAGGTCAAAGGTCAAAAAGTAGGACATGGGCATATCTTCTAAACCGTTGGGAGTTACACTTCTGAAACTTGGTCATTGGATGGTCCTTGGAATTTAGAGTGTACTGGGCCCCTTTGAGCGTGACCTTGATCCTCAAGGTCAAAGGTCAAAAAGTAGTACATGGTCATATCTTCTAAACCGTTGGAATAACACTTCTGAAACTTGGTCATTGGATGGTCCTTGGAATGTAGAATGTACTGGGCCCCTTTGAGTGCATGCTTGGCACCAAGGTCAAAGGTAAAAAAGTAGGACATGGTCTTATCTTCTTAACCGTTGGCGTTACACTTTTGAAATTTGGTCATTGGATAGTCCTTGAAATGTAGGGTGTACTGGGCCCCTTTGAGTAT